>BFEA01000827.1:180305-234412 GCA_003427395.1 Chara braunii | reverse complement strand
CTCTCTCTCTCTCTCTCTCTCTCTCTCTCTCTCTCTCTCTCTCTCTCTCTCTCTCTCAGCATACACAGACTGAGGGAGGAATTCGCAGCGCATTCATGAACACTGTGCGAGTGCATGGGGCCGTAAGCACGGTAACACTCACAACAGAATAAGGTAGACGAGTTTGTGCGAAAGTGTTTGTGCTGTAATAAATTCTCACTTTCCAAAAAATAAAAAATAAAAATAAATAAATAAATAAAGTGTTTGTGTCGAAGCTCATTCAATTGCTTTGTATGCATATGTACAAAAACAAGTCCAGATTTATGCGACTCATCCATCCACTTGGATGCTTGGTACCGGTAGTCGCCCCTGCTTTCCGGAAGACAAGCTCCTCCCCTTCCTCTCACCCTTTTGGACCTTTCCTCTCCTCGCCCGGCTCGCCTACCTCGCTAACAGCTGATGAAGACAACGAAGATTCAGTGCTACGGTGCACCTTGGAAAAAGGCCAGAATCTGAACGTGTTTCTGCCTAGTTTCATTCAATTCAGCCCCCTTCCAGCAATAACTGGTGCAGACTTAGGGCCATTTCCCACTGGCAAATAGCATTGGAATAAGTGTCTGAATCTGGACGTCTTCCACGAAGATATGCAGAAAAGCAGTGTCTGAATCTAGACGCTTTCCACGCAGATATGCAGAAAAGCATTTCTGTCACAGTTGTTTGCACTTATCCGCAAAAGCGAGCAGGTTCAGACACTTACTCCAATCGTTTTTGCCTGTGGGATGTTTAGCCGTCTTGGATGGTGGCAAAGCCCAACCATGGGAGAGGCAAAGAGCATTGGAACAAGTGTCTGAATCTGGACGTTTTCCACGTAGATATGCAGAAAAGTTTCAGTCACAGTTGTTTGCACTTATCCACAAACGTGAGCAGGTTCAGACACTTATTCCAATCGTTTTTGCCAGTGGGATCTCGAGTCATCCAATCTTCTTGGATGTTTAGCCATCTTGGATGGCGGCAATGCCCAAAGTAGATTTTCCTACTTCGCTGTTAGAAATGAAGTACTCGAGGGGTTTTCTATTGACCGGAAAAGAAAGCACGGTCAATACGAAAGACTTAGAGTACTTGATTTTTTTTTTTTTTTTCGACAACCACCAATCAAAAACATACTTGCTATTTTTTTTCCCCACATCCTGTTATTCAAAAAAAAATAAAAAATAAAAATAAAATTAAAACACAAATTTTAAATATACAAACATCGTTATTTCGCTACCCTCGGATTTCGCGGCGGATGTCCCACAGACGTCCCACACGTGTCGCCGTGCGACAATATACCTTACTCGTTTGCTAGTGGAATCGTGCCCCAGGACCGGGGGGGCCCGGCTGGTAGCCTAGTATTATTATTATTTTATTTTTTATTTTTATTTTTTTCGTGATACTAAGCATATAAACTTAAGGTAGCAAAGGAGAGAAAAGGGGGGGAGCGCATGGTGGTCTTGGGTACAAGTGGCATCTGCGTGGGGGATCGAGGATTGGTGAATGATACGAGAGGCTTACTTGGTGCTTGAGGCGATCGGCATTGGCCGAGATCTGCCCTAACTTCGGGGAGTTGTTGACGTCATCAGCGGCATTGTAGATAGGCTAGATAGAATCTGTCATTCGTGGTCTTGGCACTGAGCGCCAGATAGGAGTTCGACCTTGGTTCTTTGTTGATGATGATGAGACTACTCCAACATTGTCACTTATGAGCTTTTGCTATGCTCCTATTTGATGGGACGCGGGTTGCAATTTTGCTTTTGGTTCGAAGTCACGACTATCTGGTCTCATGTGTATGATGCCGCTTGATTTTCTGTGCTCATTTTTCTTACATTATTATCTTTGATTTTATTATTATGGATTGATTGGCGTTATTATTGTCTTTATTATTATTATTCGTATTATTATTAGTAGTAAAAGAGCCTTTACGATTCAGGTCCCTGAAACGTGACCCGAACATATAGGGGTCTTGTCAGCCGATCTTAATTTCACGAACAACATTCCAAAAAGACAGGTTCCCTGAGGCAAATGTCGCATCCAAAGTAAAAATGAAAAGACGTTTTGTAAAGGACACAGACTGGTCTTAGACGAATAGGTACTGAACACAGACTTCAAGGCTACAATAAGTCATGTCTGTTCTGCAATAAGTCATGTCTGTTTTGCAATAAGTCATGTCTATTCTGCAATATGTCATGACTGTTCTGCAATAAGTCATGTCCATTTGACGGTAAGTCAGGTCTATTCGACATTAAGTCAACGGACACGGTTCCAGTCTAGTCACAGTCCCGCGGATCGGTTCTGATTCGGACCGGGAGCCTAAAAGATAGGCCCGACGGCCAGAGCAGCAACAAACCATGGGAAAGGATATTGGGACACACACTTTGCACCAACAGGGACTGGGCAGGAGTTTCAGGCCTACTTGAGGCTGAAAGCAAGCCGCACCGGACCAGTCCGGCACTATAAAGGACTGGCCAACCTCTCGTATGACAGATATTCATTCGCATGCGAATGTGGAAGTATTGAGGCACTTGTGCGTCATAAGTGATTGAGCTGCGCTTGGGAGATTGTTGCTGGAGAGAGAGAGAGAGAGAGAATGAGAAAGAATGAGAGAGAAAGGAGAGGAAGAGGGGAAAAAGAGAAAGGATCAGACAGGCAGACAGACCGACAGACAGACAGACAAACACGAACATACAGGCACAGATAGACAAGCACGAACAACCATACGTGACAGACCCGACAGCTAGACACGGACAATTTAACAGACAATACACAGACAAATACGGACGGAGAAATGGACAGACAAACACAGAAAGAAGGAGAGAGAAAGGGGAGTCACAGGCAAGAGTCAATCTACGGTCAAAAGTTATGTTCCATAGATGAAAAACCGTGACTCACAGACTTGAGCAGCAATACTATAGCAAAGATCCGGCCATGACAGTCTGAAGCAGGCAGGCCATAGGCATGAGGTACCGAGTCCAAGTCAAGCCAAAGGATGCATTGACTGAAACGGGGTGTGACTCAGTCCAAGTCAATATAGGGACTGGCCAGCCACAATTCAGAGAGAAACTGCTCATTTGTGAGAAGCATGGAAGTGTCACTGAAGTGTTTGTGCGTTACCTACAAGTAGCTTTCGCACGAGAGTCTACTGGGCAGCGCTGCGCTGAGAAGGAGAGCGGTCACATCAGCATAAGTTAGTAGTAGGGATAAAGCTGAGTAGTTGCAGATGTATTCAAAGTCAAGATTCTCAAACAGAGAGAGAAAGACAGAAAGAGAGAGGTGCGGATGATGATGCAGAAATACTTACCTGGCCTCGGCGACAGTCGGACCTTCCCATACGATTCGGTTCTACTGTTGGGATCGAACAGTTGCATCGACAAATTCATAGGATGCTAGTAAGTTGTGTGATTGTAGACTAGAAGCTGAATTCCAAGTTGGAGGAAGAGCGTTGTATACATATGCAGGTGGTAGCAAGAATATGCTCTCACTAATATTCAGATTCAGTGATTGGTATTCCGTTGGTGTAGTAGAGATGCATTACCGCCCTTCGGACAATGTCGGTTTTTTCTGGCTTTCAATGTGACTTCGCAAACTGGGATCGGTCATTTCGCCTTTGCACACTTATCTTTTGATGCTACAAGTAGTAGTACTGGTATTACTATTATTATTATTATTATTATTATTGTCGTTATTATTATTATTATTATTATTATTATTATTATTATCATTTTTATTACTATTATTATTATTTTATTATTATTATTATTATTATTATTATTATTATTATTATTATTATTATTATTGGTTGTTATTTCATTATTGAAGCATCATGAGATAACCAGAAGGAAGAGAGATAAGGGAGAGTAAAGGGATGAAAGAGGATGAAGGAGAAGGAAAAAGAGAGAGGAAAGAGGAGGAAAGTAAAATGAAGGACGGATCAAAGACGAAAAGGACGAAAGAACATGTTTTCAGTGGCTCCTATGTTTTTTTTTTCTTTTAATTTGTGAAAAGATAATACTATTGTTCCTATTACTATTGTTTTTTGAATTTATTATTAATATTGTTTATTTTTATTGTCATTGTTATTTACTATCTTTCACTAATTAGCATCATGGGTATGGAGGCGGATCAGATGTAGAGGGAAGAAGTGAGGTATCAGAGAGAGGAGAGAGGGAAGATCACTGTGTGATGGTGCCCACCTCCTCCATCCTCCTCCATTCTCTCCGTGATTCAATCCCCTCATTTCCTTTTTCTCCATATCTGTCCAGTAATAGTGTTATAATCATTATCGTGTTATCATATTGAAGGTAATGGGGAGGATCAGATATGAAGAGGTGTGGGGCACTGGAGAGGAGAGAGACATCGTCACCGTGTGACGGTGCCTACCTCCTCCATCCTTCTTCATTCCCCCATGATCTAATCCCCTCATTTCCCTATGTTTTCACAACTATCCGAAATGGTATGATCTCTCTCAAATTGGAAGTCTACTCTAAGGAGAAGGATGACCAAACGGACAAACACAACAGGGCGATTGCGGGAGCTCTGTCGGAGTTCAGGAGGAACTCTGGAGGCGGGAAACCATAAAGTACGTGGTGCATATTCCTTTCCCATATACCCTTACAGGCTACAACCATCTATTGGACTGCGTGTATGACTGTATGACCTATTGTTTCTGTTTTCTTTAGGATTAAGTATATCAAAGGAAAAAAAACTATATGATTGAAATAAGAATTATGCCTGAAGTAAGGAAGGAACCTAGGAGAACCGAGAAGGAACCTAGTCTGCTTGGGTTTGGGAGACAGAGTCGTGTAATGGGGACTCTCGTGGAGTCGTCACACTGTTGCTTGAACTAACTAATGTGAGTGATGGGATACTTTCAGGCAGATTCACCCAACTAAAGTAACGATTTGATGAAATTTCTGTTTGACTCCAACAATGTCAACACTGGTAACAGAAAGTTCCCGTGCAATTTCCTTGTTACCTTACGAGTTAGATCTAAGAGGTGATCCGGTACTCCCGTGGGGTACATGTCTTCGATGATTAACAAGAGCAAAAGGTAGTACGAGGTTCTCTTGGGGCTCTCCAATCACCTATCGGACTAGGCTTGGAAGGGAAATAAATATTCACCGGGTGAGTACACGAACTCCTAAGTCTAGGACGATCCGTCCGACTTGAAGATGGGAAAAAGGGAGTTTCCTGTGGGAACTACCTTATCTCCAGTTGAACGGTCTGCTTGGTATGGAAAAAATGGTGAGGAGATCGTTTCGTATAAATTAATTTCACCACTAACTAAACTATGCATAGCAAAAGTCACGTGACAAGAGGAATGAGGGCTCCCGTGGGGTCGGCATACCTCTTGCTCATTCACGATGCATAGGCCAGGTAGGTGAACAGTCAGAACAACTTAACTAAGAGTTGTTTCGACTGATCTCCTACGCATCAAACTAGTAGTAGGATAACTCTCGTAGGTTCATCCTAATACTTGTTTGATTTGGGGGTCAACTAACGAGGGAAGGAATGGGGTGACTGTGTTTTTGGCAGTAGAGGGATACTACCGTGTGAGTAACCCTACTACTTGTTTGGGTATGACTGATGGATGGTATGAATAAGTACTAACAATCTATCTGTTTAACATTGAATCAGGTTATGGGAGATTCCCGTGGGGTCGTCTTATCGCTTGATCGAAGGAATGATATTCGCAGTCATTCGGGTAGTAGTAGGATAACTCTCGTGGGGTCGTCCTATTACAAGCTCGGACTAGAGTTGGCTACTAACACGAGAGTGGAGGAGGATCACCTTACTATTTATTCTCTGACAACCTACTTACACTTGGTCTATCTAATCATCAAATGGGTAAAAGGGTAAACTTCTGTATGGGTTGCCCTAGCGCCATACTTGAAAGGGTAAAACGACTTACTACCCAAGGAAGGAATAAGAAGACTCCCGTAGGGTCATCCTATTGTTTGCTCGGCTCTCTCTTGACAACCTTGGTAGGATACTCCAGCAAAAGGAGGACCTAGTGTTTGCCTGTGTCTACTAAGTTAATCCTAGTTTGTCTAACTCTGAGAGAGTAGTAGGGAAGCTCCCGTGGGGCCATCCTATTACGCTCTTAAGAATAAATTGAGCTCTGATCAAGGAATAATAGGGGAATTCCGTGAAGGTCACATATTGATAATTTGAATTTTGTACTGATCTTTGATAAAGAGTTGATCTGAATTATTGATGAATGTTGGAAGAAGTGTTGGAAGTGCCTCAACAAGGCACTCTCAACTACTTGAAGTAACTAATAAAGGGATACTCCCATATGAGTTATCCGGTTGCTTACATAAGATTGTTTGAAATGATTAATTACATGAGAACTGCATGGATTTTGAAGGGTGGTTGAGTGCTCCCGTGGGACTACTCGACTACTCCTTTGACTAATCGACTGTCTGAAATTGATCAAGTAGTGGAAAATTCCCGGGTGAATCAACCCACTACTTGCGTATGTCAGGACAAGAAGAAGAGAAAACAAAAAGTGAGTAATCGGGCGGGAGTGACTCCAGAAGTCCTACAAGAAGCAGAATAAAGGGCAAATATCGCGGAGACAAAAAATTAGGAAAGAAGAAGCTTTGCGTAGCCTCAATTCATTGATAAACTCCTAAGGGAGAAACCGCCAATGACATGAATTGATCTCAGCTAGACTACCGCGTAAGCACCAAAGGGTGTGCTTATCCGCAGGAGAGAAAGTGCAAGGACTGAGAGAAGGGGACGTATGAGTTCCCTAAGACAACTTAGGACATAGGCAAGAAACTCCTTGAACAAAAGGAGGAGGAGTGACAGACGACTTAGGGTAGGTAAAAGCTAAGGGATTAGACTTTGGGATTTTGATCCCAAAGCTCACAAACCAGATCTAAGGGTTTGACCCTTAGATATCAATAAGTGGAAAATCGAGTGGGGATGTTGAATCTTTGTTGACCTGTGTGTGCAGGTCCATGTTTTGATCTACTGCAATTGAAGAAGAAGTCCTACAAAGAGGACTCGATTTTTCTGTTATCTCTCGATAACAGGTCGGTCGTTGCCGATTCAACTTTTCCCCTTTGACTTGATACCCACGTCTAAAGTCAAACTTTGTGGTCAGTAAAACTGTAACCTGTGGTCATTGCCTAAATGGTTCTAAGCACTCTCAAGGGTCCTTTGAAGAAATGTGAGGGGGTTAGGCTTACGTCTTAGAAAATATAGAGTTGTCATACATGGTTTGGGAAGTGAGGGACAGTGTCTAAGGTGTGGATTGATGGTTGAAGCCGTTAGTGCATGACATGTGGATTGTCTTTGCATTATTTTGTGCAAGTCTGTTTTGTTCGTGGTTTTAGATTGAACTAGGTTTGATCTTGTGAAGAGTTTTTGACATGCAACACTTGTGAAAGTGGGAAGGGTTCTCGGTGGTAATACCTCTATATTCATTATTCGTCTTACATAATGTTCGGTTAAGTCATGACCTGTTAGGCATAATAAAATGCCCTAGTTAGTAAAGAGGAGTTTAATTGGTACCTTGTTCTCTTCTTTTTTTTTTAGGAGAATAACACATTTTAGATTTAGAAGCGGATATAGACAACCTTATAAAAGTTCGACCCAAATATCTAACGGATCATTTCTAGGCGTCTTACCGCACGTACCTCATTCCTATGCTGCGACGATCGAAAAACATCATCGGTCGACCTACCTCTACAAAGGCATGTAAAAGCCTTCGCATGTGGGTTGGTAGCTCAGCAGGGATACGCCTACCTAAGAGTGGCAACCCCTTGGGTAGAGGTAAGTTGTACCTCGCGACACCCCGACCTGTCGTGGGGCGTCATGAAAGGTATAGCACACGCGCATGGTCGGAGTGGTGACTGTTTTTTTTCAACAAAACATCCTGTGTAATACGACCGTGAGGTTCAACACTCCCCAACAGGGTGCGAGACCGCCGCGGGCGACAGGTGGCGTCGTTGCCAGGTACCTTCGGTTGCCTGTCGGGGTCCTATGTGAACGAACCTGTGTCTGGTTAAATTGAAGTCCTAGCAAAACGACAAACGGAAGGTAGGATAGTGTATGATTTCTATTTAGATGGTAAGAGGACTACTAAGGTTAATTGTCGGTCTATTGATATGAGCATTTGTCAAGGGAAACTTTCACGAGATAGGACAAGTACGAGTTGTAATATATAACCTATTATATCTTATGAATATTAGTCTGTCGTTTATCATTTTCCTGAAGCAATAGTTACTCCCGTATCTGGTTAGAAGGTGACATATAGAGTAACAACCAAGAATTGCGGAGACTTTTAAAAGCAAGTCGATAGAAATAGCAGAAGAACCCATCAACATTATAGGATTTGGTCAGACTCGTCGAATCTGTCCGGGAAGTATTTTTACTACGGTATTCTCTTTAAATTATGACGATTTCCGCCCTTACGACAATCTCGCATACTTCCCAAGCCTTCACTGTTTCATAAAACTGTGCATCCTTGTATATAAGTATCAAAAACCTCGACACTACTTTAGGTACCTCATCGCTCCGGTCATACCGCATGGGGCAGGAAGTGGAAGGGGGAGAGACGGTCGGCAGGGAAAGGCTGCAGAGAAACCTATTGATTTGACAAGGGAAAGAGAGGAGCGAGAGGAAGAAGATGAGGAAGAGGAGAAGTGAGAAAGTGTAAGATTGAGGCGACATCAGGAGGATCTACGAGAGCGAACGCCATCTCCAGGAAAGATGGCTTACCACTCTTATAAGTACGAACAGCGTTACGGCTTCCCGCCTCCACGCTTTGAGTCACTTTTTCGTACTTATCCTTTGCCCTCTTCTTCTATGGCACGATGGCTTCAACAGTTGACTGTTCTTCCCCAACCACCTCGACCTGCTCTTCCACCTCCGCGCTGAATGTGCCCGATCTTCCCGTAGCATCTCAGGTAGCATCAACGAATCATAGGCTTTGTATCACCTTGACTCTATTCTTCCTATGTCAGGATAAACTTTGTGGGTTGATTTCTTACCTGTTATACAAGGGAATTATCTAATTGAGAGTAAGGAGAATGACTGATTCGCAATAAGGTGTTTTTTCTTCCTCTTTCCATCATAGCGGTAGTTGAAGTATGGGGTGACTAGGGCAATGAAGCAGTATAGGGATATTGATCAGAGGATGTAAGAAGGAATGGGCAAAAATCTCTAATCAAACTCTATTCCTTGATAAGAGGAATCGGGAATTATTTATCCCATCACCGATACATGAAGGAAAAAATTTGAACATTGAAGAAGTTGAAGGAGGAAGCATGTACGGGGATCCGGACGAACGACATTCCTTACTGTACAAGAAGACTGGGTGATGGCAGGAGAAAATGAAGAAAGGGAGAGAAGGGATTTTGTATCCTGAGAGTGACAAGGTATAACACTGAGATAACATAAGGATATGAAGGGCAAAAAGAGGGGAAAGAGAAAATTGAAGGATGATGACTGTTTATTTTGCCAAGAGATAAAGGAGTAGTGAATGGATATTCAGAAAACAGGAGGATAGAGCAAGAGGAGATAGGAACCCTTACAAAGGGTTAAGAAAATTATGAATTATAATAAGAAGAGATATGTTGTCACTGACCGAACTTACATATAGTTTTTTGTGTGCCCTTTTTCGTCTTTTCCTTTGTATCGCTCAGAATACCAAAAGATATTCAAGATGTCTTATGCCAATCAAAAATTTGGAGTTGAACTACCCGTTCGTATTCGTCAGGGGCTGAAGATGTCATTACCAAGAATCATAAGTGAGAGAGAAGAAGAAATCACAGCATGGTGGGGAGCCTCGATTGGGCTCGAAACATTTGTATGGGTAGAAATTGGGCACACCCCAGATAGGGAAAGTATAATGCCCGAGAAACCTTGTATCTTTCGTCGCATCTATGGAGGATGCACGGGGTAGACCTGGCGGTAGGACATAGTCAAACCCTATCGCGATACCTCCTAATTACGGGGACAGTCCTTGAGGACAAAATTAGAGAGGCAAGTTGGGGAGAGTTCCGGCCGGTCATGCCAATGATAGAAGCTAGGTGGGCTTCAGACTTTGTGTATCCCACCGACTATATAGAGGTGACTCTTACGGACTTCAACATTGATGGATTTTTCAAGCGTCACGTGAATGTGGAACAAGCAGCCTTGATAGCCGTAGCCATTGCTCAGAGAGGATGCAAATTTTATAGACCTCAGACTCTTTATTGCCAGTATTTGGAAATGAGACCAGAGTTGGTTAACAGAGATTTTGAGGAAATTTTATCAACGGTAGACGCTTATGTCAGCATCCACTTTATGGAGCCGAGACAGACGTATTGCGAAAAACTTAAGGTCGAGTTAAAAATCAAGGTTTGCATTGACGGTATCCCTATAATGTTTGGAATGGTGTATGACTCTTGGACGGGAGATTGGATGTCCGGTGAAGAAGTTGGGAGGGTATGATGGTAAAGGTATTCAAGTTTACTTAGACAAAAGGTTAAAGTCAATCTTGATTTGATCAAGTGAGAGAGAGGTCGGCTCGGATATTTAAGCATGGTAAGGGTATTAATTAGAGCGTGTGAACTAGGGAAACTAGTGGGTGCCAGTTAATAGGAAGTCATGAAGAACAAGTTAGGACTGTGAGTCAAAAGAGGGATGGATGATATATTAGGGGAAAGTGGGAAAGAGTAGGTTTAAGACATGAAAATAGAAAAGAGTAAGACATCTAAGAGTAACCTAAAAACCCATTATTTTTTTTTTCTCTACATGTGTAAAACAGATTAACTTAGGACTGTGAGAAGGATGGGTGACGCAAATGGGAACGGGGGACAAGGGTCTATAACCGTTGTCGAGATCGTGTGATTATTGGATAATAGGAATGTCAAGAGGTCTCAACTACCAGGATAAATATCTTTCCCTTCAAAGGAGAGCGAGTGTCGCACTGGCTTGAATTGTTGGAGCAAGTCTTCAATCGACTGACACCGGCGGAAATTCGCCCAACTGTTTGAGTATGTATGGTGGGAATTCCGCCCCGAGATTGAAAAGATTGTGACCGATGCCCAGGGAGACTGAAACAACTTCAAAAAAGAGATACAAAGGAAGTATAAGTTGGGAGATGGATTATTAACGATTGACCAGCTTCACAACGTCAACCGGAATGACTTCACTACGATAGGGGCATTTGCAACGGCCTTCGAAAAAATGGCAGAACGTGTTCCATGACTTTTCGAGGAAATGCAATGTGTAATATTTTTTAGGAAATTCTCGGGCTATGAGACTAAGGAACTAACAAGTGGAGGAGCACCAGGAAGAAAAACGTCATGGGAGACGATAAAAAGAAACTTGGCATCTGGTGATTTGGACCAGGTATTCCACCATCAAGTAAAGATGGAAAGGAAGAGAAGGAAGGAGGTAGGCGTCATTCACGGAGCCGACTCAGCTCTAGGAGGAATGATAAGTAGTATGGTAACGCCGTTAAAAGAATTAAAGGATAAAGTGGAGTCAGGAAAGGTGATGGCAGTCGGACAAGCGGCGAACAAAAAGAAGTATGGAGAGGAAGATGAAGGAGATAAAGAAGGGAGAAAACCTGAGACGATAGTATAGTCTAAGAACCAAAAGCAAAACCAAAACCAAACATTGAGGAAGCAAGGAGTTAGAAAGGGGCAAAACTCGCAGCAAGAGGTGATACCAAATGCTCCAAGAGCGCCAGCTCCAGCGTCTCAATTTGGATCATGGCCGGTCATGACTCCTATGGGGGTTTGACCTGGGTATTTCCCCGGAAATCAATGGCCGGGTCTTGGGCAGATAGGAATATACCCGAATTTGCCCCAAATGCAAGAAGCTGGGGCAGGACCGTCACAAGGCCGAGGGGCGGATGGGAGTCAGCTGCAACACGTTCTGCCGCCACAGGGTAATCAAGGGCATCATCAGTGCCAAAGGAAAGAACACGGACAGGGGCATGGTATAGGTAGGAATGGAGGGCGAAGAAATGGTCAAGGAGGAAGAGGAAACAGCAGACAAGGAGGAAATTGGGGCAATCAAGGAAGAGCTCAATCAGAAAATTACAATCAGGCAAGTTTTAATCAGATTGGACAAGGGTACAATCAAGCTTATGGTTAGGGCTATGATCAGAACTATAACCAAAACTATGGTAGGGTTTTTTGTAGAAATGATGGACAATGGAGTGGTCAAGGGTCCGGAAGAGGATGGATAAATTACAGTGAGTGCATATGTACGCATTGTACGATAAAAGGGTATACGGTGAAAGGATGTCATGTTCGAAGGATGGATGAGCAGGATGTAGTAATCACGTCAAGCATAGATGAAGATGTATTAAATAAACGAGGAAGATGAATTGACTTAAATATCCCCCGAGGCACAAGGAAGGAAGCACTCAGGCTTGCGGGGCTCGGACGGAGTGCCCCAACCATGTTTCGTATATTGCAAGAGAAAGAAGATCCGATTGTTTGGGTGGAAGAAGTTGACGAGCTGAGTAACCAGCTAAGAAAGGGAGCAAGGATAAGTGAGGCAGAAAAAGATGTTCCACTGATTGAAATTGAATCTAAGGAAGACGAAGTAAGTAGGGAATCGACAAGGGAAACCTTAGGAAGAATAAAGAACGTGATAGATAAGATGAGTAGATTAAATACAAGAATGACCAGTATTTGTGAGGAAGTGAAAGATCTAGAAATGAGAATCTCACATGTGTTCACTGTGAGTCTGAAAAAATGAGATGATGAGTTGAAAACATCCAACCCCAGAGCTCTGAGAGCAACTCTGGCTGCTGGGTCAGAAACAACCTACCAAGCTCTTAGAAGTTTTGTTCCTCATACTGTCCGAAAACCTAAATGAGGAAATGTGTCCAAGGAACCAGCTCAGGTTCCTATGCCACCTAAGGGTGAGACTTCTATTGATATAGAAGAAGATGAGGAAGATCAAGATGAATTACTCAGGAGAGAAAAAGACAAACGTGCTGAATAGAGAGCCAAGAAACGTGAGCAGGATATTAAGGAAGGAAAGGAAAAGATTGGGGAGAAGTCAAAGAAGAAGCGGAGGTACCAGACGTCAATTGAAGAAGGGGTGGATTTGGAAAATTTAGCAAACAAACTTTTTGAGGGACATAACGAGTTGTTGAATCTGAAGGAGATTTTGGCAACCGCACCGAAGCTCAGAGAATTAGTAAAAGCGAAGTTGGCACGGAAGAGAGCAGCAACAGTGAGATCGGGGGATTTAATTCTCAAAGAGGCGAATTGGACAATCGCTGGAAGCAAGATGGACTGGAAGTCTGTAGGGACTGGGTCCATTGATGTCAGTATTAGAGGGAAAGGATGTCCTGGGATAGTGGATACGGGGGCAGAAATGAACATTATGAATTCGAAAACGGTTGAAAGACTAGGGTTGGAAATCGATAGGAGAAATTGAATATCTAAATGGGGCTAGTGGAAAGTCAGGGTACACTGGTATTGCGTCAAATGTGATCGTGGAAGTAGGTCGAGTCAGGGTCCGCTCATGCTTCTACATCATGCCTAGCCTGGATCTTCCCATATTATTAGGAAGATCCTCCTTGTCACGATCAGAGACCCTCATTATGAACAAGCATGACGGGACCATGTTCGTGATTTTATGTGATCCTGCATGTGGAAACTTCGAAGTCATTACCTGTAAAAATACAGGTCCCCACAGTTTGAAAAACCGCCTCAATGCTGGGTCATATACATTTAAGGAATCTGAGGATAGAAGAAATAAACTAGAATAAGGGTCAGACGAGGTGGATGAGGAAGAAAAGAATGAGGGGTTAGCATTGAGCTTGGCTAACATTGACCAAGCAATGTATATGGTCTCTGCTTATGAGATGGCGGTGTCGGGGCAAATACCCTGACAAGGGTATTTGCGGGGGTTCTCAACGTCGGACGTAGTCTGCCCTTTTTTTTTTGAATTTGAAGGACTTGATGAGACTAATGTTTGCCAAAACGTTGATTCAGACCTGATCTATGACAGAGAGACAAAAAGTTTTCGGACTTTAGTCCTGACGCGTGTGGCGTCCGGGGATAACGGATGTGAACGGCAATGCTTCGCTTTTGTCGAAGTTGCAGGAACGCACGGATAAGAGAATGCTAAAATTAAACTTATTCTACCAATAATGTCGCGCGGCTTATCAACCGCGCGATTGAGGGTCTAAATAAGCTAGAAAGAGGGTTGCGCCGGGGTATAGGGCCGCGACGCAGAAGGAATAGGAAAGTTTTGTTTTTATTTCTTAAGGCCGCGGGGCTTGACATCGAACCTAGGGGCCGAAAGGCTGATGCCAGGGCCTACCCGGCTAGACATCCAATCAAGTCGCCGGTCATGCAGCTAACCGGTATGGGAGATCCGCAGGCAGGTAGGCCTATTAGGCCACATGCGGGCAAAGCCTGTAAGGCCATAGGCAGGGAAGGTACCTGGGCTAGCTCTTCATATGGAAGAGCTACTCCTGTCTGGTGTGAAACAGGAGCTAGCCCAGTAGGATACGACGCCAAACTATCACCAGCAGACACCAGGATCGAATCTGACATGACCCTCCTCTGGGCTGGCTCCTTTTCGGAGCTGGTCACCAGGCTGTCGGTGCGGTCGATTTCAACCGCCGATCTCGATGATCGCACGGCCAAGATCGGCCGCGCGTTGTTCGGCATGACCCCTGCGCAAGGATGGCACTCATAAGTCAAGAAATGGTCCGAATTTTTTTTCGATCCCGACAGGGATCGAACTCGGATCTGTATTTCAACAGTTCGTGGGTGAGCCCATGAACGTAGCATGACCGTTGGCATAAGCTAACGGGAAATCTAAAAAAAAAAAAAAAAAAAAATCTAACAAAAGGTAGCCGCCATGTGGCGCGACCAGAAGAAACGGTGACTTACAGTCCCCACGAACGGTTGCAGGCGCCCGTAATAACGGGCAGCCAATTTTCAGGTAAGTTAGGTTTAATTATTTTTTTCTTTTCTGTTTTTGTTTTCTTCTTTTATATCTACATTTTTCTATTAGATTCTCTTAGAATCTAGCATAGGCAGTAGGGCATAGAAGCGCCTGAACCCGGCGCTTATCGCGCCTGGGTACAGGCGCACGAGAGAAAGAAAAGGGGAAATGACTACGCCAGACTGTTTCATCGGACTTGCACCGACTCATCAGGAGGTTGGACCTCGACAGGCGCCCGACCCAAATGAATCATCCACAAAAATGCGGCCGCGTTCGGGCACGTCAGGTACTTCCAATATGGAGAGAGAGAGAGAAGAGGGACGACTATACCAGGCTGTTTCGTCGGGCTCTCACCGACTCATCAGGAGTTTGAAACCTCCACAGCCAACAACTATAGGATGAGCAAAATCAAATGAATCTCCCGCCATAACGCGGGAGAATACATTCCCCTCATGCAGTGGCCAAGCCACTATTGCTGCTGCGATCGTTGAGGTAAGTTTTTTATTTTTATTTTTCTATTCTTTCTTTTTTTGTTTTTGTTGTTTTCGTTTCTTATTTTTCATGCGTGGCTGTTGGATCACGACCAGCAGGGGAAAACGGGAAGGGCTGAAACAGAGGAAAAAAAAAAACTGTAAAAAAAAAAAAAAAAAAAAAAAAAAAAAAAAAAAAAAAAAAAAAAAGCAAAGAAAGGAAACGAAAACGAGGCAACTGCCTCGCGGGGATTAAAGAACCAAAGAACAGTCTTTTCGACTGTATGGGTGCAGGATGAACTCCCACTGTGGGTTGGCCCGAATATTACTGGTCGTGAGATCTAGAATCTCGCGGCCTATGGTGTGGGCGTGGAAATGAGAAAAGGAAGTTGGTTGAAGAGAGGAAGGGAGGAGGGACGTGAGAAATGGGAGGGGGAGGTCCTACTCCTCCCAACCTGCCAACTGCCCTCCCCATGAGAACCTGGCCGAGAGAATGGCCAGGCACATGCAGTTAGAATAATTTTACTTTTTTTTTTCTTTTTGTTTATTTCTTTTTTATTTTTGTGAGGACACTTGTCCTCACGTGGTTCTACCTTTGGCACAAGTTGCCAGAGGTAACTGTCAGGCTCCCGTTTTTTAAGGGAGCCTGGAAATTGAAGGGCCAGTAAACAATAGGCTAGGTGCAACCTTTTCCCCGATGTATCTGCCCTAGGAAAAGGGTCTAGATACACCAAACTGTAAGGGGTTCTATCTTTTCAACCCCTTATCAGAAAAATAAAAGAAAAAAGGTTTTAGAAATGGAAGGAACCTAGCTATCTCGTGAGATTCCCAAATAGCCGGAAGAAAGAAAAAGAAAATAAAATAGGGCAGTTAAAGAAACTGCCCCACACTAAGGCTGTGGCTGTGGTGCGGCCACAGTCAACCCTGGATCCTGGTCAGATCAAGGGCTCACAGCGAGCCTGCGATTTTGCCTGGGGGCTGGAGTGACGTCCAGCCGTTCTCAGCCAATATAAAACAGGCAGCTGCCTTCCAGCTGCCACACAATGCACTTGTGATGCCATTGTGTGACGAGCACACTTGAGTGTTGTTGGCTACTGGAGCTGCTGCTTGAGGCAACGCAAGGAGAGGCTGGAGATCTGCAAAGGAGTGCAAGGAGGAGAGTTGGGCAGCTATAGCCAACGCAGGGAGCACTCTGCTCCCCTCCCCTCTTGTTGGTGCTGGTCTCACGGGACAGACCCAGTGACGCTGCGGGACTACGGCAGTGCGACACAGTGAAATTTGGGTCTGGGGCCCAAATATTACTAATTTTGGCCTGCTGTTTTTTACGGCAGTGGTACGGAAGTGCTGCCAAAATTTTGCAGCGGCGACGCGGCTTTTTACGGCAGCGGTACGGAATTGCTGCCGAAATTTTGCGGCGGCGACGTGGGTTTTTTTTCGGCAGCGGTACGAAAGTGCTGCCGAAATTTTGCGGCGGCGACTCCGTTTTTTACGGCGGTCGTGCGAAAGAGCTGCCGGATTTTTGCGGCGGCGACTCCGATTTTAAAGGCGGTAGTGCAGAAACACTACCAGATTATTGCAAGGTGATCGGTGCTGAGAGGGTACCCTGGCAAGCGGCCGTCAAAGGAAGTGGTGTTGATCACTTTGCTGACGACTGGGTGCGACGACCTTCTTGTCAAAAAGGCGAAAAATTTATACGGTCTTCTTGAGTGTACCGTTCAAACTTCACTCAAGGTCAGTTAACCTGATTCAGTTCCCTTCACACCTGTGTGAACCTGCACTTGCTTGACCTTAGCTCTCTGAACGTTCATTAGAAAGGAAAAGGAAAATGTGTGCTTGGAGGTATGACGGGGAGTCTGACGATGGCAAATGAATGTATGGTGGTCTATGTGTGATTTGACTTTGATTGCAGGAACGGCATGTGGGATGAGATGGATGAGGGCGATGATGGTGAAAGAATGGTTGTTTTCTCACCTCTTTACTTATGAGTGCGTGTAAACTGAAGGGAAAAGAAGACGACGAAAATGAAGCGGACACAAAGAAGAGGAACGCAATTGAACTTAGACTTTTTTCCCAAGGCCACCATTTCTTTCCCGAATGACCCTTTCTATCTACGCCTGTTTCGTCTGAATGACTCTTTTCTTACAAATTTTATTTCTTCGTCTAAGTTGCTCCTAACGTCAGGCGGCAAGAGTTTCTTTGTCCGCCGTATAGATGTTTCTTCTTTTTCCTAGGAGGCATCTGGGGCGGGGGCTCGTTGCCTTAGGGGCTGGCCCTGTTATCGACTTAGAGTGGACTGCTTTGCGGGGGGGTACCATGCTGTTGCGGTGGAGCCAGCCCGACTTTTGAGTTCCGAGGTTCACTCGGACGAGGACGAGGGGTATCCCAGACCACCTCCTAGGGGATGAATAAAAACATCTTAACGAAATGACTTTAAGTTCTTGATGCCTTGCGTAAGGAAAAAATGTCATAGCACTCCTTTGGTGGTCATTCTAGGAGCCACTGACGTATGGGGGACTGGTGCCACAAGCAGCCCAGTTCGTGTCCTACTAGCCAAACGGAGTGTATTTAGATACTCCCGACGTGGCTTGCCGTGCCACAAGAAACACGGGTCAGAAAGAAGACAAATGTTTTAGTAATACTTAGTCTTAACTTGATCACCTTTGTCTTCACTTCTTTCAGATGGTTATGGGAACGACGGTCTGTTACATTTTTTGCAATCGTGATGCAGCGGCGGAGCGGATCGAGTTCCGGAGACTTAATGGAGAAAGATTAGAAAGGATAGGACGGCTCGTCTACAATCTGTATGAATTGTACTCTGAGGAGGATGTTCCGCGATTTTGGGGAGGCAGTGCTCGGAATCCCCCTAGACGACTTATTTTTAGTTCAAGGACCGGAGTGGACATCCTACATTATGAGTTTGCGCCACCACTGCCCGAGCGTGACTTCGCTAATATGAACTTAGTGGTGATGCAGTCATATGAGATTAATCTACGAATCGACGAGATACCTGAGATAAGGCTGACATTCGTTCGCTCCGTACTGTGGTTGAACGAACGATGGGGCCCTTTCTTCGGTATATATCATACAAGACGAGTGGGGGCAAACAGGTTCAGTATTATACGGGTTGAACCTTTCTCTAAGTATGTTTGGCAGGATGAGGAGGACGAACTCGAGGAAGGATTACGTGACTAATGTAATTTTGGTTCTGACACGCGGATGCCTGGAGCACAATGAGGTCGATCTCATCAGAGGAGAGAAGCAACTTTTACGGGTTCGAGACGGTTCTCCTACTGAGTGGATTGACTTCATCAGGTTATTACGAAATGGCGAGGGATTTTTTCTCATTACTCGTGCGGATTTCCGTGCAAATACAGCCCGAACTCGGGATGAGTTTTTCGGATATACCTTGTATTTCCATCACGCGAGTAATCTTCAATGTCTCTCTCGAGTCATTGTGAGTATCACGATTACCTCGTCCGACAGACATTTCGGCGTCATCCGGATCTGGGATACTGAGACCAGACACTTGTTTGGACTCAGTCGGCCTTTCCGAGTCATAGTGTGGAGACTAGCCTCACGGATGACCTCCATGTATGGTACTTAAACGTTTAGAGTCATGCGAAGAGGGTGAGTGACAACCCTGGTAATTGATGACAACGAGCGCGCGGGTTTGGATTTGTTGGAGGCACAGGTGCGCGGAGGACGACATATTTACCAGGGTTAGACGCCGCTTTCTGGAAATCTTACTCAGATTCCAGAAAACCTCTTGCATAGACCAATCCCGTCGAGGAAGTCATATGATTATGACTTCACGAGGTAATCTCAAAAACAAAAACAAAAACACTTTATGTAGTTAGGACCGCCGGATGGATAGTATTCGGATTACCCTGATGATTTCACTATCATGCTTATGCATTGAGGGGTAATCGTTCGCATAAAAACAAGCTGAATAAGTGAAAAGCGAACGTCTGAAAAAGTTGTCAAGCGTAATGACAATGACGAAGCACCGGAAGGCGGAGCATTTCAGAGTTACGTAACTTGGTATTTGAGATGAATACTGCATCATTCGTGGAACAGAAAGAGTAATTATTGTCCAGGAGGACAAAACGACCAACAAAATTTCATCCTTAGTTGCGTATGGTACGGAAGTGTGGTCGAACCGAGAGTTCAAACATCGACCAGAAACCAGATCACTTGTTGATCTGCGTGGGAGCAGTGATATTTACTTGCAGATACTATCATAGGAAGATCAGTCCTAGTTTGTTCTTCAATTAATAGTCTTAGAGCGACTATATAAAAATTCTTCAGTCATACAGGTTGAGAAGAAACACTTTGGCAGACCAGCTCATCAAGTCAATGATTTGGATTGTGTGATTTGTTTTAAGGTATGGGGATTTTTGTTGTTTGATTGCTAGGGACTAAGGGATGTTTTCACAATTGGTTGAGACTATCTTAGTCGACTGGCGTACGCTTCGTACTTGGGAGATCAGCGCCCCAGGGAACGAACAACGTTCGGGTTCACTCGACATTTAGCCAAACATTTCTTATACTGCAGCGAGACGAGCAAACGCCCTCGGCCGATCTACCTCTGCGATTGCATTTAAAAGCCTTCGAACGTGGGTCAGTAGCTCGGTAGGGATACGCCCCTAAGGGTGGTGACAGCCCCTTAAGGAAGCAAGCTTATGCCTCGTGGGAACCTATCCTGTCGTAGAGGACCGCGGGATGTACAGCTCGCGCACCCGGCTAGAGCGGCGAAGGAGCGATGCAACCGCGTTCGTCTCGACGGTTCGTGAAATGTTATGCGTTGTTCCCGAGTTGTCTCTTGAAGTTATTTTAGGTAAACTCCTGCGTGACATGACCGGGAGAGCCCTCGTTTTCGCGCGGGGGTCAAAGCGTTCGACAGGTGGCGCCGTTGCCGGGGATAACGACAAACTACCGTTGTCCCTAGTGGAACGATACTTGGGTGATTGATGGAGTAAAAAGTTATTTTATTTTCCTTGTTTGACCTTAGAAAAAGTCTGTAATTTTGATCCCAAAATTATGAGATTTTATTTATACAAAAAGATTGACTGATTTCTGTCGAATATGTTGCTGTGATTTTCTTCACTCTAGATGGCTGATAACAACGACAATCAGGATGAGAGAAGAAATGATATTCAAGAGCTCGCCAAAATTATTCAGCAATTCCAGAAGGAGCAGATCCCGAAAGTTGACGTTCCATTATTTGATGGTAACAACGCTTCGAGATGGGCGGACAAGTTTGAGCAATTGGGGAGTTGTTGTGAATGGTCCAACGAAAAGATGTTGAGAATGGTAAAAAGATATTGCAAGGTCCAGTACAAGGAAGAGGTGGAGGAATTGGTACAAGGTTCGCAAGACTGACAAAAATTCAAAGAAAAGCTGCTCGAGAAGTATCAGTTGGGTGACCAACTGTTGGACTTAGCAGATTTGAGGAAGGTTAGTCGAAGGAACTTTGGTACGACAAAGCAGTTTCTCACTGAATTCGGGCGGGTGGCGCGTTTAGTTCCCGACCTTCCAGACAAGGATCGTGGTCTCATCTTCTTGGATAATTTCATGGAAGTGGAGCAGTTGAAATTGGTGAAAGGCATGAAAGAGCGGTATGATTGGCCAAAAATTCGAGAGAATTTATTGGCTGGAAACTTCGACCAGATCCTCTAGTGGTTGCTGAAACAGCAGAAGGAGGATCGGGAGAGGGTACAGTTGGGAACGAATAAGGACAAGGAGGTCTATAAGACCATATCTGACATGAAAGAAATGATGACCAGCATGAAGGAGGATCGGCTAAAGCTCCAAGTGATGATGGTCAAGACGAAGACTGGAAAGAGAAAAGGAAAGGAGTCAGCCACTGAAGAAAGTAACAGTGAAAGTGACAGCGAAGAGGAAAAAGAACCCCCTCGGAAGTTGACCAAGGCTGAGAGGAAAGCCTTGAACCAGATACGAGGAGGGCAGGGTACTTCTCGTAAACAAGGGGAAAGTAGTAAGAATGGAGGGAATGGAAGCGGTGAGCAGCAAGTTGGTCAGGGGCAACAAGGCCAAGGTCAACAGGCTCAACCACAGGGTGGTCGAGGCCGTGGTAGAGGCCGCGAAACGGTGGCGGATGTAGGAACTGGCAGAATTATGTCTGCAAATATTGTGATATGAAAGGACATGTTATTCGTTTCTACCAGATCCTCGCAAAAGATGAGAAGGACCAGATCGTCTTTACGACGATTCCAGGAGAAGTCTTTGACTTCGAAGGAAATCTCATCGATCAAACATTGAAGGAGGGATGAGGAAAAAGGTTTTTCGACGGATGGGCCGTCCTCTTCCGGCAAATTTCCGCCTAGCTTCTCCTGAAGAAGCAAGCCTTTTTGAATTGGAAGAGACAATGACTTCTTTGGAGATCGGCAACTGTGAGGAAGAGGAATTGGAGGAAAGAAAAAAAGACATTGTTCATCGGGCACGAGAGGTAACCAGGAAACTGGGCAAGTGTCGAGATTCCATTGTACAGTTATGTGTTGACATGGAAGAAGTTTGGCCCAACCTTCCGAATGTGTTCCTCTTTGTTGGTTGGGGAAACGAGGGTCAGGATGGGTCAGCACCTGCGGCCACTTCGGCGCCTGAAGCAACGCCGATGGCTCGGCCAATAACGATGTCCAGACCTTTGCTCAAGCGAGGGATGCCAACCATTATGGTGCAGACGCGGTAGGGAAGGAAGACCTCACAATCGCAGCCTGCGTCAGGGGAGAGTTCAAAGGGACCTCAGGAAAAGGAACCTATTCAAGTAGAGGAAGGGGATGATGATAGGGAGGATGCAAGATTGCGTGCGGGAGATGAACAACAAGCAAGACAGAGGGCTATGGAGAGGGATTCGGAAGCAGGGAAGACCAAGGTCGAGGAAGAGGAACCTCGCAAGAATAAGAATGTGTACACGATCCCTGTAAAAAAAAAGAATTGATTTTGTACAGATTGTGGATCGTATTCTGGAAAGTCAGCGCGACTTGGTTACCTTGAAGGAGATTCTTGTTGTATCGCCGAAGAGGAATTTAAGCAGCGCATGACTCGGAAGAACGTCACGACAGTTAAGCTGAGTGAGATTATCCCTCCAGAAGCTAACTGGGCGTCTCCTGGCACAAAGATGGACGGACAATGTGTGGCCACTGATCTCATAAAAATTCAAATCGGCCGTGGAGGATTTTCTGCTCTTGTAGATGACGGGGCCAAGATGAACATCATGAGAGAGAAACATGCGATTGAAGCTGGAATACAGATCAATCGCAATGATTTTGGATTTTTGGTTGGAGTCAGCGGTGCAACTCCATTTTGCGGTACGGCTAGTGGCGTAATGGTCACGGTTGTGAAGGTCAAGGCAAAATCGTATTTCTATATTTTATCGAAGGTGGAACACGAGGTGTTTTTAGGAAGATCATTTCAGTGTCGCACAAAGAGCATAATCTTCAACAAACATGACGGTACCATGTTAGTGGCGTTGTGCGATCCGGTTTGCGGCTACAATGAAGTAGTGAAGTGCGCCTGTCGAGCGCATCGGTCCGGCACCACTCAGAGGTAGCGCGGGACCCTCCCGGTCGCGTCACGCAGGAGTCAGAGTACACACACGGAGCTTCCACAAGCCGCTCCGGTCGGGTGCGCCAGCCATACCTCTCGCGAGCCCCTACGACAGGACAGGGCCTACGCGAGGCACGACTACCTCCACCTTACGGGAGCTGTCACCTCCTTTCGGTGGGCGTATCCCCGCCGAGCTACCAGTCCACAATACGAAAGTTGATCAACTGCAATCGCAGAGGTGGACCAGCCGAGGGCGTTTCTCGTTCGCTGTAGCATAAGGGGTACGCACGGTACTACGCCTCTATCGGACCCGCACGCGAACCAACATCTTGGGGGGTGAGGTCCCAAGCGCGGCTCGTCGCCGGTCGACTAGGACGTATTCCACACGCCACGCGCACACCACTATAACGTACATAAGGGTAAAGCACACGCACACACGCACACGAGTACTGAACGACGCAAAGGACGTACAACGCGACACCCTCCTAGTCCCTTAGTGTCCATCCCATAACTTCCTGGTGCGGGAACCGGTTGAGCGTCGTGCGCGAGACTTAATATAAAGCCGCGCGGGCGTAGGCCTTTCTCATATCGGCTAGCAATGCCGACGCACACAAGCAGTCGCGAAAATGGCGTACTATGCAGTGCCCATAATCGAGCGGTCCCTCGTGGATCCGAGTACCGCTTATGACACTCACGTGTCAGACTCGAAGTATCGTGAAGGTTCCGCCCTTCACGATATTGCAYGGCTGAAGGAYTAGYCGTGCGGCCGCCGCGGCACGTCCGGCTTTCGGCCCGAGTGCCCTGGCGGTAAGGGCAAATAGGCTCTACCCGAGGGGGGTCCCCTTCAGTGCAGGGCCTAGGGCTTGGGATGTCCTGGACAAGGACCTTGAATCCCGGCCCAGGACCAACGTCCGACKAGCAATCTCCAAGAAGCACTTATATAAGTAATGGRGTCATCCTYTCTCTACTAGCCCAACCCCTGATTAACTCCTTAGCACGCGGYCCCTTTYAGGCCAYACAAGTACCCTACATAGGTATGCATACATACACATATACACACATATGCACACATATGGGAATGAACGTGTGACGATCACATCTCACAATCATAGTGGGYCTCCTCATAGCCATACACATATATWACATYGCARGGCAGTCCAATCCAATAATCCAAGCCCTAGAACATACCTGCAATCACATCAAAGAGTCAAGCACAASTCCATACGCTACACGGAGTCAACTCTAACCAATCTYTATGCTCATACCCTTTGCCTCARCCATGYAAGMCCCAACCTCCWSCCAACCAACCTTAAGTAAATACTCAGTACCTTTGTTAAATRRCCATTCAATAAAAGTCCGGGTGAAACCRTAACAAAACAGAGAAGATCACCAGGGCTGAAGCCTCTTTAGGTTGAGTAAGGAGAGTGGGYTGAGGTTGAGTCGTAAACCTACGAGTCGGCAACCGACATGTTATCTGTGATAACAGCAAGTGATCCTTGTAGGATCAACTGAGTCTAGTCCACGTTTTGACGCGATCGATCAAAGCGACCTTTAACACAAGACAGACCAACCTCAAACTAAGTCTATACGTCCCGGGGGAGTAATTTTCATATCCTGATATTACTTAGTCATCATATCTGACTAAGCCTAAATCTACCTCTAGCTAGCACTCAGCGTAAGGTGGATTTCGCCATAGCCTCCCCTACATATGTTGCCACCTGTCTAAATATAGGCTAACTCCTCTAACTTAGGAAAATTTCGGCAGCGCTTTCCGTAGGAGAAGTGACATCGCAAGAAATATACTAGCCTAAAAGTCAAACTTGTGGATTCCAGAAGCCAAGATTTGTCTAACTCCCTGGCTTAGCAAAAATTTGGGCAGCACTCCCCTCAGGGACCCCCTCAGGGAGGAAGGCTTCCCAGATTTATACCAAGTCAGAATTGAACTTAGACATAAAGTCTAAGTTCTGTCAAGACAAACTCTTAACCAACCCCTTAGATTTGTAGAAATTTCGRCAGCGCTTCCCRTAGAGAAAGTGTCAATCCAAGATTTATACAAAGCTAGGTTTGRAATMTGRAAATGACTTTGATCCTTCASGGCCYAATTTTGACTAACACCTTGATTTTGTAGAAATTTCGGCARCGCTTCCCGTAGAGAAAGTGGCTTACCAAGATTTATACAAGACCAAGTCTGACTCAAGAAGATCCCAGATAATGCAGAAACTGAGCTAAGTAAACAAAAGCGAGCCCAAAAAATTGCAAGAATTGACTCTAACTCCTATGGCTCTAGCACGTGGCGAGCAACTACAGCAACTACCTATCAAATCCAAACTCAGACTAAGAAGTGACATCACTCAGTCACATGCAGGCCAGACCACATAACATGCACTCTCTCACCATCCCCAAGTTACTTTAGCAAACAATAGTTCGTAGTCCCTCAATGATCTGTCTCTTATACCCAGCTTACATAGTTGCATAAGGCTTGACCACTCAAACTTATGGAACATGTCTAGCCCAGCCAAGATGTATACACAAACACAGGGCACAACAACTTTTCTCTTCTTTGGGCATATGACTAGGCCACCCTAGCCGCCCTGAACTGTTTAAGTATCCAAGGTTTATATAATTGCTTGTACTTAGTCTTTTGAGGTAGCATATMGCTGAGCCGATCATCTTCAGCTCAAGACTCAGCCTGCCYCTTCGTACCACAGGTTTATTCTTAGTTAAGTACTCTCTTCAGTTGGTGATAAGCTATAGTCAGGCCACCCAAACTTATGGRACCCTGTCTGACTAGCCTGTTCATAGATAGCATAATARTAAAGTATAKCAAAGTTATAGCCTTCCGGTTCTAGCATGTGCGAGGCGTTGGACCAAGACCACCCAAACTTATGGAACATGTCTTGGTCCTCAGCCTGGTTTATTTCTCTAGACCAAAGCAGGAAGAGGTAGAGTCACCCAAACTTATGGGACATGCTCCCCTCCTCGTTCAGAAACCAAAGAAACTGTCAAAAACCCCCAATAAACAAGGTCGTCAGACCTCCCAAACTTATGGATTTGACTGGTGCCTGAAGAAGCAATCACATTCAACCCTCACAAGTTAGAGCAACCAGACCACCTAAACTTATGGATTTGTCTGGTTCTCCAGGCAATACAAAATAAAACACATCACTGGGCCTTCCCAAACTTATGGAACTGGCCCAGCCTTTGGTTGACCCAGTCAAACTTCATGCAATACTGTCTCTCTCCCACCCTTCCSCCAGATGCAATCCCACAATCTGCTTTCAATCAATCAAAGAAGTTGRAACTTGGCTTTATACATGCATTCTCTTACTTGGTYWGGTTATGTCTTGAATAGARAACAGAAMCCATAGGRYCATGCATGCATACATCAATCAAACCATAAGGGGATATGCAAGTATGGGTGTAGTGGGTYATACAGATAGAAAGGGATTACCTGGTAGTTCCCTRCCTCCAGAACCTCGCCTAGGTTCCGGCAGAGCTCCYGCAATCGGTGSGAGGACTCCCCACAGAGCCTTGATGCGGTCCTACGGGTTGCAATCCCGCYTGYCGCCTTCCCCTCGTAACCAATAGACTAGACTAGGACTAAGAGAGGCAGATAGAGAAAGTTTAGAGTCTCTTAGAGGGGTGCACTCARACTCGCGTGAGGGAGCCTTGTTATCTTGGTTCGYYTGAGGGYCCCGCAATGGCGGCCAACTGACAGCTTGATCAGCGAACTCACRCAGCCGAAACACCCCACCTGATGAGCCATCACCTCGCGAYGCCAAGCCCCCTTCAYTAAKGCYAACTACCCTTCTAAGTCCAACTGCAGCCGCCCAACACCCTGTACSAGTTTCCCAATSCGCAGCTGCAGTAGTGCTCACCTGCGGCCAGCTGCAATAGCAGCCCCCACCAACAGTTCCTAGCAKGATGCAACGGTCRACGACGCAGTAGTMGCTCGCAGTGGTGTATAACAACAYGCCGCGGCGYGCAGCAGTGTGCAGSAGGTCTTAACAGCARCCCTTAGTAACTGCAGTAATCCCCYGCCGCRGYTGCAGTTACCGGTAGTGACCCACAACAGCAGCACATCTGGGGCCACAGTCCGCACGAAGCCCTTGAGCGCCACGGTATCACATAGCAATCAACAGCGCCTAGCACGCCGCAGTAGGTCCTCCTTAGCARCAGCGACAGTCATCAACTGTAGCATACAGCAATGACCCRAAATGGACGTTGTGCACAATCAAGGGAGAGAACAGTAGCAAGCGYTGTCCCCGTCCGGCTACCGAACACMGCAACAACACAGTCCATGCCCAGCCTCCCGCAATGGGCCGCGCACAGATACAGAAGTCATGTCACTGCGGCAGCCCGTTATGCCATGCCATCGCAGTGCGCTGCTGCAGACAGTACCCAGCAACCGCAGGTTGTGCGTGGGCGCAGTAGCAGCTTGTGCAGTAGGCCGCCACCAATGGCAGCCAGCAACCGTCTGCAGCCAGCAGCTTGCCACTTCAGCCGCACCTCAACTAGGCGTCCCATCTACAGCTCTCGAGCACAACCCCCGGTGTTGTAGTAGTGCGAGCACCACCCGGCTCACGTCTCTAGTTTGTGCACAGCAAGAGGTACTGTAGCAACTCTTCAGATGTCCAGCAGCGCAGGGTCTGTGTATCTCGACAGTTTGGTCTAGCAGCAGTAGCACCGCCGCTAAGCGACTTAGTATAGTGTATTGCAGTAGTGAGCTGCGAGGGTCAGTCCCCAACATAACAGTAACCCACAGTAACGAACCGCATCCCACTCTACAGTAGTGTACTGTAAGGGACGGAGCCCGTCTTATAGTTGGGAACAACGCTTTTAACAGCAATCAGAGTACTTGCCCTGCCCTCAGGCTCCGAGACCCACAACCTGCTGCCTGCTGACTGCTGTAGCAGCAGCAGTATCACAGCAGCAACGTAAACCATACTTGTCTTCACAGGGATGCGTGTTACCAGCCCAGCAACATGTCCATCAGAAACTAGTCGCAATCCAGAGCACTGGTTGTAATCCCGAGACACAAGTGCTGCCTGAGAGCAAGGATTTCAACCTTCTGAGACTGGGGTAGAGTCCTCAGCACACGGGCCCCCACAGCACCAGCCGCTATGTAAGTGAACCAGCAGCCTCTGATTGCCGTAGTGCGTTCTTATCCGAAACAGCAGAGCCTGGTCACAGCAGCAAAACAACCATTTCCTGAGTAATCACAGTACACAGCAGTGGCGCTCCGTGAATACCACAACCATCTGTCGCAGCCAAGGTAACAACGTCCAACAGTTGACCAAGCCTAGCAATGTCTGAAATCATAAACGGCGGTGACAACGAACCAAGTGCAGATGCTGATCTTGCCGCAGGCAACAAGGCACAAGCAGGTACTGACCATGCAGGCTGCTGTCAACAATGGCTGGCAGTGACACCGGTATATAGGAAGGCGAGCAGCTCCCTGATTAGCTCGCCAGCAGTCTCTCAGTCTTACTCTTCTCACTTTCCCTTCTTCGGCCCTCCCTCACTCACTGTGTCGGTCTCTTCTTCTCTTCCATAACCCGGTCTGAATCCCGACCAGCTTCATACAGCCTCCATCCGATAGGACAAGCAGATTCGAGGAGACCCTCCCTCTATCTGCTGAGCTCGTCCCTCCTGTTGCCCCGCCCTCGGTTCACGAACGCCCCTGGCCGTTTTTCAGGCCAGGTTCGTTCAAAATTCTAGTGGACGAAGACCACGAATAGAACACAACCCGACGTGAGGACCAAGATCGGGACAGGCCATGGTCAGTAAGGCGAAGGTCGCGACCTCGATGAGCTGCAGATGGAACGACTCACGAGCTCCGGGCTACCTCTACTGGAAAAACAAAAATGACAATTAACCTTTCGTTCAAGATACGGACAGATACAGCCATTCTTCTTCCACGCAGCCCTTTCAGCCAGCAGCGGTCGATCACCTGGCCAACTATGGCACCTGCTGCAGCCAAGGTATCCGAAATGCCTCAAACCCCCACTCTAATACCCCTTCTCACCCGTTTTCACTAAGGAGTGGGTGAGCTACACCCTCATCACCCCGTCACTCCTCTCTTCTCGACATCACCACGCAGTTCCTTCCTCACGTACTTGCCAATCTATCCACTAACATCAAAATCTAACCTCATAATCCGATTCGCAGCTACTAGAAACCCCTATTTCGCATCCTCCTTCGCCCAAATCCGCCCATTAACGAGCGAGAAAGCTCTTCTTCCCCCCTTCGTTTTTTGCTTCGTCCATAGCTCCGCGCGGTCCTCTTTTCACTATTCTCCTCTTATACTAACCCATCCACCATTCTGGCTCTACTATTCGCCTCGCCCTGTCAAAGAGCCCCCATCTCCTACCTCCGCTTGCCTAAAACGGAGGCAAAACGGGTGAGCTACGGACTCAGCCTTCCGCCATAGTTGTTCCTTCCATACTCTGTATGTACCTGGTGCGGACCTACGTCCAGGTTCGGCCCGCACCTTCTACCCTATTGCCTGCTGCCTGTAGCCCTCCGCCTCGCCTCTCGGCCTCACTCACCTCTCTCTGATCTGAAGGCACTCGGTGCAACTCAGCGCTCATGCCACTCATGCTGCAGCCCCTATAGCGCAACATCCAACGATCGGCTTGGTCGAGAGTGCACACAACAGCAACAGCATCGTGCCGCCCCTCGACTTTATGCTTGTCACATCTACGAGGGGGTCCGGCTACTCCTCTCTGTATCGTCCCAATTTTAACGGATGTCCCGAAGGACTGTGCCACGTTAGTGGTAGCCCAGCAGTGGCCCAGCCGTTCATGGGTGTATCCACTGAACGATGCCGCTGGGTTTTTCTGCGGGCCCCGGCACTGGTGCAGGATCTCATTAAAAAAAATAAAAAATGTAACTCAGAAAAAAAAAAAAAAATAATAATAATAATAATAAACAAAAAACGGACGGGGGAGGGGGACCGTTAGTACCTGGCCCTACCCTCACGGCCCCGTGGCACCGTTAGTACCTGGCCCTACCCTCACGGCCCCGTGGCAGGACTCCCCTCAGCAAAACCAAGGGGAATAGTCCCACGGGACCCTCAACCCCTCGGCCTTGTTTACGCCGCTCTGCTGCTCCGCTAAGCTGCCCGCTGGCCTCGATCCCCATATCTCCACTGTAACAGTCCAACACCGTAACCTATAGGGCTAAGCCCAAGCCTGATAATGGCTAGCGCGGTATTTGATATGAACAGGTGCGGCGCAGCCCCCAGGCCTCATTTCTACCTCCCATTAGGTACGCCGCCGCTAGGCTCCTACGCCGGCTTGCCCTCTTTGCGCCGTGGCTGCCCCGCACCCTACTTCGCACGTTGGACTATCACCGGTCACCTATCCCTACCAAGGGCACCCCCTACTCCTAGCAGCCAGAGTCAGGCCGGCCAACTATGTCGGTTGCATAATCCAAAGTAGAAAAATCACACACGTGCCTTAATCCCGCGCGCCCACACGCGCTCTACTCTAATCAAGCAACTTACCTATGTAACCAAACAGACCTAGGTGCATCTCGCGCAGTACACTTTAGACCCCTACTCATACTTCCGGACACTTGCAAAAACAAGGGCGGATACCCTTGTTAGGGTATTTGCGCCGACAGCCTGCCGGACCATATTAAGCGACATCCCCGTCGCTTCGCCAGATCGAAAGCTACAAATTCCTCCATAACTCCCAATGCTGACGAGACAGGAACCAATCCGATCAGCCGACAGACTCAGGGTTGAGGCCTCCAACAATCCAAGCCCTTGTAACTATATGCCGCCAGGGTTCTAACCTGGGTCTCCATTGTCCTGACGCTAGGACGCCGGTGTACTAGACATACGTACTACAGCATAAGTCTCAGCGGCCCCTCTTACCCGTCCTCTCCCCTTTGTCCTAGACAACCGCCGACTTCTCGTTAGGTGTCCTTGGCCTCTACCCTGCAAGTAGGACCTTGACCAAGGCCGCGGGCCCTAACCGAGACCTTAGAAGGAACTTCCGCCTTCCTCCCACAATTCTCACAATCAAACATATATATATATAAATCACCTCAACTCACCTCCTACAGTCTAGTACAGGTAGGCTAGGTCTCCATCTTGGCCCACCGTAGTCTGGGTGATCGTGCCACGTCTACGGCCCACCGCGCTTGTTAGTTCAGCGGTAGTGCCCTCGCAGGTTGCGCCGCGATAGGCTTTCTCCTGATAAGCAATCAATCAGGACTCAAAATAGACTCGACTCGACCCTTAGCCGATCAGCAGCGGACACTAGGGGTTGCGCCCTAGTGATGCTAAACTCTACCATTAGCTTGGTATTCTCATACATGTTACAGGATTAGCACATGTGGCTGGACGGTAGGTCGCAACAATACAGGCCCACCGCGGGACTACGCAGAGGCCTGTCACACATAAAAGGTATTTACCAGCCCCCTGTGGGACAACACAGAGGCCCCTGGCAACCTCTCCACATTCACAAACAAAATCACCGCCAGTCGCACAAGGCCGTGACTCCCTTACTTGATCAGGGCAGGAATCTACGCATCCCAGTGATATCTCCCAAAAAAAACTATTTGCGACCTCTCCAAACTCTCAACAGCGGCCAAGCAACAAACATGGTTCTTCTTGTCAGACTTTATCATACCAACCTTGCTTACCATGCCCCTGATCTGGTAACCACCCTTCATACGAGGGAGGTCTCACGCCATAGGTCTCCCAGCATGCAGCGGGTTGCCTCCTCAAAAAACCAGGCACCCCTACCATAGCACAACTCAAACTTGAGAGACCAACTTATGGGTCCTCATCACAACTCAACAACATACATTCGGCATGGCAAGCATCTGAGTCTCAAGGACTCACAAATCCAAGGGATTTATATACTTTCACAAGGACAGACTGCACTCCCTCTCCTTATACCTGGCCCCGTTACCTGCCCGCAGGCAGATCGCACAAGTATACCGGAGAGTGGGCAGTTCACATACATTCCATTCGCACGGTGCACAACATTCAAGATGTCGTTCATACATTCAACATTCACCATACATCAGGATAAATCCACACATGTGAGAGTGGGTGTGATCGTCATGTACAAAGGATAGTCTCAAACCTCACTCAACTCAGATATACACTCAGGGATGAGATATCTCATCCTAAAATCCACAGGGTAACCTCGTCTCCGAACCCACACAAAATAACTCACCCCACCCTGAATATAGTACATGGTTATCTGTACAGGGGATCCCCAAAACAATTCAGTATTTTATTGCCACTTAGTGTACGTCCCCTATTTTACATGATCCTAGTTACAGCGACCATCCCACGTCGTAGGTCCCATCTACACACTCAACGTCGTAGGTGTCCACCCTGCCTAAGTAATAGCAACATCGTCAAAGAAATATCCAGTTTTTAATCAGGTGGACCAGACCCTACTCACTCATCTCCGCCTGGTTCTGCCTGTACAACTGAGCTCTACCCCCATCTACAGCTCGTTCCACCACTCTACCCTCCCTATCATACATCTTCCCATCATACTCCGAGACTTTCCCATCTGCCTAGTCCTTTAGGAACTTGAGGCACTGCAATGCACTGTGCTCTTCTTTCGTACAATAGAAGCAGGTCGAGTCAAAAGACTTCCTAGGCCTTTTCTTCTTCCGCTGGGGCCCTGCTGGCGATGGGGTTTCCCTGGCCTCTCCGTCCAACTCATGGCACTGAGGCACATCTCTGGGTCTCTCAGATCCTGCCTCCGACTCTCGCGGACTGGGCTCTGGTTGCGCCCTTGCTCCCTCTGGCTCATAGTCAGGAGTATCCAACCCCTGGGGCCTGCCTGCGATGATGCCCTCCATTGCACCTCCCATCTCGCTCTCCAGGGGCTCTTCCAACTTGGACTCTGGTGAAAACAAGCCAGCATCCTCCTGCATAGAGTGGACTGCTTCCAGTAGCACGTCTAAGGACCCTCCTGTCGAGCCTTGGGGAGGCTCATCACTGTCCGAGGGCAGTCTCTCCTCAAGTGACGGTGGCATGGCAGGGTCTGCAGCCATCGTGGGTAGTACCGCAAGTTCCGTAGGGGCTCTGAATTCGAAGGCTTCCCTCTCAGCCTTCCTCTTGGCCTCTGCCTCCTCAGGCTCCAAAATGACTCTTCCCATAGGTGCCTCTTGTTGAGGCTCGGCCACAGCTGGTTGCTCTGATACGCCATGTCCCGGTTGCCTCCGCTCTCCTGGCCTGTTACTCTCCACCCCATTCCTGCCGTCATGGAGTTGCTGCTTCAATTCCAGGATGGTGGCGGCCTGGCTAGTCACCAGAGCCCTGAGCCCTCGGACTTTTGCCTCAATGGTCCCCAACCGTGACTCCAGCCCTGCTTCCTTCAGTTCCTTCCCTCTCAGATCCGCCTCCAACATCATATACCTGTCAAAGGAGGTCTTGGATACAGAGCGAATCCTCTGATCCAAATACTCATCAGCCCTTTGTGAGGTTTCGACCTCTGCCTTGCCTGGGGTCGTCAACCCTTCGCCATGACGAGTAAGAAACTTTCCCCACATCTCCCGGAGCCCATATGGTTTGTAGGGCGGTGGCGGATTTGGGAGTACCTCTGCCGCTTCCAATCGTTGCCCCTCCTGCCGGATTTCCTCCTGACATCCCCGATTCCACCTCTCTCTTGGGATCGTCAACTCCTCAGCCGGATTTGGGAGTACCTCAGCCGGATTTGGGAGTACCTCCTGACATCCCCGATTTCCTCCTGAGGTTTCGACCTCTGCCTTGCCTGGGGTCCTCTTGCCACTCTAGCCCGCTTCTCCTCAGCCGTTTCTTTCGCTGGTACTTCCTCTACCGTGCGTTGTTTGACTTCCCCTGACATCCCCGATTCCACCTCTCTCTTGGCCTGACCTGGTTCCCGGGGTAACTCCACAGGTATGACCTCTTCCAGATTAGGCTGCTCCAGGGCGTGGGCGGCCAGATGGCTATCAATCAGACTGTCTGCCTCCCTCCTCAGACTAGCCCCCTCCGCCTCACTTGCCTCCATTCCTGTCGGCGATAGGGCTATCTCTGGCACTGAGATCGAGACTTCCTCCCTTTGTACTTTCTTCCTCGTATCTGGCGGGCTCTTGAGTAGACTACCGAGCCTCAGCCCCACGGCTGGTCCCTGAGGGGGAGTGTCTTCCTCAACTTCTATGATCTCATCCCCAATCCGGTCTTTCGGAGCACTCGGCCCCTCCTCTTGTTCAGGGTCTGGAACGTCCTCTTGTGGTACTTCCGCGATGGCCTCAATGCGCCTCTCACTCATCGGCGGCTCTCTCCACTGGGCTGCGTCCAGATGCGCTTCTAACTCTTGTAATGACCCTCCAGACGCTGGTACCTCCCGCTGCGTGTGTTGCGGAGATCCTCCCAGCCCTGTTCCGGTATAGCGATGGAACTCTACTGGTCCCAATTCACACTCGGGGCCTTCTCCTCGCTCCTCTGCCTCAGGTACCGTTTCCTCCTCTCGCCTAGCGAGCGCCTTCCGTCCTCTTCGCGAGGTTCGGTCCTCAGCGGGCTCAGGTTCCCTCTGCCTACAACTCCTGAGGGGCCTTTCGACTCTAGGCCGAGGTGGTTCTGGCTGCCGGAATGCCGCCCTCAAGTGCGCTTTACAACCATCCCAATCTCGGGCCATACCTCTGATCTGTCTGGCCAAAGGTCTTTCCGCCTTTCGGGTCCACAGGGGTAACGTCGTCATCCACTCGCTTCGCAGTATTGCATGGCCCTGCATGAATTGCTCGAATGCTGGGATGAAGTCATCTGCATTTCCAATCTCCAGTCGAATAGGCCTGCCATCAGGCCCCACAGGCGATGGTCGTAGTTCCTGCATCCGCGCCTCCACTTCCGACCTCGTTCGGGCCTCCCTGCGAATCTGTGCGATGGGCTCCGTAAACCTGCCAACTCCCCTCAGCCTCTCGATCGTCCGAGTCACGGTCCACCCCATATGGTCAGCATGGCCCCAGAACTCGTTCATGAATAACTCGATATCCCCATCGTTATATACTGGAGTGCTTGCTCGACGGTAAGGCCCATGCCGTCCATGCCCTCCTGATGCTCCCGCCGGTCGTCGTGGTGGCCGTGTCCCCCTCCCTCCTCTTGGCATGGCTGCAAGTCAGTCCTGCACAACAGGCGATGGAGACAAAAGGCACGCGCCGGGGTAAGCAAACAGGCGACGAAGAGACACACTCAGGCCAAACCACGCACATGCCCCCAAGCAATCCTCCTAATTTACAAACCCATCTATTCCATTCTAAGGGGACTAGGTAGCCTATCTCACCTCTTCTCTGGCCACGAACTTCTTCAATCTTGTCCCTGACACCCAGTCTTTCCACCCCGTTCCATTCAGCTCCTCGATCTGGTATGCGCTGATCTCTCCGCATCGCACGATCCGATAGGGACCTAACCACCTCTTGTCCAGCTTCCTGGACCATTGTTTCTCCAGGGATGAATCATACAAGAGCACGACGTCCCCAACTACCAAGGGTACCTTTCTTACACGAGCCGACTGGTCCCAGCGAGCCTTATCGTCCATACGGCTCCTCTCTACCTGGTCGGATGCCTCTTGGACCCTTCCCTCAATCGCGCCCACCTGCCGAGCTCGAATATCGAGCAATTCTTTGAAAGACAGATTTACCTCCAAGTCCTGACGCCTCCAAGTCTTTAGGAAGCTCTCGATTGGAAAGGTAGCATGTCTTCCATACCACAGTGTGGCCGGCGCGTACTTAGTGGTCCTTTTCACTGTGATGTTCTCAACGAAGAAGGCGGCCCTCAGATACCTCGGCCACTGGCTGGGCTTACCTTCGGTCCATTTTGCTAGTAGCGCCGTAATGGTACTATGGCCCCTTTCCACTGGAGCATTCGCCTGAGGGTGCGCGGCCGTGGTGTAGTTAGCTACCAAGCCATATCGTGATAGCAAGTCTTGAACCTCTTGACATGTGAACTCTGACCCCCTGTCCATTACGAATTCTCTAACGAACGGGTAGCGCAGATAATACTCCTCGATGCAGCTGACTAAAACTGGCCCAGTCTTCGTACGGATCGCGCGTCCATCTACAAAGCCAGATAGGTTGTCGCGCGCATCGAAGATATAATTGTAGCCATGGTCTCCAAGGGGCATGAACAATAAGTCGAGGTGGACTACGGCCCCGACCTCTCTCTCCAGCCTTGGATGCAGTGGCTCTCCTGGCCTTAGACGAGACTGCTCCTGGCACGGCACACAGGACTGGTAGAATTTTCCAACCATCTCCATCATCCCGTCCCAATAGTATAGCTCACTTATTTTGGCATATGTGGCAGTAACTCCCTGGTGTCCGCCCGCAATGACATCGTGAAGCGCTGCTATGATGTCGATCTGACAGTTGCGACCACACACCACCCGCCTGGGGTTTCCTACTTTCCTCCTTATGAAGAGATGACCGTCTCTTACTAGGTAGCGATCCCTCATCATCTGCGCCCTATGGCTTGCGTCTCTATCACGCATCTCGCAGGATAAGAGAAGTCCCAGCTCTAGGTAAATCCCATCATACTCCTCTGTGAGGAATGCCTCCTTGATCTCTCCCTCTTCGAACTCGTCATCCTGGCTCTCCAACGCAGTATCTCTTCCTTCGGCCGGATTCAGTGAGCTCTCCAGATCAAGGGACTCCTGCAGAAGCGTATTGATGAGGAGGTACATCCCTCCTATTAATTCCTCGTGACACTTTACCTTATCCGGGCCCTCCTCTATCGTCAGTACCTCATCCACCATACAATGGTCACCTGCGAGTGCCATGTTGGTCATGCATTGGACGTCCCTACCACCCCAGGGATCCTCTTCTTCGAAAGGCTTGAACACTAACTCAGCTTTCCGCTCATATCCCTTAGGCGCATGCCAGATAGGATGGCCAACGCAGCTGGGGACTCGTGGGGACCACTTATTGATGTGGAGGCGGATGTCCTCGTCCTGGTCCAGAAAGCCATCAACAGGGGGCGTATCCTCTACAGCTTCCCCGTCCTGCCTATCCCAGTTGATGCGACTTAGCCCATCTGCCCTGTTCTTGTTCCCTGGGATCCGTTCCAACTCGAAGTTGAACATCCAGATGTATGTCAACCACCTGGCTACTGTTGGATCGGACGGAACATAATTCCTCAGAAAGAAAGCCAGAGTCGTTGGGTCTACCCTTAAGATGAACCTCCTGCCGAAGATGTAGTTTCGAAAAATCCGCAGGCAATGAAGGACGGCGAGGGTCTCCCTCTTGAATTGAGAGTAGTTTCTTTCTGGCGTACACAGCGTGCGACTCTCAAAGCGCAACGGCCTCTCCTTCCCCGTGATGTCTGCTTGGATTAGAACTCCACCCAAGGTTGTCGGTCCTGCATCGGTTTCCACAATGAATGGTCTCGTCTCCGTAGCGTCATAATCGGGCGCTCCCAGCACCAATCCTCCTTCCCGGAACTCCTCTTTCATGTTGGCCACAACCTCTTCCTGATCCTCACCCAAGGTCCACTCCTGATCCTGCCGGACCAGCTTCCTTAATTGCTCTGTCTTTGCCGCAAAGTTCTTGACGAAGGACCTTCAAAACCCACACGTACCTAGGAAGCTCCTTACATCTGTTACGAAACGGAATGGCACTGGTCACTCAACTATCTTATCCGTCTTCTTAACATCCGGCCGCCGACCGTTCTCATTACAGACGAACCCCAAGATAGTCGCTTCCCTCATACAGTGCTTAGACTTAGGCCCACTGGACATAAGGTTGTGCTCCTCAAGCAAGCCCAAGACTTTATCAAGGTCCTGAAAATGCCTCCAGGCAAACCGCCTTACTCCAGGCAAGACCTCATTGTCTTCTCTTTTTCGCGGCCCTTTCACTGCCAGGTCATCGATGTATGGTTGCGTGATGTGTGGACTAACCGTCTGCATGACCCGGATCATATTCCTCTGGGTCATTGCCACAGCATTCGTCCACCCTTGTGGAGCCACATTCATGTGGATGAGCCCTCGAGGCGTGTGCATAACCGTCACTGGTCGGTCCGGCGGGTAAACCGAAAATTGGTCGTATCCGGAATAGAGGTCAATAAGTGAAATTATCGTCCCTCCAGCGCACGATTCCGACAGCGCATCAGCATTTGGTAGCCCACCTGCGTCCCGCACTGTCACCGCATTTAGTCTCTGCAAGTCCTGTACCCACCTTAGCGTCCCATTAGGCTTAATAAAACAAAACCACGGGGATGCGTAGGGTCCGCTCGAGTAGTCGGCGACGTGCATACGTATTTTGCCATCGAGGTAGTCCACTACCTTCTTCTCTTCGTCAGGGTCTGGGTATCGCGCCCCCCTTAGGTTCCATGGTTCGTGTGGCACGGTATGGATGCGAATCATTGGAATCTTGTCCACATCCAACCTGTCGCGCTCCTCGTCACTGAAAGCATAGGCGCGGTGTCTTTTCTTCATCAGTTCCACCATCAGGGCTCTTTCCCGCGGTAATAGGAAATTCAGTTCTCCCACTATCAACTTTCCTTCGTTTTCCTCGTTGATACGGCATGGCCCTTCTGACGCTTTTTTCCTCATCCGCCGTATCAATGCTCGCTCCCATTCGTAGTACACCTCCTCGTCCTCAGTAACCAGAACAGGAACTGGGCGACACTTTTTGTCTATCGTTTTGTACCGCCTTTGGACACCCTGCTTGAGCCGGCCCCTAAAAAAGGCTGACTTGTCGTTCGAGCCTGTGCCTGTGCCACCGTCGGATCCATTCTCCCCTTAGGAAGCCGATAGACCAGCTCTATTTCCCCTACCTGAGGATACTCCAGAACCTGCTCCCTCAACGCCTGAATGGCATCCGGATCGGCCGTCTCGTGCGTGGCCACTATATCCATGGCCTTTCCCACATCTGACAGGCTGAGCGAGAAGGCTTCACCTTCTACTTCCTCCTCGGGCTCTGCCCTAAGCCTCCGATGCGCGTCTTCTGACTCCTCAATCGTGAACGAGCCAGGGTTGGGCCTGTTCCTGAGACTCCTTGGCCCAGTGTTCCGGCAGGTAACCACTTCGTAATTCCCGCATGCTGGATCACATAAAATCAGGATCAATGACCCATCATGCTTATTATACATCAAGGTCTCTGTTCTGCATAGGAAGGACCTCCCTAGGAGGATACTGTGGTCCACATCAGGCATCACAAAGAAACAGGCCCGCGCCTTCACCCTGCCAATCTCCAGTAGCACATTCGAGGTTGTTCCACAAAACACAGCCTTATTGTTGGCCCCGTGCAGGATACCGCAGTCCGAGCGTCTATCTCCAGTCCAAATCTGACATCGTCGGCCTCCCGGATAATGTTCATTTCGGCACCCGTATCTATCATGGTCGTGCACTTGGAGCCCTTTACCGCTAGATCCACTACGCCACAAGCTACACACTTCCAATCCATTTTTGTCCCTGGCTCCGCCCACTCCATCTCCTTGGGTAGGATCACGCTGAGGTGGACGTTCGGCACCAGTCGCCTTGACAGCCTACCCTTCAACTCGTTGCGGAGTCTAGGCGCAGATGCCAGGATCTCCTTAAGGGTCATTAAATCATTATGGCCCTCAAGCAGCCTGTCAATCACTCGCTCTACATCAAACCCCTCCTCTAGCCGGACTGCATACCTCTTTCTCTTTGGTGGCACGTCCCGCATGACGGGTTCCACTTCTTCCTGGCTTCCTCTTCTCTTGGCTCGCTGTTCGGCCCTTTGATCTTCTTCCTGACGTAACCGGTCATCTTCCCCTTCATCATCATCATCACCCTCTACCTCTACAGTTTCCTTCCTCTTTTCTGGTTCTGGTTCCTTCCGAGGGATCCCTGACTCGCATCTGCCTTGGCTTGGCTTCGAGTGCGGGCTGCCTGAGCCAGCCTAGCTTGTGGGGTAGGGGGCCTAGTCATCATCCCTGATCGCGGGCCCGTCCCAACAGTGGTCACTCCGGGCCGCCCCGGCATGGATTCCGGACCAGAGTCATAAAGGAAGACCTTGGGGAGGTTAGCCCTCCATTCCTTCACTCTCTCGCAGAGGTCTACCAACTTCCGTTGGTATCTCCCTACCTTGTCCAATAAGTCCTCCATCTTATTCAGCAGGACTACCGCCGGCTCTACCTTTTCATCGTCACCCTCATCGTCCGACTCGATGATTATGGGTGTCTCTCTTACATCCCCGGCCTGTAGCCTTTGGGTTACTTCCTCGTCGCTTCGTACTTCCTCAACTCCAATTGGCAGCTCTTCCTTCTCCTGCCATAGCCTGAACGTGGCAGGGGGTGGCTGTCGTGCTGCCAACCTTCGTTGGGCCTCCGCCCTAACTCCACCAGCCTTCCTATCAATAAAATCTCCGAATTGGTCGTAAATGTCCCCATCCATATTAGAATAAATCAGTCCATTTTTATCGTCCTCTCTCCGTATGTTGCAAAACCTAATAGTGTGACCTTGCTGGTCACAGTGCTGACATATGGCAGTCGTCCAATCAAATCGGGCCCTTCCACCACCTTGGCCCCCTTGGTTGCCTTGGCCGCCTTGATTGCCTTGGCCACCTTGGTTGCCCCATTGGCCTCCTCGGTCACCGCCATTCCTGGCACGTCCTCGCCCACCGCCCCTTCCTCCATTCCCTTGGTTTCCTTGGCCTTGGTTACCACCACCCGTCACACTGCCTTGTGAACTTTGTGTGGGCGTCGGCGCATGTGGTACCGTTGGCTGAGTCTGGGCGGCGGGGTAGCTCGGAGGTGGCATACTTGTTTGGGGCCCAGCGTAGGATATTACCTGTCCAGACGGGGCTGGGCCACCCCAGGGTACATAGGTATTAATCAGGGGTCACGGCCAGTGCCCAATTGGTGGCACTGGTGCTTGCGACGGGCCCGCACTACTTGATGGCCCGGACGAACTCGGAGATGCTGCTACCACTACTTGAGGCGCCTGGCCCTTTCTTGACCCTTGTCCGCCTTGTGCTAGATTGCGCTGCTTACGTTGCGCCTTCGTAAGGTGTGGAGGTACCGGCCCCTCCTCTTCCCATCCTTCCTGGGTAGCCTCCTCCACCGCGGCCCCTTTGCCTTTTTCCTGGACCGCCGCCATCACCTTCCGCTGTATCACCGGGTCTAGCCCTGCTAGCACGTCGGTTATGATCTTCTTTACTCCTGGCGTCCCAGCCGCATCCCTTTCCTTCCTTTTCTGCCTCTGTAGTCTTACCTGGTGCTGCTCAACCTGGTCGAGGCTCCCGACCTCCACTCCTCTGTCAATGGTGGCCTAGGTAAGTTTGGCATTTCCTCCCCCATGGCTTGTTAGCTCAACTGTCTCAGATGCGGTGAGCAGCCCCAGGAAGACGGCGCACTGCGCCTCCTCTGATATCCCATGTACCTTTCTCGCCTTCTTTTTGAATTCTTGCAGGAACGGCCCAATGGTGGTGAAGTCGTCCCTATTCATTGACTCTAGGTCCGCCATAGTCAGCAGGCCGTCTCCCAGCCTGTACTTCCGTTGCATCCCTTCCCTAAATTTAGCCCAGTCGCCGTTAGCGTCGTCGACCACCTTCTGTACTTCCGGATGGTGCTTATGGAGCACATACTGCAGGATGCGTTTGAATTTCGTCTCGTCTGGTACTCCCACCAAGGCTTGCTCCACTAGGTCCAGCCACTCAGAGACTCGTTCCCCATTGAAGTGGAAGGTGTCGACTTTGGGGACACTTCTCGGCGTTCTTTCCCGCTTGTCCATCGCCTCGATGAGATCATCGAGGGTCAGGACCTTGCCAGAACTGTCGCCTATGTTGCTTGTCATTTTAGCAGCTTGTCCTTCACTTTAACTTCCCTGTAGTAAGATGAGGTACAAAGGCAACTTTACTCAGCACTCTTACTCCAGCATAAGCCTATCGAGCTAACCACTTAGCTCTTGGGCGTTTCAGACTTTAACTGACACCCACGCCCCTTTCGCTCCCAGACCTACATTCACAAGGTCTACCTAAGCTGTGAGTTTCTCCTCATAGTTACTATAGTCATGCAATCTCTCCTATAGCCCTACTTATAGACTCACTTCGAATCCCCCACTCATGCCTGATTTCTTCCTTATCCTAATGCCCGGATGTTGTTCCACCAGGGACAACGGCAGGCAACCGTCATCCCCGGCAACGGCGCCACCTGTCGACCGCATCGGTCCGGCACCACTCAGAGGTAGCGCGGGACCCTCCCGGCCGCGTCACGCAGGAGTCAGAGTACACATCCCGTTGTGGTACACACACGAAGCTTCCACAAGCCGCTCCGGTCGGGTGCGCCAGCCATACCTCTCACGAGCCTCTACGACAGGACAGGGCCTACGCGAGGCACGATTACCTCCACCTTACGGGAGCTGTCACCTCCCTTCGGTGGGCGAATCCCCGCCGAGCTACCAGTCCACAGTACGAAAGTTGATCAGCTGCAATCGCAGAGGTGGACCAGCCGAGGGCGTTTCTCGTTCGCTGTAGCATAAGGGGTACGCGTGGTACTACGCCTCTATCGGACCCGCACGCGAAGCGACATCTTGGGGGGCTGAGGTCCCAAGCGCGGCTCGTCGCCAGTCGACTAGGACGTATTCCACACGCCACGCGCACACCACTATAACGTACATAAAGGTAAAGCACACGCACACACGCACACGAGTATTGAACGACGCAAAGGACGTACAACGCGACACCCTCCTAGTCCCTTAGTGTCCATCCCATAACTTCCTAGTGCGGGAACCGGCTGAGCGTCGTGCGCGAGACTTAATATAAAGCCGCGCGGGCGTACGCCTTTCTCATATCGGCTAGCAATGCCGACGCACACAAGCAGTCGCGAAGATGGCGTACTATGCAGTGCCCATAATCGAGCGGTCCCTCGTGGATCCGAGTACCGCTTATGACACTCACGTGTCAGACTCGAAGTATCGTGAAGGTTCCGCCCTTCACGATATTGCAYGGCTGAAGGAYTAGYCGTGCGGCCGCCGCGGCACGTCCGGCTTTCGGCCCGAGTGCCCTGGCGGTMARGGYAAATAGGCTCTRCYCGAGGGGGGTCCCCTTCAGTGCAGGGCCTAGGGCTTGGGATGTCCTGGACAAGGACCTTGAATCCCGGCCCAGGACCAACGTCCGACKAGCAATCTCCAAGAAGCACTTATATAAGTAATGGRGTCATCCTYTCTCTACTAGCCCAACCCCTGATTAACTCCTTAGCACGCGGYCCCTTTYAGGCCAYACAAGTACCCTACATAGGTATGCATACATACACATATACACACATATGCACACATATGGGAATGAACGTGTGACGATCACATCTCACAATCATAGTGGGYCTCCTCATAGCCATACACATATATWACATYGCARGGCAGTCCAATCCAATAATCCAAGCCCTAGAACATACCTGCAATCACATCAAAGAGTCAAGCACAASTCCATACGCTACACGGAGTCAACTCYAACCAATCTYTATGCTCATACCCTTTGCCTCARCCATGYAAGMCCCAACCTCCWSCCAACCAACCTTAAGTAAATACTCAGYACCTTTGTTAAATRRCCATTCARTAAAAGTCCGGGTGAAACCRTAACAAAACAGAGAAGATCACCAGGGCTGAAGCCTCTTTAGGTTGAGTAAGGAGAGTGGGYTGAGGTTGAGTCGTAAACCTACGAGTCGGCAACCGAYATGTTATCTGTGATAACAGCAAGTGATCCTTGTAGGATCAACTGAGTCTAGTCCACGTTYTGAYGCGAYCGATCAAARCGACMTKTAACACAAGACARRCCAACCTCAAACTAAGTCTATACGTCCCGGGGGAGTAATTTTCATATCCTGATATTACTTAGTCATCATATCTGACTAAGCCTAAATCTACCYCTAGCTAGYACTCAGCGTAAGGTGGATTTCGCCATAGYCTCCCCTACATATGTYGCCACCTGTCTAAATATAGGCTAACTCCTCTAACTTAGGAAAATTTCGGCAGCGCTTWCCGTAGGAGAAGTGACATCGCAAGAAATATACTAGCCTAAAAGTCAAACTTGTGGATTCCAGAAGCCAAGATTTGTCTAACTCCCTGGCTTAGCAAAAATTTGGGCAGCACTCCCCTCAGGGACCCCCTCAGGGAGGAAGGCTTCCCAGATTTATACCAAGTCAGAATTGAACTTAGACATAAAGTCTAAGTTCTGTCAAGACAAACTCTTAACCAACCCCTTAGATTTGTAGAAATTTCGRCAGCGCTTCCCRTAGAGAAAGTGTCAATCCAAGATTTATACAAAGCTAGGTTTGRAATMTGRAAATGACTTTGATCCTTCASGGCCYAATTTTGACTAACACCTTGATTTTGTAGAAATTTCGGCARCGCTTCCCGTAGAGAAAGTGGCTTACCAAGATTTATACAAGACCAAGTCTGACTCAAGAAGATCCCAGATAATGCAGAAACTGAGCTAAGTAAACAAAAGCGAGCCCAAAAAATTGCAAGAATTGACTCTAACTCCTATGGCTCTAGCACGTGGCGAGCAACTACAGCAACTACCTATCAAATCCAAACTCAGACTAAGAAGTGACATCACTCAGTCACATGCAGGCCAGACCACATAACATGCACTCTCTCACCATCCCCAAGTTACTTTAGCAAACAATAGTTCGTAGTCCCTCAATGATCTGTCTCTTATACCCAGCTTACATAGTTGCATAAGGCTTGACCACTCAAACTTATGGAACATGTCTAGCCCAGCCAAGATGTATACACAAACACAGGGCACAACAACTTTTCTCTTCTTTGGGCATATGACTAGGCCACCCTAGCCGCCCTGAACTGTTTAAGTATCCAAGGTTTATATAATTGCTTGTACTTAGTCTTTTGAGGTAGCATATCGCTGAGCCGATCATCTTCAGCTCAAGACTCAGCCTGCCTCTTCGTACCACAGGTTTATTCTTAGTTAAGTACTCTCTTCAGTTGGTGATAAGCTATAGTCAGGCCACCCAAACTTATGGAACCCTGTCTGACTAGCCTGTTCATAGATAGCATAATARTAAAGTATAKCAAAGTTATAGCCTTCCGGTTCTAGCATGTGCGAGGCGTTGGACCAAGACCACCCAAACTTATGGAACATGTCTTGGTCCTCAGCCTGGTTTATTTCTCTAGACCAAAGCAGGAAGAGGTAGAGTCACCCAAACTTATGGGACATGCTCCCCTCCTCGTTCAGAAACCAAAGAAACTGTCAAAAACCCCCAATAAACAAGGTCGTCAGACCTCCCAAACTTATGGATTTGACTGGTGCCTGAAGAAGCAATCACATTCAACCCTCACAAGTTAGAGCAACCAGACCACCTAAACTTATGGATTTGTCTGGTTCTCCAGGCAATACAAAATAAAACACATCACTGGGCCTTCCCAAACTTATGGAACTGGCCCAGCCTTTGGTTGACCCAGTCAAACTTCATGCAATACTGTCTCTCTCCCACCCTTCCSCCAGATGCAATCCCACAATCTGCTTTCAATCAATCAAAGAAGTTGRAACTTGGCTTTATACATGCATTCTCTTACTTGGTYWGGTTATGTCTTGAATAGARAACAGAAMCCATAGGRYCATGCATGCATACATCAATCAAACCATAAGGGGATATGCAAGTATGGGTGTAGTGGGTYATACAGATAGAAAGGGATTACCTGGTAGTTCCCTRCCTCCAGAACCTCGCCTAGGTTCCGGCAGAGCTCCYGCAATCGGTGSGAGGACTCCCCACAGAGCCTTGATGCGGTCCTACGGGTTGCAATCCCGCYTGYCGCCTTCCCCTCGTAACCAATAGACTAGACTAGGACTAAGAGAGGCAGATAGAGAAAGTTTAGAGTCTCTTAGAGGGGTGCACTCARACTCGCGTGAGGGAGCCTTGTTATCTTGGTTCGYYTGAGGGYCCCGCAATGGCGGCCAACTGACAGCTTGATCAGCGAACTCACRCAGCCGAAACACCCCACCTGATGAGCCATCACCTCGCGAYGCCAAGCCCCCTTCAYTAAKGCYAACTACCCTTCTAAGTCCAACTGCAGCCGCCCAACACCCTGTACSAGTTTCCCAATSCGCAGCTGCAGTAGTGCTCACCTGCGGCCAGCTGCAATAGCAGCCCCCACCAACAGTTCCTAGCAKGATGCAACGGTCRACGACGCAGTAGTMGCTCGCAGTGGTGTATAACAACAYGCCGCGGCGYGCAGCAGTGTGCAGSAGGTCTTAACAGCARCCCTTAGTAACTGCAGTAATCCCCYGCCGCRGYTGCAGTTACCGGTAGTGACCCACAACAGCAGCACATCTGGGGCCACAGTCCGCACGAAGCCCTTGAGCGCCACGGTATCACATAGCAATCAACAGCGCCTAGCACGCCGCAGTAGGTCCTCCTTAGCARCAGCGACAGTCATCAACTGTAGCATACAGCAATGACCCRAAATGGACGTTGTGCACAATCAAGGGAGAGAACAGTAGCAAGCGYTGTCCCCGTCCGGCTACCGAACACMGCAACAACACAGTCCATGCCCAGCCTCCCGCAATGGGCCGCGCACAGATACAGAAGTCATGTCACTGCGGCAGCCCGTTATGCCATGCCATCGCAGTGCGCTGCTGCAGACAGTACCCAGCAACCGCAGGTTGTGCGTGGGCGCAGTAGCAGCTTGTGCAGTAGGCCGCCACCAATGGCAGCCAGCAACCGTCTGCAGCCAGCAGCTTGCCACTTCAGCCGCACCTCAACTAGGCGTCCCATCTACAGCTCTCGAGCACAACCCCCGGTGTTGTAGTAGTGCGAGCACCACCCGGCTCACGTCTCTAGTTTGTGCACAGCAAGAGGTACTGTAGCAACTCTTCAGATGTCCAGCAGCGCAGGGTCTGTGTATCTCGACAGTTTGGTCTAGCAGCAGTAGCACCGCCGCTAAGCGACTTAGTATAGTGTATTGCAGTAGTGAGCTGCGAGGGTCAGTCCCCAACATAACAGTAACCCACAGTAACGAACCGCATCCCACTCTACAGTAGTGTACTGTAAGGGACGGAGCCCGTCTTATAGTTGGGAACAACGCTTTTAACAGCAATCAGAGTACTTGCCCTGCCCTCAGGCTCCGAGACCCACAACCTGCTGCCTGCTGACTGCTGTAGCAGCAGCAGTATCACAGCAGCAACGTAAACCATACTTGTCTTCACAGGGATGCGTGTTACCAGCCCAGCAACATGTCCATCAGAAACTAGTCGCAATCCAGAGCACTGGTTGTAATCCCGAGACACAAGTGCTGCCTGAGAGCAAGGATTTCAACCTTCTGAGACTGGGGTAGAGTCCTCAGCACACGGGCCCCCACAGCACCAGCCGCTATGTAAGTGAACCAGCAGCCTCTGATTGCCGTAGTGCGTTCTTATCCGAAACAGCAGAGCCTGGTCACAGCAGCAAAACAACCATTTCCTGAGTAATCACAGTACACAGCAGTGGCGCTCCGTGAATACCACAACCATCTGTCGCAGCCAAGGTAACAACGTCCAACAGTTGACCAAGCCTAGCAATGTCTGAAATCATAAACGGCGGTGACAACGAACCAAGTGCAGATGCTGATCTTGCCGCAGGCAACAAGGCACAAGCAGGTACTGACCATGCAGGCTGCTGTCAACAATGGCTGGCAGTGACACCGGTATATAGGAAGGCGAGCAGCTCCCTGATTAGCTCGCCAGCAGTCTCTCAGTCTTACTCTTCTCACTTTCCCTTCTTCGGCCCTCCCTCACTCACTGTGTCGGTCTCTTCTTCTCTTCCNAAACTTATGGATTTGTCTGGTTCTCCAGGCAATACAAAATAAAACACATCACTGGGCCTTCCCAAACTTATGGAACTGGCCCAGCCTTTGGTTGACCCAGTCAAACTTCATGCAATACTGTCTCTCTCCCACCCTTCCCCCAGATGCAATCCCACAATCTGCTTTCAATCAATCAAAGAAGTTGAAACTTGGCTTTATACATGCATTCTCTTACTTGGTTTGGTTATGTCTTGAATAGAAAACAGAACCCATAGGGTCATGCATGCATACATCAATCAAACCATAAGGGGATATGCAAGTATGGGTGTAGTGGGTCATACAGATAGAAAGGGATTACCTGGTAGTTCCCTACCTCCAGAACCTCGCCTAGGTTCCGGCAGAGCTCCTGCAATCGGTGGGAGGACTCCCCACAGAGCCTTGATGCGGTCCTACGGGTTGCAATCCCGCTTGCCGCCTTCCCCTCGTAACCAATAGACTAGACTAGGACTAAGAGAGGCAGATAGAGAAAGTTTAGAGTCTCTTAGAGGGGTGCACTCAGACTCGCGTGAGGGAGCCTTGTTATCTTGGTTCGCTTGAGGGCCCCGCAATGGCGGCCAACTGACAGCTTGATCAGCGAACTCACACAGCCGAAACACCCCACCTGATGAGCCATCACCTCGCGATGCCAAGCCCCCTTCACTAATGCCAACTACCCTTCTAAGTCCAACTGCAGCCGCCCAACACCCTGTACGAGTTTCCCAATCCGCAGCTGCAGTAGTGCTCACCTGCGGCCAGCTGCAATAGCAGCCCCCACCAACAGTTCCTAGCATGATGCAACGGTCGACGACGCAGTAGTAGCTCGCAGTGGTGTATAACAACATGCCGCGGCGCGCAGCAGTGTGCAGCAGGTCTTAACAGCAACCCTTAGTAACTGCAGTAATCCCCTGCCGCAGTTGCAGTTACCGGTAGTGACCCACAACAGCAGCACATCTGGGGCCACAGTCCGCACGAAGCCCTTGAGCGCCACGGTATCACATAGCAATCAACAGCGCCTAGCACGCCGCAGTAGGTCCTCCTTAGCAGCAGCGACAGTCATCAACTGTAGCATACAGCAATGACCCAAAATGGACGTTGTGCACAATCAAGGGAGAGAACAGTAGCAAGCGTTGTCCCCGTCCGGCTACCGAACACAGCAACAACACAGTCCATGCCCAGCCTCCCGCAATGGGCCGCGCACAGATACAGAAGTCATGTCACTGCGGCAGCCCGTTATGCCATGCCATCGCAGTGCGCTGCTGCAGACAGTACCCAGCAACAGCAGGTTGTGCGTGGGCGCAGTAGCAGCTTGTGCAGTAGGCCGCCACCAATGGCAGCCAGCAACCGTCTGCAGCCAGCAGCGTGCAACTTCAGCCGCACCTCAACCAGGTGTCCCACCTACAGCTCTCGAGCACAACCCCTGGTGTTGTAGTAGTGCGAGCACCACCCGGCTCACGTCTCTAGTTTGTGCACAGCAAGAGGTAGTGTAGCAACTCTTCAGATGTCCAGCAGCGCAGGGTCTGTGTATCTCGACAGTTTGGTCTAGCAGCAGTAGCACCGCCGCTAAGCGACTTAGTATAGTGTATTGCAGTAGTGAGCTGCGAGGGTCAGTCCCCAACATAACAGTAACCCACAGTAACGAACCGCATCCCGCTCTACAGTAGTGTACTGTAAGGGACGGAGCCCGTCTTATAGTTGGGAACAACGCTCTTAACAAGAATCAGAGTACTTGCCCTGCCCTCAGGCTCCGAAACCCACAACCTGCTGCCTGTTGACTGCTGTAGCAGCAGCAGTATCACAGCAGCAACGTAAACCATACTTGTCTTCACAGGGATGCGTGGTACCAGCCCAGCAACATGTCCATCAGAAACTAGTCGCAATCCATAGCACTGGCTGTAATCCCGAAACACAAGTGTTGCCTGAGAGCAAGGATTTCAACCTTCCGAGATTGGGGTAGAGTCCTCAGCACACGGGCCCCTACAGCACCAGCCGCTATGTAAGTGAACCAGCAGCCTCTGATTGCCGTAGTGCGTTCTTATCCGAAACAGCAGAGCCTGGTCACAACAGCAAAACAACCATTTCCTGAGTAATCACAGTACACAGCAGTGGCACTCCGTGAATACCACAACCGTCTGTCGTAGCCAAGGTAACAACGTTCAACAGTTGACCAAGCCTAGCAATGTCTGAAATCATAAACGGGGGTGACAACGAACCAAGTGCAAACGCTGATCTTGCCGCAGGCAACAAGGCACAAGCAAGTACTGACCATGCAGGCTGCTGTCAACAATGGCTGGCAGTAACACCGGTATATAGGGAGGTGAGCAGCTCCCTGATTAGCTCGCCAGCAGTCTCTCAGTCTTACTCTTCTCACTTTCCCTTCTTCGGCCCTCCCTCACTCACTGTGTCGGTCTCTTCTTCTCTTCCRTWACCCGGTCTGAATCCCGACCAGCTTCATACARCCTCCATCCGATAGGACAAGCAGATTCGAGGMGACCCTCCYTCTATCTKCTGAGCTCGTCCCTCCTGTTGCCCCCCCCTCGGTTCGCGAACGCCCCTGGCCGCTTTTCAGGCCAGGTTCGTTCAAAATTCTAGTGGACGAAGACCACGAATAGAACACAACCCGACGTGAGGACCAGGATCGGGACAGGCCATGGTCAGTAAGGCGAAGGTCGCGACCTCGATGAGCTGCAGATGGAACGACTCACGAGCTCCGGGCTACCTCTACTGGAAAAACAAAAATGACAATTAACCTTTCGTTCAAGATACGGACAGATACAGCCATTCTTCTTCCACGCAGCTCTTTCAGCCAGCAGCGGTCGATCACCTGGCCAACTATGGCACCTGCTGCAGCCAAGGTATCCGAAATGCCTCAAACCCCCACTCTAATACCCCTTCTCACCCGTTTTCACTAAGGAGTGGGTGAGCTACACCTTCATCACCCCGTCACTCCTCTCTTCTCGACATCACCACGCAGTTCCTTCCTCACGTACCTGCCAATCTATCCACTAACATCAAAATCTAACCTCATAATCCGATTCACAGCTACTAGAAACCCCTATTTCGCATCCTCCTTTGCCCAAATCCGCCCATTAACGAGCGAGAAAGCTCTTCTTCCCCCCTTCGTTTTTTGCTTCGTCCATAGCTCCGCGCGGTCCTCTTTTCACTATTCTCCTCTTATAATAACCCATCCACCATTCTGGCTCTACTATTCGCCTCGCCCTGTCAAAGAGCCCCCATCTCCTACCTCCACTTGCCTAAAACGGAGGCAAAACGGGTGAGCTACGGACTCAGCCTTCCGCCATAGTTGTTCCTTCCATACTCTGTACGTACCTGGTGCGGACCTACGTCCAGGTTCGGCCCGCACCTTCTACCCTATTGCCTGCTGCCTGTAGCCCTCCGCCTCGCCTCTCGGCCTCACTCACCTCTCTCTGATCTGAAGGCACTCGGTGCAACTCAGCGTTCATGCCACTCGGTGCAACTCAGCGATGCAATGCGGATTTATGAATATTTTTGGATGAATGCTTATTACTTTTTTTCGATGTAATGCGATGCAATGCGGATTTATGAATATTTTTGGACTGGAACGTTATGGAACTCTCTGTAAAAATGTATGTTATTACTTGATGTATATTTTTCGTTATAAAAAACTCTATGATGATGATATGTAATTTGCATTATATGGCTTGTGGCATAACTATGTGAGTTATTCACAAGGCATGCAATGCAATTATTTATCATAGCCTAGAACTTTCGTCATGTTTTTAGTTATCATATTATGATGAGTCCTGATGCAGTGAGCTCCGTAGATGGTAGTGAGGCCTATGCCGGAACTTGTTCCTGGTCCAAAGTGGGATGATGTCACTTTTTTTTTTTAAGGAGGGTGACTACACTATTATTGAAAGGGAGGAAGGTATTGTTCCTGGTCCAAAGTGAGATGCTGTCACTGTTCCTAGCCTATAACTTTGTGGTTGTTGAAATCTTGCTTGTGAGGGTGACGACTGTCGCTCGTCATGGGGAAAGGAGTGGTCACCTTGGCCTTGTGACGAATGGGGTCGTCCCGCCTCTATGACCGGGTCTGACCAGCCTAGGTCATAGAGAAAGGGTAGTTCAACCTCGCAGGTAAGGGTCTAGCAGACACATGATACTGGAATCTGAGGGAAGGTGGTGAGGCTCGAGTCTAAAGCGGGGTTTGACGTCAAGATGTTATCCCTTGAGGATTACACCACTCCTCGACGCATATCACAAAACATGCAGGAAAATATCATGTGTGATGACTCGTAATTGGAGTGGGATACAGAACCTGGACAAGGACTTTTGATAAATGGTTTTTTTCATGAATGGTTGGTTCAGATTCTGTCTGGGCCGCCCAGGAGGTTATTTACTTTGAAAGACCCGTAAGGGGGTTAAACCTGACTTTTTTTTAGATAAATGAAAATATTTAGCCGACTAGGGTTTAGAAGGCTAGCCGGAGGCTTTTTTCGGTACCATTCTGAGAGACTAAATGATGTTTAGAGTTGCCGCCAGTGGGATGATGCTGGGACCATTTAGACAAAGTTCATTAAAAATTTTAGTGATTCCGGAATTTGAAACGGTATGAAATCCAGGTGTTGGTGAAAGGCTTGTCAGAGGATATATCTGGTACCATTTCAATCAAGGATGATTGAATTTTAGAGTACCGAGGTAATGACTCGGGATTTATATGGTAAGTTTCGGCTTACTTTCGATTGAAAGAAGTTTTGTTTAAAGGAGTTCCGTAAGAATCTAGAGAGCCCTATAATTGATTAATATAGGGTGAACGACGGGGACGTCGTTCAATGGGGTCTGGGAATGCTGTCGAGGCAAATACCCTGACAAGGGTATTTGCCGGGGTTTTTCAACGTCGGACGTAGTCTGACTTTTTTTTTGTAAAATTGAAGGACTTGATGAAACTAATGTTTGCCAAAATGTTTATTTAGACCTGATCCAAGACAGACAGACAAAAAGTTTTCGGATTTTAGTCCTGACGCGTGTGGCGTCCGGGGATAACGGATGTGAACGGCAATGCTTCGCTTTTGTCGAACCCGCAGGAACGCGCGGATAAGGGAAGGTTAAAATTAAACTTATTCTACCAATAATAATGTTGCGCGATTCAGGGCCTAACTAAGCTAGAAAGAGGGCTGCGTCGGGGTATAGGGCCGCGACGCAGAAGGAATAGGAAAGTTTTGTTTTTATTTCTTAAGGCCGCGGGGCTTGACATCGAACCTGGGGGCCGAAAGGCTGATGCCAGGGCCTACCCGGCTAGACATCCAATCAAGCCGCCGGTCATGCAGCTAACCGGTATGGGAGATCCGCATGCAGGCGGAGCCTGTAAGGCCGCAAGCAGGGGAGGTACCTGGGCTAACTCTTCATATGGAAGAGTTACTCATGTAAAACAGGAGCTAGCCCAGTAGGATACGACACCAAACTATCACCCAGCAGACACCAGGATCGAATCTGACATGACACTCCTCTGGGTTGGCTCCTTTTTGGAGCTGGTCACTTGGCCGTCGGCGCGGTCGATTTCAACCGCCGATCTCGATGATCGCACGGCCAAGATCGACCATGCGTTTTTCAGCATGGCCCTTGCGCAAGGATGGCACGCATAAGTCGAGAAACGGTCCGAATTTTTTTTCGATCCCGACGGGGATCGAACTCGGATCTGTATTTCAACAGTTCGTGGGTGAGCCCACGAACGTAGCATGACCGTTGGCATAAGCCAACGGGAAATCTAAAAAAAAAATCTAACAAAAGATAGGCGCCATGTGGCGTGACGAGAAGAAACGGGGACTTACAGTCCCCACGAACGGTTGCAGGCGCCTGTAATAACGGGCAGCCAATTTCCACGTAAGTTAGTTTTAATTATTTTTTTCTTTTCTGTTTTTGTTTTCTTCTTTTAAATCTAGATTTTTCTATTAGATTCTTTTAGAATCTAGCATAGGCAGTAGGGCATAGAAGCGCCTAAACCCGGCGCTTATCGCGCCTGGGTACAGGCGCACGAGAGAAAGAAAATGGGAAATGACTACGCCAGACTGTTTCATCGGGCTTGCACCGACTCATCAGGAGGTTGGACCTCGACAGTCGTCCGACCCAAATGAATCATCCGCAAAAATGCGGCCGCGTTCAGGCATGTCAGGTACTTCCAATATGGAGAGAGAAAGAGAAGAGGGACGACTATACCAGGCTGTTTCGTCGGGCTCTCACGGACTCATCAGGAGGTTGAAACCTCTACAACCAACAACTATAGGATGAGCAAAATCAAATGAATCTCCCACCATAACGCGGGAGAATACATCCCCCTCATGCAGTGGCCAAGCCAATGATGCTGCTGCGACCGTTAAGGTAAGTTTTTTATTTGTCTTTTTTTTTTTTTTTTTTTTTT
>BFEA01000827.1:163502-180096 GCA_003427395.1 Chara braunii | reverse complement strand
AAAGAAAGGAAACGAAAACGAGGCAATTGCCTCGTGGGGACTAAAGAACCAAAGAACAGTCTTTTCGACTGTATGGGAGCAGGATGAGCTCCCATTGTGGGTTGACCCGAATATTAGTGGCCGTGAGATCTAGAATCTCGTGGCCTATGATGTGCGCATTGTCGGCGCGAATACCCTTACAAGGGTATCCGCCTTGGTTTTTGCAAGTGGCAGAAAATAGCTTTGGTTTAAAAATTAAAAATACCGCGCGAGTCGCGGCAGGGTTTGTTGTCTATGCGGCTGATGGTTGACTAGAATAAAGAGTGTGTGGGCGCGCGGATTTGAGGTGCGCGTGATCCTTTTAATTGTTGATGATTGAAGAGCCGACGTGATCGCCGACCGGAATTTTTTCTGATTAAACAGGGATTAAAAAGATTATGCCTCGCTGATTAGTGTGCCTGCCTGTGACCTATGCGTACGTGTGGAAGACGACATCGTAGCAAACTTGGTGTCAGGGTGTGTAGGGGCTGCGCACAGAGAAAATCAATACAACGATGAATCCTTCCATTTTTTTGCGGAAGATTCATTTTTAGATGCTTCTTTATTGTTTTTTCCTTTTTGATTTTTAGTTTTGCATGTTTTCCCCTTTCTTTTATGGTCACGGAAGAAGGGCTGCCCGTCGTCCTCACGCAGCCGTCCAGGATAGTGTTCTTTCATCACCCTCGGTCACTCCGTGTTAGCGCTTTACTCCTGTGTTCACTGCGGGCTGAACATGGCCGAGAGTAAGACCGGGTGTTTGACCGTTAGAGCTCGTATAGAGAGAGGGAGAAGGAGATCATAAGTAAGAGAGGATATGAGAGGGAAGCGTGTTTTCTGAGCCGGTGACGCCGGATTCTACCTAAGGTCATGGCTCCGGGACTGTGGAGGAGTAAAGAAGAATAGCAAGGGAAAGAGAACGGGGAGGTGGTGGAAGGGTCGTAAAACGTGAGTACCTACCTCAAAGGTGAAGCCAGGCTGTGGGACTGAAGAGTCACCGTTGGCCAGCAGGCTCTCCGCCCGGGCGACGAGAGCAATGAGGGAATAGCCCCCGGGGCTGGGAGATTGGCCAACAATCGAAGCAACGGGAGGCTGGCAACGGAGTTATGGGCATGTTTCTAGTTAGCCGGAGTGCCGCTTGCCCCTATGCACAGAACAACAGGAAGCGGGGGATGTGATTGAAACCTTACCTGTGGGCTGCTGCGCTGCTTTAACCATCGTTCGGAGGCAGGAAGGCAGTTGGCTACGAGATTAGCCTGCGAACTCAGGAGAGGAGAGCTCGCCGTTGCGATTGAACCTGCGGCGGCGCCACTGCCGTTCAACTGCCACTCGTACTGGCTGCTTCCGCAGGCTGCCGCCGCTGATGGTTGTTGACCATCGCTGCGGCTTTATTGGCTAGCTGTTGCAGACTGCTGCAGGAGGCTTTTCTGCCTGTCGGGGTTACCGTGGTTGGTGTCGCGCTCCACGGTGCCTTGCTGGTGTGCATGGTTGCCCTGCGTCGATTTTTCTGTAAGGTTTGTTATGTCCTCTATAAGGGACGAATCCTATTTGAGTGTTGCACGCTCTGGGAGAACATCGGCCTGCTGATTAGTAGGTGTAGTGTCGTAACTTGGGGAAGTAATCAAGACTCTACAAGGAGGGAAAGGGGTTGTTGCGGCGAGGACTGTCAGAGTGCTATTACACTGCGGGTTGACGAAGTTGTTGACCGTTTGGCCACCGTTGCGGGGCCCTCAGGCGAGTGAAGACATCGAGGCCCTCTCCTGCGAGTCTGAGTGCACCCCTCTTGTATCCGAGAGACTTAATGTTTCTCCTTCTGCCCTTCTTCTGCTAAGTCTAGTCTATTGGTTCAGAGAGAAAGGCGGCAGGCGGGATTGCAACCCATAATCCGTGCCAAGGCCTCTGCGGGAGGTTCGCCCCACCGATTGCGGGAGCTCTGCCGGAACTCAGGAGGAGTTCTGGAGGCAGGGAACAGAAAGGTAACTTTTCATCCCCCTCTATGAACCCAGATTATAGCCCCTATCCGTATTGCCGATTGCGTGTTTGACTGAGTATACGGTATGCAGCCCTACTTTGACTTTTTGTCTAACTTTCAGGACTTAAACCAGACTTAAATAAAAGAATGTTTGGGCAATCTCAGTTTCAGTTTTGTTGGTTGACTGAAAGCAGAGTGTAAAAAGAGATTGCATCTGGAAAAGGGCAGGATGGGAAGCAGTTTTTGCGTGAGGTTTGACTGGGTCATTAAGGCTGGGAGGTCCCCATAAGTTTGGGGAGACCCAGTGCCTTGTTTATTTCGAATTGTGTGGAGCATCAGACCATTTTATAAGTTTAGGTGGTCTGGTTGCTCTGACTTGCGAGGGCTGCATGTGGTTGACTTTTTCAGGAGTCAAGCGCGTTCTGTAAGTTCAGGTGCCTTGGTTGCCTTGGTTGTTTTGGGTTTTCTCTGTTTATTTGGTTATGAACGAGGAGGTCTGAGCCGTTCTATAAGTTTAGGTGGCTCAGCCTCTTCCTGCTTTATTATGAGAAAATGAACTTGACATAGGGCAGGTCATTCTGTAAGTTCAGGTGGTCTGGCCCAATGCCACACACAGATTGGATCAGAGAGGAACGAATCAGGCAGAGAGTCAGACTGTTCTGTAAGTTCAAGTGGTCTGGCTCAAAACCCGCACATGTTGGAACCCAAGGTTATAATTTGGCTATATTTTATTATTTATTCTACTTATGAACGAGCTAATCAGACTGTTCTATAAGTTAAGGTGGTCTGACTATAGCCTATCACAACCTGAAGAGAGTATAATTAAAAGTATAACTGAAGGTAACTTGGGCCGACTAAGTATTGTTTCTAAGATAAATGGCTCAGTCCTACGCCCATCTTGAAGATTAAGCTCGGAGATATATATATAACTTGGCTATTTAAATAGTTAAGGGCGACTAGAATGGTCTAGTCATATGCCCAAAGAAGAAAAAAGTTGTTGTGCCCTGTGTTTGTGTATACTTTGACTAAGTTGGGCTCATTCCATAAGTTTGGGTGACCTGACTTTAGGCCTGGCTAAGGTAAGGTTCATTCCATAAGATTGGGTGTCCTGACCTTATGCCTTATGTAAGTTCGGTATAAGGGGTTAAATCATTGTGAGATCATGAACTATTGTTTGTTAAGGTATACTGGGGATGGTGAGAGTACTTACCTTTGTGGCTTAGCCTGCATATGACTGAGTGAGGCTACTACTTGGTCTGAGTTTCAGTTTGATAGGTAGTTGCTTTAGTCGCTCGCCACGTGCTAGAGCCATAGGAGTTAGTTTCAATTCCTGCATTTTCTGAGCTAAGTTTTTTTTTTCTTAGGTCAATTTCTGCATTTTCTGAGATCATTTGTTATACTTGGCTTTGTATAAATTTTGGTAAGTTACTTATTCTACGGAAAGCGCTGCCAAAATTTTTGCAAATCCAAGGAGTTAGTCAAATTTTGGCTTTCCAAAGTTCAACTTGTCTAAAGTTCATATATGGCTTAGTAAAAATCTGGAAAGTCTCCTTTTCTAAAGGGAGTGCTGCCCAAATTTTTGCTAATTCAGGGAGTTAGACAAAATTGGACTTTGAAAAGTTGAGGATTATTTTTGCTTTCATATTCAGGCTGATATAAATTCTGAAAAGACACTTTTCCTACGGGAAGCGCTGCCGAAATTTTCTCAGTTTAAAGGAGATAGACTATATTTTGACAGGTGGCGATTCTGGCGATCCACTCTATATAGGGGAGATTATGTTAGGGTTTACCGTTGCTTTGGGCACTGCTTAAAGGTATATTCAGGCTTAGTTAATTAGGATGATTTGAGTGAGATCGTGATATGGGGATTATTCTCCATAGACTTAAAGGTTTAGCCTTGGTATTGGTCTGTCTTGTATTACAGGTCCTCTTAATCGTATTGATTCAGGATTTGGGCTAGTTTCAGCTTGATCCACACGGATGATCTTCTGTTATCACTGATAACAGGTCGGTTGCCGATTCGTCGGTTTGCTATTCAACTCCAATCCACTCTTGTCACTCAACCTAAAGGCTTTAGCCATGTGGTTTGAACTGTTTCATTGTGTTTTTCACCCGGACTTTCTTGGATGGCTATTTAACAAAAATACTGAGTATTTATTTTGGGGAGTTGCACAAGAGTGAGGTTTGTATGGCTAAAGCAAGGTGTATGAGCATAGAGAATGGTTGAAATTGACCCTGTGTAGTGCGTGAATTTTGTTGGATCTTTTATGTGATTGCAGTATGTTTGTGGTTCGGACTTTAGATGTGACTGTCTGCGATTACATACATATATGGCTGAGAGGAGTCCCACTGTGACTTTGAGAAGTGATCGTCCTATATAAATAAACCTTATGTATATATTTATATGTGTCTTGGGTATGCGCGCGACTTACTGTGATCGTGCGCAAGGGTTAACTAGAATTATGGCTTGAGAGAGAAGGAAGACCCCCTTTTATCCTTTGCTTTTTAGAATTTTATAGTTGGACGTTGTAGTCCGTGACAGCCGTCAAAGTCAAACCCCTTGACTTATCTTCAGGCCCTAGAAAAAGGAGCTGGTCTCCAGGGCGATAAGAGACAACTGCCACCACAGGTATGAACCTGTGTACCACCCACTCTCCGCAGGGTGCAGAAAAGGGTGTGGTTGTCAACCGCGTTTGGCGGTTGTCCAACGTTGAAAGATTAACCCTCAAAGCGCGTGTCAACCGACACTTGAGTGTCGAAAGCGACCCTCGAGATTAACGAGGATCGCATGAGTATGGGTATTACATAGTACGTCATCGTTGCGGCTGCTTGTGTACGTTTGCATTGCGAGTCGATATAAGTTAGCCCTGCGTCCGCGCGGTTTTATACTAAGTCTCGCGCGTGACGCCTATCCGATTTCCGCATCGGAAAGTTATGGGATAACTATTGAAGGGACTAAGAGTGTTGTCACGTTGTTCAATTTGTGTGTGTGTGTGTGTTTTGTTTTTGCGTTCGTAGAGTGGTGTATGCGTGGTGAGTGGGATACGTCCTAGTCGACCGACAACGAGTCGCGCTTGGGGCCTCAGCCCCCCAAGATGTCGGTTCGCATGCGGGTCCGATAGAAGCGTATTACCGCGCGTACCCCCTATGCTACAGCGAACGAGAAACGCCCTCGGATGGTCCACCTCTGCGATTGCAACTGATCAGCTTTCGTACTGTGGACTGGTAGCTCGGCGGGGATACGCCCACCGAAGGGAGGTGACAACTCCCGTAAGGTGGAGGTAAGTCGTGCCTCGTGTAGGCCCTATCCTGTCGTAGGAGCTTGCGGGAGGTATGGTTGTCGCACTCGGCCGGAGCGGCTTGCGGAAGCTCCATGTATATTCGCGACGAAGGATTTAAACCAACTCTTGCATGACGCGGTCAGGAGGGTCCCGCGCTGCCCCGTGCGGTGCCGGACCGATGTGCTCGACAGCGTGGAAATAGGAAAAGGAAGTTGGTTGAAGAGAGGAAGGGAGGAGGGACGTGAGAGATGGAAGGGGGAGGTCCTACTCCTCCCAACCTGCCAACTGCTCTCCCCGTTTTCAGGGGAGGACAGAGAAAAGTAAGGGAGGACTGTTGCACGCAACTGCATGAACCTGGCCGAGAGAATGGCCAGGCACATGCAGTTTTTAAATTTTCTTTTTCTTTTTGTTTATTTCTTCTTTATTTTTGTGAGGACACTTGTCCTCACGTGGTTCTACCTCTGCCAGAGGTAACTGTCAGGCTCCCGTTTTTTAAGGGAGCCTGAAAATTGAAGGGCCGCTAAGAAAAAGACTAGGTGCAGCCTTTTCCCCGATGTATCTGCCCTGGGAAAAAGATCCAAATACATCAAACTGTAAGGGGTTATATCTTTCCAACCCCTTATCAGAAAAATAAAAGAAAAAAAGTTTTGGAAATGGAAGAAACCCAGCTATCTCGTGAGATTCCCAAATAGCTGAGAGAAAGAAAAATAAAAATAAAATAGGGCAGTTAAAGAAACTGCCCCACACTGAGGCTGTGGCTGTGGTGCGGCCACAGCCAACCCTGGATCCTGGCCAGATCAAGGGCTCACAGTGAGCCCGCGATTTTGCCTGGGGACTGGATTGACGTCCAGCCCTTCTCAGCCAATATAAAACAGGCAGTTGCCTCCTAGCTGCCACACAATGCACTCGTGATGCCAGTGTATGACGAGCACACTTGAGTGTTGCTGGCTGTTGGAGCTGCTGCCTGAGGCAACGTGAGGAGAGGCTGAAGATCTGCAGATGAGTGCAAGGAGGAGAGTTAGGCAGCCATAACCAAGGCAAGGAACACTCTGCTCCCCTCCCCTCTGGCTGGTGCTGGTCCCACGGGACAGACCCAGTGACGCTGCGGGACTACGGCAGTGCGGCACAGTAAAATTTGGGCCTGAAGCCCAAATTTTACTAATTTTGGCCTGCTGTTTTTTACGGCAGCGGTACGGAAGTGTTGTCGAAATTCTGCAGCGGCGACATGGCTTTTTACGGCACTAGTACGAAAGTGCTGCCGAAATTCTGAGGCGGCGACGCGGTTTTTTTTTCGGCAGCGGTACGAAAGTGCTGCCAAAATTTTGCGGCGGCGACTCCGATTTTTACAGCGGTAGTGAGGAAGTGCAGCTCGATTTTTGCGGCGGCAACTCCGGTTTGAACAGCGGTAGTGCATAAACGTTACCATATTATTGCAAGGTGATCTGTGTTGAGAGGGTACCCTGACAAGCGGTCGTCAAAGGAAGTGGTGTCGATCACTTTGCTGACAACTGGGTGCGACGACCTTCTCGTCAAAAGGGCAAAAAATTTATACGGTCTTCTTGAGTGTACCGTTCAAAGTTCACTCAAGGTCAGTTAACCTGATTCATTTCCCTTCACACATGTGTGAACCCGCACTTGCTTGACCTTAACTCTCTGAACGTTCATTGGAAAGGAAAAGGAAAATGTGTATTTGCAGGTATGACGGGGAGTCTGACGATGGCAAAGGAATGTATGGTGGTCTATGTGTGATCTGACTTTGACTGCAGGTACGACATGTGGGATGAGATAGATGAGGGAGATGATGGTGAAAGAATGGTTGTTTTCTCACCTCTTTACTTATGAGTGCGTGTAAACTAAAAGGAAAAGAAGACGACGAAAATGAAGCGGGCACAAAGAAGAGGAATGCAATTGAACTTAGACTTTTTTTCCAAGGTCATCATTTCTTTCCTGAATGACCCTTTCTATCTACGGCTGTCTGTCTAGACTATTTTCCCAAGGTCATTATTTCTTTCCCAAATGACCCTTTATATCTACGCCTGTCCGTCTGAATGACTCTTTTCTTACAATTTTTTTTTCTTCGTCTAAGTTGCTCCTAACATCAGGCAGCAAGAGTTTCTTTGTCCGCCGTATAGATGTTTTTTATTTTTCCTAGGAGGCATCTTAGGCGGGGGTTCGTTGCCTTAGGGGCCGGCCCTATTATCGACTCAGAGTGAACCGCTTTGTAGGGGGGTACCATGCTGTTCCGGTGGAACCAGCCCGACTTTTGAGTTTCGAGGTTCACTCGGACGAGGACGAGGGGTATCCTAGACCACCTCCTAGGGGGATAAATAAAAGCATCTTCACGAAAGGACTTTAAGTTCTTGATGCCTTGCTGTAAGGAGAAACTGCTATAGCACTCCTTTGGTGGTCATTCTAGGAGCCACTGACGTATGGGGAACTGGTGCCACAAGCAGCCCAGTTCGTGTCCTACTAGCCAAACGGAGTGTATTTAGATACTCCCGATGTGGCTGGCCGTGCTATAAGAAGCACGGGTCAGAAGGAAGACAAGTGTTTTAGTAATACTTAGTTTTAACTTGATCACCTTTGTCTTCACTTCTTTCAGATGGTTGTGGGAACGACGGTCTGCTACCTTTTTCGCAATGGTGATGCAGCGGCGGTCGAGTCCCGGAGACTTAATGGAGCGCATAAGAGGGTTATTAACCCTATGCTTCGATGACGTGTCTACCCGACGAATCTGGACCCGGGGGAGATGTCAATACAAGGCAGAGAAGCCAGATTCACGCTCAATACCTTCTTGGATAAAATCAAGATAAAATGGTTCAAAGAAAGGACGGTTTCGGTAATCTTCAAAGAGAATGCTCGGTTCCTCCTGAAGAAGGTGAAGGACGATATTATCAGAGTCTTTGAGGACAGCTGGGTGATTGGGAGTGAACGTTTTCCACGCGAAGTCAGGGGGGGAAGAGTTAAAATAGAAGGTCCAAACGCTTTGTCGTATGTCGCCAAGTTGAGGGAGGTAGCCAAATTTATGATCAACGAGGGAGGTGTGGAAATTTCGATAAGAAATGTTAATTATAAAATTATATTCAAGCCATGGATGACGAAAGCAGAATTCAAAGAGTTGAGGAGGCAAGAGGACGAGCACAAAAAAATAGTGTTGGCCCACCCACCGGACACGGATGTGCCGAGACCTGCACTGGTGAATGCAAGATTTGATATCTTCGACGAAGCAAGAAGTAATATGAAAGATAAGTTATGGGTAATAACCTCGAAGGGAGATGAACTGGAGGTTAAGTTGGCGTGTTCCTCGACTCCAAAGTGTCGTATCTGCAAGCAGTTCTTTCATGTGGAATCAGAGTGTCGAAGGAATGATAGGTCGCAGAACAGAGGTGGCGGCGACAATAATAATATTTCGCATAGGCAGGCCTCTCCAGCACAGTCAGGGACTGGTAGAAGAGGAGAACGAAGGAACTCCTATCAGGGGCCGTTAGGCCCATTGCCGCCTCAAGGAGGTCCAACGATGAGCAGCGCTCCGGCAGGCTTCCAGCACACAACGGTGAATCCAATGTTTTCACCAGGAGGAGCTTTGCAACCAAGCCCGTCAATGGCGAATCTCATCCAAATGATGGCGACAATGCAAGGGCCGAATCTGCAGGGGGGAATCCCCTGCTTTAATGGCGGTTGGCCAAATTATGGGATACCACCAAACCTGTTTGGAGGTGGTGGTCTATCATATCCGGCAGGCGGTGTGGTGTAGCAGAGTCATGGTCAGGTCAGTCAGAGTCAGCAGACAAATTGCGCGCAGGGCCAGTCGGCGTTCCAAGCATATCAGCCAGGAGCATGGGCTGGGGATCCGAGACCTCTGCATACGGGAACAGGCCTAGGCGGCACTTCGACTTCAGGAAGAATGCATCAGGATGAACGGAGAACACTCAATCAAGGTCAGAGCAGCGGGCAAGCCGCCCAGCAGGAGATAGGTAGCCAGGGAGGAGACCAAGGCGGCAGTCAAGTCACTCCATCGTCACAAGTCGCGTTGGACTCCCAATCGAAGCTGAAGCATGCTGGGAAACAACGACGTCCAAGTATGTCGTCGGTGAAAGAGTTGAGAACGGAAGCATCGGGAGAATCTTCGGCTCACTCGCCAGATCAGAGTACTTCGATAGCAACCTCGGGGAGGAAAACTACGCGGGACAGGAGACTTACTTCAGTTGTGAAGAGTCAGCTCACGGACATGGAGCAAATTCTTCTCCCATTGGTCATCACGGCCAACAGGAGCGGTTTTTGGATAATTGCTTGGCATACTGCGACAAGTCCACTGACACTTCTCTCGATAAGGGTCTCGGACGCGCCCTCTCCTCAGGTGATCAATCAAGCTCTAGTGTCACTTTTTCTCAAGTATTTTGCTGCGCGCCTGATTTCGGAGTGCCCGATGGCCAGAATCATCACAGAAGTGGACGGCCACAAGGTTAAGCTGTTCGTGCCCCTGATTGATGCCAGATTCACGTCCGACGATCTCACCAATCTGGAAAGACTGGGCTTGAGACAGGCCTCGCTGGCCTGGTTTGCAGAAGGCAGGAAGCAGGAACTTGGCAAGTTTGCAATTGCCCCTCGTCTAACAGCGGAGTGTTTGGTCGAGTTAAAAATCAGGCTTCATAAGGACAAACGTCTAGACTCGTCTTTCGTGAAGGATGCTCTGACGCGACCTTGGCCAACAGATCCAATGACGGGAGCAAGTGATCTGCACAGATCTGGTCCTTCTCATATCCAATCGACAGGAGGGGTACGGATAAATGGCTAAACTAACAGTAGCCACGTAGAACGTGTGCGGCTTGGGGGATACGACCAGTAAGAGGAAAAAGCAGAGATTGAAGAAATGGGTTCATGACAACCGGGTGTCGGTTATGTGTCTGCAGGAGACCAAGCTAAATGAAGGGAAGATCCAGAAGTTAGGTAATTGGTGGGATGGACCTCAGATTTGGTCCCCAGCCCAAGGATCCTGTGGAGGGGTTGCTCTTCTAATTCACAGAGATCTCAGCCCTCATATCATAGATTACTACGTTGATCTATGGGGTAGGTGGGCGTGGCTGACGTTGGAAATAGGTGATGAAACGTGGGCCGTCGCTACTGTGTATGCACCAGTGAGTAGAAGGGAGAGGGAAGGATTTCTGAGAGATCTCCCATTCAGTCTACCTAATGTGGATAATCCTTGGAGATTGGAATCAAACCTTGGACGATAATAAAAGGATCGGTGCGAGGGATAATGCTAGGGCGATTATGTCTTTGACAAATTTCATGTCAGATCATAGTTTGCATGACCCGTATAAGCTAACACACCCATCTGATCCAGGCTTTACGTGGTATTCACATTGAGATAGAGGGAAACGTTTGGACTTCATCCTAACCAATGAGGCAGGATTCGAAGCACTGATTAGGGTGGAGAACCAAACCAGCCTGTCTCAGATCACTGTCCAGTAATTGCGGACTTTCGGATAGGAGAGGAACAGCCAAAAGGGAAAGGTTACTTTCGGTTAAATACCGAGAATTTGGCGGATCCAAACATCAGACAGTGGGTTACAGACTTCTGGGGAAGGTGGTCATCTAGGAAAGATCAGTTTGGGTCGTTAACAGATTGGTGGGAAATCGGCTCGAAGATCATTTCAAACATGCTCAATGCCTTCCCAAAAATGCTTGCCTTGGAGCGGAATAAGGAGGAACGGCAATGTAGGAGGAAGGTGGAATACGCAGAGATGCGTATGCGCGCGCATCCGATTTCAAAAGAAACGTGGGGGAGAGAACGGGCGAGGAGGTTGAGCGACTGGGATAAGCTTCAGCAAGAGAAAGAAGAGATCTGGGTGGAAAGGTTAAAGGTCAAAGGTTTGACAGTTTATGATAGAATGTCTAAGGATTCTTTCCAGCGCTTGCTTCCAAGGAGATCTGCACAGATTATGAAGGAACTTGCGCACCCATTCTGCGACTCAGAGCCCAAAGCTATCAAGCCGTTAGATCTGTGTAATTATGCAACGTGCTATTATCAGGACATTCTCACGTCCAGGAGACCGGGGGAAGGAGCCGATACAGACCTGGCAGCAAGTAGTTTGCACTGGTGCAATCTGACAGTAAGGTTACCACAACATGGAAGACTGGATCTGGACAGGCCCATTACGGAAGAAGAAGCAAGAACGACTCTGGGGACTATGGCAAGGGGGAAGGCCCCCGGGGATGACGGACTGCCGGTGGAGTTCTACTCCACGTTCTGGCAGACCCTAGGAAAAGACTTAGTGAAAATTTATAACGAAGTACTCACGGGAGGCCTGCTTCCTAAAAATGTCTGCAATGGAATCATCTCAGTGCTGTTTAAAAAGGGAGATAAGAGTGAAATTCGCAACTGACGTCCGATTTCACTTTTGAATGTTGCTTACAAGATTTTGGTCAAAATTCTTGCGCGCAGAGTGGCCAAGTACTTACCGGAGTTAATTCTGGATGACCAGACAGCCTTCGTCAAGGGGCGTTCGATCTTCGTCAATATCATCACAACAATCGAGGCCATGGAAACGGTACAGATGGAGAACTTGGACTACGTCATTCTGCTGTTAGACATGGAGAAGGCGTATGACCGTGTTAATTGGTCATACGTTTTAACGTCTCTCCGATGGTTGGGATTCGGGGAGAACTTCCGCAGATGGGTCATCATTATGTACTCGCACTCCACTGCGTCGGTCATGATTAACGACCATTTCTCAAGGAACTTCAATCTCTCGAGGTCACTCTGCCAGGGCTGTCCCCTGACTCCGTTGCTGTTTGTTGTTCAGCTGGAAACTTTCCTCAGTAACATCCGAGCGAACCAGGAGATTCTGGGGTTACCAACAGGACGGAGAGACTGTAGAGTTAAAGCACTTACTGATGATCTTTTTGCAGTAGTCGCTAATACGGATGCCTCGCTGTCGGCCCTCAGGGAGTTTTTGCGAGAGTATGAGGAAAAGTCGGAAGCCGCGATTAACTGGGGAAAGTCTGTGTACCTGCTCCCTACCACTTATACCTTACAAGTACAGTGGGGAATGAGAAGGGTGGCAGTAGACCAATCTGAATGGTTCCTTGGAGTACAAGTGGTTTTGCTCTCTTGTGCTACAGACCAGGACGAACTATTACAACAGAAGACATTGCACAAATTCTCTACATGGGGCAAGGCCCCTCATCTTTCTCTTATGGGAAGAGCTCTTGTCGTGAATGCAGCGCTATTAGCCCTGTTATGGTATGTGGGGAAGGTTAGACCTTTGGGAGGTAGGACGAAGGCAGTGGTGAAGAGGAGAGCTTCAAGGTTTATTTGGAAGCCATTTGGTTCAGAATCGGAGGGTCATATGGTCAAGGTGGCTTGGAATACGATCTGTCATAAAAGACAGGAAGGAGGGTTGGGGCTGAAAGACCCAGGTAAACAAAACACCGCTTTATTGGCTTCCTAGCTGGTGAAGGCACTCTCAACAACCACCAATGAGCATTGGTTGCGGTTGGCAGAGCAAGCACTGATGAGGAGCTGGCACCTTACCAGGGTCGATGACATTTGGGCCTGCGTCTGGATCTATTCTTACCTGCGGAGACCAGTTGTCTCGGAACTTTGGGCTGGCTACCTAAAGGCATGGCGGACGGTGAAACCGGATCACAGTCGCAAACCGGTAACCAAACAGAAAGTTTTGGCCCAGATCTTGTTTGAGAACTCAAGAATAAGGAGGGTTGATGGAAGTTGGTTTGCAGCGGACAGGGATGCTGGAAGTTTTGGAAGGGCTTGGGTCGAGAAGGGGGTATCTCGAATCAGGGATATCTGGGATGAGTTCAGAGGGAACTGGATTCCGGACACAGAGTTAAAATCTGAGCTGGGGAACCTGAGACAGGTGGAAGAAAAAAGACAGGCTTTAATTGATGCTATACCGGATGCCTGGAAAGAAGTGTTAAGCCCAGAACGAATCGACCCTCCACCTTCATCTGTATGGCTAGCGTCAAGAGGTACGGAAGTTAACACCATTTGTGGGAGATGTCAGTGGGCCTACGAGTCAACAATCCACATTTGGTGGGACTGTCCGGCGTCGGCCCGAGTTTGGAAATGGTGGTCGGAACAGTGGGAGAGAATATCGAATAAGGCACTAGTATGGGATAAGTCCTGGGTTCTGTTGGGAGGGATTCCTGATAATCTGAGATTGGAGGAAGGCTGGGGAGGATATGACAGATAAAGAGCTTGTTAACAACTTCAAGTATCAAATCAGACTGGCTATTGCAGCAGATTGGAGAAGGAGGTGTCAAAGGAAAGCAGAGACAGATCCAGGGAGAAGATGGTTTAGTAGGACTTGGGGAATGGGGATAGTGGGACTTGGGGAATGGGGGATATGTTGGTAAAGAGTACCGAAGGGGGAAAGCTGCAGTTTGCAGACTGGTTACTCAAGTAGATAGACCAACCAGGGCACTCGGTTGTAATATCCACAGTAGGAGGCAAGTGGGACATAGGAGGTTCGAGAGGGCCCAGAAGTAGGCGGACCTTGGGTCCACGGTGCCCAATTAGGCAGGGTTTTTAGAATATTATAGGCTAGAATAGGTCTTGTCTTGTAGAAGATTCTGCACCCCTTTGTTTATGGTTGTGGCCCAGCAAGTCGAAAGACCTCTGGTCCCCCTTTTTATGTGTAGGCTTAAGATGTGGCTCAGCCAAGTGTTGTTGGGATTACCCCAACTTACCAATACTGGGTAATGGTCCCAGTCTGTGACAGTTCAGTTTCTGGGTTGTTTGTGAGGACTTCCCGGCCTCATGTGTTTTCATGATAATGGATTCCTATCCAGCGGCCTATCTCAGTTGGTAAGGCACGCAAGTGGTATTCAGGACGTCTTGGGTTCAATCCCCATTGGCCTCATGTACCTTCCTGGGCATGCTTGGCGCCTGCCACCTAGAGATAGCACGTTGGTCCCCCCAATTGGCATTAAAAAGCAGTCTCTGCTGATGTTCGTAGGGGGAGGGGTAATCGGGGAGGCACAGCGACTGGCCACTCAGATGATGCTCGGTCCCTCTGCCACCGGCTGTCCCCTGGCCGGTGTCCCCTGCTGGGGGTTCCCTGAAGGCAATCAAGGCCACCCTCGGCTGAAACGGCCACCCGATGTCAGATTAGACACAATATTGAGACACAATATTGAATCTACCTGGGCTGGTTAGTCCGATGATAATACCTCAAGGCCATCGCCCTTTTAAAAAAAGAAAAAGAAAAAAAAAATGGATTCCTTACTTTTTCCCAAAAAAAAAAAAAAAAAAAAAAAGGAAAGACAAAGCATCGTACTGCAATTATGGATCTTACTTCAAGTACGGCCAGACCTGGATGTATCTGACCGCAATTGCATCGAAAAGGTCCAATGTGAGTACGCCCTCACCGTCAGTCTGACTGTAAACCAGATCCGGGGCTAGGTCCCACTTACACGAATTAAACGATATTGACCGTAGATAGCAAAGATCAACGGCCAGATTCTCGTAGTCCGTGCAAGTGGGACGCTGCCCCCGTTTGCCTCCGCGCAGGGCTTCACCCTGTGTCATGGTCCAGAACAAAAAAACAAAATAAATAAAATAAACGCCGGTCCGACGGTGTGGGAGCATGACCGCGCGGCGGGTAGATGCCATTGAACGCGGGAGCGGCTCCGGCAGCGGAACAGTCGAGTCTGCCCTCCGAGGTGAGCAAGGCGCAGTGCTTATTTTTCGTCATTTTCCCAAAAAAAACAAATAAAATAATATATATACATATATATATCTAGAGTTTTCCATCTGGTGTGGGTGAGTGATAGTCTACTTTGATTTTGGTTAAGGTAGATTATCATTTACAGTGTAATCAGTGAGGGGATTCTGCAGACTGTTAGGGTTCAGCCTCCTGATGAGTCGGTGAAACTCCGACGAAACAGTTTGTCACAGCCCCTCGTTTGTTGTCCTCTTCTCTCTCTCTGCCTACGGTTTACCGGGCAGTTCTGTTTGTGAAGATATATATTTATTTTATTTTTCATTGTTTTCCCGAGTTTACCGAGCGTAAGATCCGCTTGCCTCATCGTATTTTCTTGTCGTTCCTCATGCGGTTCTTGTGGGATACTCACACAAGAACTTTTTTACTTATGGACGTAATTGCGGTCAGATGCATCCAGGTCTGGCCGTAATTGGAGTCGGATGCATTTTGAAAAGTGCTATGTAGTGTGAATATATCCCCTTGCCCGGGGTTTCGCCTCTCTCCTTGTGCCCCATTTCTACCTAGCATAGTACATATTACCCACTGCAACCATTACGACGACTCGTACTGCTGGTACGATGGTGTCTCTAGCACGACGAGCAGTTGTGTACGGGGCGGGGGAAGGTATCTATTTGGGGGAGGAAAGAACCTTGAAGCTATGGGGTTGCTAGCCAGCAAAGGAAATCTACCGTGAAGGATGCCGAGGAAATCGGCTATCGCTGCACCTAGCTGTAGGCGGCGATGGAGGCAGAGTGGATGAAGAGAGGCAGATCGACTCTGATGGGCGCCGGGGAAATTTAGCGATGGTGGCATGTAGCTATAGGCGGCAATGCAGGCGAAGTGGGTGAAGAGAGCGAGGTGTATGCAAGCGAAGAGGCGACAGATTCTTGATTTGCAGTGGGTTGCGTTGGGATTAACGAAAGCGGTAGAAGGGAGAAGGGTGAACATCGATCCTGGGGCGAAGGAGTCTCTTTTCGTGTGGGGAAGATGGGGCCAGTTTCGTCGGACTCCATAGCTATCGTGTCTTTTCGTGTGGGGAATGGGGGCAGTTTCGTCGGACTCCATAGCTATCGTGTCTTTTCGTGTGGGGAAGATGGGGGCAGTTTCATCGGACTCCATAGCTATCGTGCATAACTGCTGCATGAGGAGGACAGTTTTGTCCTGCGTTTTCGTTAAGGAGGCGTTGATCTGAACATGAGGGGGAACGCTACTCGTCTGAGACGTGACTCGGCTCGCGTGAATGACAGAAACGAGGGTGCCTCAGAGAGTCAGCAAGCAGTGCAGCTTGCATGGCGCTGGCCTGTGAGCTCCGAAGCTAGATCTCCTTCGAATATCCTCTCCACTCCCCTGCTACTGTCTTCTCGGATGCTCAAGTGACATACTGTAAGAGCTACATACACTGTAAGCAAAGGCTGGAGTAGCTATAGGCAAGCTGATCGATTCTTTGCCTGCATGTTTGTGTGTTGTATATGTGTGTGGGTGTGAGAGAGAGATAGACGCACAGATAGGTAGGTAGGTAGGTAGGTAGGTAGAGAGAGAGAGAGAGAGAGAGAGAGAGAGAGAGAGAGAGAGAGAGAGAGAGAGAGAGAGAGAGAGAG
>BFEA01000827.1:119463-134173 GCA_003427395.1 Chara braunii | reverse complement strand
GGGCTAGAGTAGCTGGGGAGATGGGGGTTACGTCCCAAGGCCTGGTCGAGATCCCACTCGCAAATACGTTCGTTCCCCGTTAAGTAGGGAAATTCCGGAGGTTCCGCCCAAGGTCGTGCAGATAAACAAGAGTGCTCCCAAAATTCCTGGAACTCCCGATCCCTCGAACACTCGCGGTCAGTGACACGAAAGGGAAAGCCGAAATTCATGCTGCAAGTCGGGGTGGAACACCAGCCATTCGGGAAATTAATCGAGTTCAGGTTTCGCAGACGCGCGTGTAGGCAGCGATCGCCTTTGGTCGAGCCTACACGTGTGCCCGCGGGACCTGTCCTGAAAGCCAGCGATTCGCGAGATTGGGTCATTCTATAATGCGACGGTCATCTAATGGTTAGCATGCTTGTCCCATTCATACACATACAGAATCACGCCCTTCTTCATGCATCTATCTTTCATACAAACAGAGAATCGAGGATTATGGGACAATTTTTTGGCCAGTTAGCCTAGAGATCACACAAGGCTCGATTGCTGGGAACCAATGAATCAGATTTGCGGATTCATGTATACTTGATGTTCTAATTAGAGATTTATTGCAGCATATTTAATATTGAGCTAAAATTCTTCTTTATTCTATTCATTGTATACTTGATGTTCTCTCTCTCTCTCTCTCTCTCTCTCTCTCTCTCTCTCTCTCTCTCTCTCTCTCTCTCCCCAACGTCCCGATGCGGGCAGTCCGTCGCCTCGCACCCACACACAGTTGTCACCCCGCTTAGTCCGAAAATGCCAGCCAGGTTCGCCCGCGTGCCACAGTCCGTCACGGCCCCACGTCAACCCCGCATGCCCAGCACCAGCTCGTCGGATCGCCCAACTCTCTACTCACCTTCCAAATCTCGCTCGTTAGCCGATCCTCTCGGCCGCACTAACTTCCATAAGTCTTAGAGAGCCAGTTAATCGCGCTTGCGAGATTTATAGCATGCATGCTTGCGCGAGATACCCGGGGTTGTGGCTAAGTGGAAAAAGGAGGAGGAAGGAAGTGCCTACGTCTACATGGCCAGGCCGCGGCATGGGGGATGTAGCCTCACTCCACATATCGATCCATTGATGCAAGCGTTCCGGCGAATTAGGACAGAGGAAGAAGTACGCACGCACATGGACGCCACAAAAGATAGCAAGAACAGGGGGATTACAGTTGCAATTATGCCCGCCAAAACAAAAATTATAGTTGCACGCAAGGATAAAGGCGCGGAAAAGTCAGAACACAGATCCTGACGCGGCAAGGCGTGCAACAAAAATTGAGACGCGCCTAAATTCCTAATCTAAATCCTAATTGCAAGAAGAAATTCCGAATGGTGCAAATTCCGAGAGCTCACGGGGGCTCGAGCTCAGTTTGAAAATTCAAAAAGATTTTCCCGTGCGACGACCGTGCCAAAATTCTCATTTCCCACAACAGAACAAGAAAGAAGCTATGGCAACAGTTATTTCTTGCACTGGCTAAGGCACGATCAGCTACCAATCGTCACAAGATCACCCCAGCCTCGATTCCAAAAACAAGAAAAACAAGGGCACCGATGTAATCCTGCGGGTCGTTCCGATCCAACCCCCGAAGTAGCCTTGCGCAGAATATCGCACGGTTGCAGAAAACAGTTCGTCACAGGGGCGCAGACAGGGATGTTTGTGGTGGAATTGATGATGTAGTCGGTTACTTGAGGGCTTTGCTTCAGGGTGGCAGAGCCGCAGGAGGAATTATGCAGTAGGGTTCCTAGGTAGGGCCTTCCTGGGGATAGACCAGAGTAGGCCCAGTTGATGACACAGAGGTACTAAGGGGAAAGGATGGTGGCCTCGTATATGTTCTGATGACTAAGACCGGTGCTGCTGCTGCTCTGGCTGATGACTCAGAGGGAACCTTTAGTAGGGGCTGTCCTAGGGTTAGATAGTGGTGGGATTGTCTGCTTGATAAATAAATATACCAGAGTAGGCCTTGTTGATGACGAGGTAGGGAACGAATGATGGCCTGGATGTAAACGGGGGCTGCTCTGGGCGATAACAACACAACTATAACAGGAGGGAGGGGTCTAGTTGATGACTGAGGTATGGGGACAGATGGTGGCCATAGGCCTAGCAATGAGAGTGCTTGGTGAAAGGATTCCACATCTCAGACAACCACCAAATCCTGATCCTGGTCCCAGGCCCCGAAAGTCGCAGTCCCATATACAGCAGCAGCCGAAACACCGGTTCGAGTCCTTAGGTCGGTAGAGCTCTAGGTCAGTAGAAGTCTGGTAGTGCCGGTACCTGGAAAGAAACATCCAAAGCCCCAGTCTAAATTTAGCAGCAGCATCCTGGGGAAGTCAGGTAAGTTCTGGAACTGGCAAAAGTGTAGCCGACGGGCCCTGGGAGACCATTACCGGTCTGGAGCCGACAAAGATGTCAAGTCAGCTGCTACTTAAGTGGCTACAGTACCCTGGGCGATTCACTTGTCCATTCACAGGGTGTGGAAGCGCTGTTGTACACTTGTGTGATGGTTAGAAGAGACCGATCAGGCATTTGTTGGAGTAGCCGGTGCTAGGGCGCCATGGCTAGGACTAACAAGCGAGAAGGAAGACACACCATAGCCATTAGGGTTGAGAGCCGAGTGCATTCAGAGAGTAAGAGTGAGCTATCCAAGTAAGAGAGAAGCGTGAGAGAAAGACAGTGCGGAAGATAGAGAGAGAGAGAGCGAGTTCATACCTAAGAGCAAGGGAGAGAGAGCTTGGGTGGCCATAGCCGCATTGGGAATACTATCTTCGACTACCGGCTGATGCCTATCTCGTTGCTTTGCTGTTTGAGTATGTGTGGACTTCGGAGACTTGCACAATTGCCATTGGGAATTTGGGAGTCTGAACTGAGTCTGATCATTACACCAGGGCACCTTCAGACGGTATATAACCAATAATGATCAGAAGAACAGCAGTACAATCACAATGTGACTACGGTAGAGATCAATCTAGGGGATGTCTAAGGTGGAGCGGAGGATGGTAACTATACATCGACTGATCAGGCTAGGGCCTCTAGGTCGTAATTAGAATGACACCAGTACACAACTACAACAATTGATAGTAGCTGTGCTAGGTTGTATACCCGGGTTGCTCAGAAGATGTCATGGGTTAGACCTTCGCTAAGGGGAACCATTTGACACTGCCTGTGATATCTAGGGTGCACAACTTTATTCATACATCAGGTAGAACGGGTAAGTTTGGGGGAGAGGAAAGGTCCACCCATGGGACATGTAGAAGAACGCCTACACCTAGGGCTCAAAGAACCAATACGGCAGTGCTCATCTGTCTATGCTTTTGGTGCCTACAACTGGTGTCCAGTCCGGTCACGCCCGCCAAGATGGTAGAAGGGCGATTGTCCTGAGTGGTAGACACTGAGGTCAGGTCTCCCTGGCGCACCCCTATTCCCCATTCCTATCTCAGTGTCTACCGCTCAGGAGGATCACCCCTCTAGCCTCTCGACGGGGATGACCTGACCGTACTGCGGTTGTAGGCAGCAGGACCCCCTACTTGGGGACCCCTGATTGAAGCACAGATGGATGAGCCCTATCGTATGGGTTCTTGGAGCGCGATGTGGTGGCATTCTTTCTACACATCCCCCATAGGTGGACCTTTCCTCTCCCCCAAACTTACCCGATTTATGAATCAAGTTGTACACGGTAGATATCACAGGCAGTGTCGAATGGCCCCCTCTAGCCAAGGTCTGACTCATGGCATCGTCTTAGCGACCCGGCCGTACCCACCTAGCACAGCTATTATCAATTGTTCTAGTTGTGTTCTGTGTTATATGCTTCCGTTTTTCTAATTATGACCTAGAGGTTCTAGCCCTGCTATCAGTTAGATGAACAGCCACCATCTTCTAGTCCCCTAGTCCCCTCTTTAGTCACATTTTGATTGTACTGTTGTTGTTCTAGTCATTATTGGTTATATACCCTATGAAGGTACCCTGGGCTCTGTCATTGGCAGGTCTACGGCCACTATCCGTCCCCATACCTCGGTCATCAACTAGACCTCTCTACCTCTTATAGTTTTGTGTTGTTATCACCCAGATCAGCCATGGTTTCTGTAATTAGTATGTACCGGGCCACCATCTGTTCCCTACCTCATCATCGATGGCCGTCTTCACCTGAATACAATATACGGTTATTATAGCTGTATTTGGGGCAACTTTGAGTCTAGATACAGCAATAATGACCGTGCATTGTATTCCGGTGAAGAAGGTAGGCCTACTCTGGTCCATTTTTCAACATGAGAAGCAGACAATCCCACCACTATCTAACCCTACAACAGCCCCTACTACAGGTTGCCCCTGAGTCATCAACTACCGCAGCACTGTTTTTTTAGCTGTATTTGTTGCAATTCCCAGTCCAGATACGGCCATAATTACTGGGCGCTCCGTTCGGGGGAAGACGGTAGGGCTAACATTTTAATCTCAAACGAATCGAACGAAAGGTATAACATCATTGGCTGGCTATCATCACGGTAGGCACCCTGGAATGTGAGAAATCAAGGGCGTCACCGCACCACCCACTAGATGTGAAAAAGGCAGAACAAATGGCGGCTGTATCTCTCCACCTTCCAGATGGGGATATACTCCATCTCACAAAATTTAGTGAGTGGTGCGGTGAGGTCTTAAGTCTTGCTGCACGTAACTCAGTCTGACATTTGAATATTCTGAATAGTTTTTCAGATTTACCATGCAAGTGATCCTCATTTGCCGTACGGCTGGCCACGATCCTGGTACATGAGAACGTGTTGGGGTTACATCAACTTACATGTGATAATATGACCCACGTGGGTGCTCTCTGTGAGGGTGGATGATTAGGTGGGGCTGTGTGCCTTTTCACTCTCCACCTTGGATAGATACTGATTCACATATGAGTTACTAATGTGTAGGCTTTCGTAAATGTCGACTTTCATGAAAAATGTACATGGCATGATTGCACACTTTGACCAGAAAATACAGTGAAGGCAGCTGAAAAATACTTCAACGAACATATATTTGCTTGAAAAATGTTGACTTCCAACAGAAAATACGGTGAAGCCGACTGGAGAGCGGAAAGTGCATGCGTTAGGGACCGCTGGAGAGCAATTCAGATGGTAGGAAGGGGGTTAAGCAATGAGAGCGGATGCTGAGCTGATCATGGCGCGCCCGGAAGTGGAAGTGACGGTGAAGACCCTGACCGGGAAAGCAGTTCGAATTGAACTGCATGAATCTGCCACCGTGAATGACTTGATGCAGAGATCAGAGATTGAATTGGGGGAGCCACAGGGTGTTAAATACAGGCTATTTTTGAGGGGAGTACGTCTTGAGAGTGACAAGTTGATCAAAAGTCTGAACGTTAAGGAAGGGGAGGCTTTCGTTCTCATTGGATTTACAGCAAAGAAGAGGCTGAAGGCAGAGTGGCGCAGCCGTGATGAGCCCACAGAGGACCTACGTCGTCTTGAGACCCCTTCTGCTGACGTCAGGAGGAAGGGTCAATCACATGTGTTATCCTCTCGTATGGAAGGCGGTAGTGGTATGCCCTCGTTACATATGGCTCCGGAACGAGCAGATGAACGGCCCAAGATGGCTGTAGAACGAGTAGATGAACGACCTGCTCACCTCACGATGAGGGATCAGCACACGCTGGTGACCAAAGCTCAGCAAAGTCACCAAACACAAAGAATGAGAGACGGTGGCAATGAAATCAGGAGGCAAACTGCACAAGATCCTTCCCCCCAGGACTCCAGTGTGCCCAGTTGTCTTGATGCCAGCTTGGCTGGAAAATCCCATGTGCCACAAGAAAACGATTGCTGCGCAGATGTTTTGAAAACATACAGGAAGAAAGGAAACGCACACTGCGTAGAGAAATGTGCCGCACAGGTCGCTGGTAGTTTCACACTGCCGTCAGGGAAGGACGGGTGCTGCGAATTAAGCGGCAGGGACTCTGTAGGAGAAGAGGGGCTTGTGATGAGCACAGCGCGCAAGCAGCAGTGCGCTGTAGAGGCAGTGCGAAGGGAAATACTAGCCGATGCTCAGTCTATTCCAGGGATGGAGGACACTCTGAGAAATGGGGAGAGAATGGGGGACCAGAGCGAGCAGGCTGATGGCCATGGACGGAAGATCAGCAGCGGAAACACCAGAAGAGCATGTCCGAAACAAGCATCGGAAGTTGCCGAAGACGATCGTGTTGCGTTGTGTGACGATGGATCTTTCTCTGGTGATGATCGCTGCCGGATGAAAGGCATTGCATCACATGCTGGCAGCAAACATAGTGCATGCGACAGCAAATCTATCGCAGCTGCTTCTGGCGGACTGGTTAAGGAGGAAAGACATCATCCAAACAGACTGGATGACGAAGTCGTGGGCGACAAGGGTGCCAGAAACGTAGGAGAAAATGTGGAGAAAGAGGAATCCGATGGAGAGAAGGCAAAGGAACGGATGCCGGGGCATGTGACAAGCAGAGCACAGGAAAGCAAAGCACAGAGGGGACCAGGTGGGAAAGGGGGAGGTAGAAGCGCAAGTAGAAGTGACAAAGAGGAGTCTGACTTTGTCTGGCCCCCCGATCTGGAAAGATTGATCAAACTATTCGACATTCTAAATTCAGTTTATGGATTCCTGCAGCGGCAGCATGTCCAGGCCACATGGCGTAATGTCAGAGCGGCCATGGAGCAATTGTCTGCATGTTCTGGGCTGAAAATCAACGCAGAGGACGTGGCAGCCATGGCTACACTCTGCCCCAGGATTGTGTGGATACGAGACAAGACAGGAGAAGGGGAGAGTTTGTCATTTACCATTGACTTAGTGGACCCCACCCGGCCGTTATCTGATCAATTGATGGAAGCTCAGATCATGCCCCCAACCCCAGCCGGAGAAACTGAACCGTGGGATCTTATCCCTGCGGGAGGCAGAAAACTGACAAATAAGATGATACAAGGACCTATGGATCGCCGGAGGCGAGGCTTCCAGGAAACGTTGATGGGCTTGCTTCAGGCAAGACATCGACAATTCTTAGCACAGCTGGGCGTGAAAGAGAATCGTGGGAAAAAAAGATCAAAGAGTTCAGATTGGCATCCTGATTTCCAGCTGAGCGATGTCAGTTTGGCAGATCTTCTCTCCGATGCCTGTTCAGCTCGCGCTGCCAATCCTGCTGTCGATAGGTCAACTGGGGAGGTGGTAGGGAGCCTGCCTTCTGAATCTAGGCATGATACGGGTGAAGGTTATGGATCCAATGCAAAGAGCTTGTGGGAAAGGTTCGAATCAGCAGAGGTGCCCGCCAGGCCACCAAGGGTGCTGAAGAAGATACCACGATGCACGAGCACGAAGTCTTACTCACCTGCTGAAATGCTGGATCATCTTAGAGAGGGACTGGGGTCTGTAGGACAGGTAACACATTGCCAGTACAAGCCTCCTCGAAAACCGTCCTATGGAAGTTTGGAACGTCCACTCTCTGAAGCAACCATTGCCGCCTTGAAGAAGAAAAAGATTGCGGATCTGTATGTCCATCAGACGAGTGCCATCAACGCGATTGTGCAGGGGCGACACGTTGTTGTCGCTACATCGACGGCCAGTGGCAAATCGCTGTGCTACAACATACCAGTGTTAGAGGCTTTCAGTTCATGCCCAGACACATGTGCGCTGTACATGTTCCCGACGAAGGCTCTTGCACAAGATCAGCTGCGCGCGCTGGTCGAGTTGACTTCGAACATGCCTGTCATCCCTGTTATGGGGGTTTATGATGGTGACACTCCGCAGGATAGGAGACCTTCCTTGAGGAATGAGGCGCAACTGCTGATCACAAACCCAGACATGCTGCATGTCTCTATATTGCCCGTCTACCAGCAGTTCAAGCGCTTTCTCTCCAGCCTAAAATATGTAGTGGTTGATGAAGCACACATGTATAGGGGAGTGTTTGGATGTCATACTGCCTTGATCATCCGGCGTCTACGGCGCATTTGCAGTCGAGTGTTTGGGGTTCATCCGACATTCGTTGTCTGCAGCGCGACAGTGGCAAATCCCAAAGAGCATGCTCAAGAGCTCATTGGGCTGCAGGATATAGAGGTGGTCCTTGAAGATGGAAGTCCTTGTGCAGAGAAGTACTTTGTACTATGGAACCCACCACTGATAATGCTTCCACAGCGGAAATCGAGGAAGAGAAAGTCGCAGCATATGGCAAAGAAGATGAAGGCCGAGCTCAAGGGCACAGTGCCTCGCACCTCCGCAACAGCTTACAATTATAATGATGATAATAATAATAATACTAATAATAATGGACCTGTTGACCTAGAGGAGCGTCCTCAGCCGTTGGGCCAGCAGCCGACTGAGGAAGGTGCCCCCGTGCAATCTTACCGATCCAGCCCGATCGTCGAAGTGGCTCTCCTGATGGCGGAGATGGTGCAACATGGCCTAAGATGCCTTGCCTTCTGCACAACCCGAAAGTTGTGCGAGCTAGTCCTTGTCTATGCATCTGAGACCCTGAAGGAAACAGCACCCCACCTGGCGGACTCGATCCGTTCCTACCGAGCTGGGTACACACCTGAGGATAGAAGGGCCATTGAGGCTGACCTATTCGGAGGAATGTTGCGAGGTGTGGCAGCGACAAATGCCTTAGAATTGGGCGTCGATGTCGGCAGTTTGGATGTGACACTTCACCTGGGCTTTCCTGGCACTGTCGCTAGTCTTTGGCAGCAATCCGGCCGTGCGGGAAGACGTGAACAGTCCTCCCTTGCCATCTATGTGGCTTTCAATGGGCCGCTGGACCAGTACTTTATGCGGAACCCAGAGAAGCTTTTCTCCCGCCCTATTGAGAACGCGCAGGTGGATGCCCATAATCCTCAGGCGGTTGACCAGCACCTGGTCTGTGCTGCAGCCGAGTTGCCGATTCAGGTCGACGTGGATGATGTCTTCTTTGGTGCTGGGGTGGAGAGGAGTATAGCCCTGCTGGTGGAGAAGGGACTTCTTGGCAGGCATCCAACGCATCCCACGATTGACAGCGCTTGGCACTACATAGGCAAGGCGACCTATCCGTCTCACGGAGTGAGCATCCGCTCAATCGATCCTGGGAAATATGTTGTTGTGAATGAGGAGACAAACGACGTGATCGAAGAGATTGAGGAGAACAAAGCCTTCTTTGAGGTTTACGACGGTGCTGTTTACATGCACCAAGGAAAGACCTATCTCGTGAAAACGGTAAATATCAATACAAAGGAGGCCATCGTCCGGCAAGCAACGCTGAACTATTACACGAAGATGCGGGACCTCACAGATGTGCAGGTCATGGGTGGCGCCCTTGCTTACCCTTGCAACATAGCGGAGGAACGGGACCACCTCTCATCCACGGCGCAGTGCACAATGGCGAAAGTGATCACTCAGTTCCTTGGGTTCCGCCGAGTGTGGCAAGGAACAAATCAGGTTTTTGACCAGGTGGATCTTTTCCTTCCGAGTGTTGAGTACACCACTCAGGCGTCATGGATTCGTATTCCTCGTCGTTTGAGGGAGAAGGTGCAGGAAAAAGGGGTTAGCTTCCGAGACAGTCTGCACGCTGCATGCCATGCTGTTATCAATGTCCTCCCTCTGTATGTGATGTGCAACGTTTCCGATGTGGGCACAGAGTGCGCGAGCCCACACGATACGCGGTACTTCCCTGAGCGGATCTTGATATATGACCGCCATCCTGGTGGAATAGGCATCTCGTCGCAGGCGAGAGTGATATTCGCCGAGCTTCTTCAGGCAGCAGTTGAACTTGTGACATCCTGCAATTGCACGATTCCTGAGGGATGTCCAAATTGCGTACAGTACTTTGGATGCGGGGAGTACAACCACGCACTGATCAAGGAGGGAGCAATCATAATTCTGCAGGGAGTCGTGGCGGCAGAGTCCGCATACAGGGATGACAGCGAGCGCCCCGAGTCATTTCACTACTACGGTCCTGATGGGGAGAAGTACACATGGATCTACGAGAAGGGAGCGCAGACAGCCGCAAAATCGTCAGTTGTCTCTCCATCAAGAAACTAGGTATACAGTCCTATACCCCACTCTTCAGGTAACCTAGTCGAGGTTGCATAACCTTGAACATGGGGAGTCCGAGGGGCTTAGCTCAAGGTGAGAGCGGGCTATGAAGGCGCGTTGTTACTTTGGTGGATCAGCTCCAGATGAGAGCGGTCTCTGAAAGTGAGCTGTACTTTGCATATCTCCATAGCTATGTGTTAAGAACTTGTGACTGCTCTTCTTTTTTTTTGTTTTTTATACTCTTTTTCCCCCGGGAAGAAGCCCTGACTAACTCCGTGTCAGCAGCCGCGGATCATTGGAATTCGAACTCAGGCCTGTGTTTCAACACTTGATAGGCGTACCAACTGAGCTAGGCCAGGCGGTAGGTGAGATGTACTTTCAACTGTACTTTCAATGTAACAGTTGCAAGTGGATAAAAATGCAAGGGGAAGCGTCCTTAGGGGACAATGTCATATGTTAAACATGGAACGATACAGAGAAAAAAGATTAGCATGGCCCCTGCGCAAGGATGACACGGATAAATAGAGAAACACTTGAAATATTTTGAGGCATTTAAAGAAGTGCAAAGGGGGAGGGGAAGCAGAGGTTCCTCCGCTGCGCCCACACCCCTCCCCGTTTCCACCTGCATGCCTCCCTCCTTCCCTTTGCGCAGAACTCTTTTGTATAAACTCATGTCACTTCTTCTCTCATCGCTTCATGATTTTTCCTCTCTGTCACTCATTTGCGTCAATAGGTTCTCCTCTCTCTCTCTCTCTCACTCGCTTTTTTTTTTGAATTATTTCTTTTCTATTCAAATGGTTCCATCTGGATTCAAACTTGGGTCTGTATGTCAACGGTTCATGGGTGTACCAACTGGGCTACTAGGCCCTTTCAGCAGGTTCTCCTCTCTCTTGCCCTCCATTCCTTTTCGTTTTCTTGTTTCTGCTCTTCGGAACTGAGGAAATCCTACCCATGCATATGTCCCAGTGTTACGACTCTTCCCATTTGGGGTGCCCTATAGAGCAGAGCGGCGGCTTCCTTCTGAGTTTGTTATGCATGTGGGGTTGACGAGGCGTTGGCACCAGGTATAACTGTAAAGAAAGGATGATGGGACGTCTTTGATGGGATGCCTTTTGGTCAGGATTGCGGGCTTGTACTCGCGGGAAGGCAGGTGTGCCATTTTTTGTCTTCTGTGCATGTGGAGCGAGGCCCTTTCTGCTCCGCAGACTTTCAGAGCAGGTAAAAAATCACTCACTTGCTCTTGAACTGTTAGCCTGCACTTGGAATCTGTTCTTAAACGGCCAGTACGTTCGCTAGCCATTTGTCTCCAATGCAGCTGCGTGGACGCTGCAAGCTTCAGGGGTCGGCCTACCATAGGAAAATGGATGGCAGCGCCAGCCAGAAAAGGTATGCGACTCTGCGTCATTTTTGTATTTTTCTTTGGGCGCAAAGTGCTTTTTGAGGCTCGGCAAGGGACAGGCCAAAAGTACGGGTGTTTTTAATTTGTCAAAGAAAAAGTATCACAAAAGCTTTAGACTGGCGGAGTAATTTTCACTCTGATCCATACCATAAAAAATTGCTGCAATTTATTTATCCGGTTTATCTTCAGCTTCCACACGATATCCAAGCTCTCTCTCTCTCTCTCTCTCTCTCTCTCTCTCTCTCTCTCTCTCTCTCTCTCTCTCTCTCTCTCGTGCGCGCGCGCGCGTCCCCTTCCTCCCCCCCTCCCTTAATGGAGTAAAGTTTGTCCAGTGCTGGTTGAAATTTACTTGCAAGCATGAGCACTGCACAACTGGACATGTCTGGTGCTGCTATCAGAGGGAAGAAAGAGTTCGAACTTCAAAGAGAAAATGTTGAAAAAAAGGAAAAAATCAATGATCCAATCCCCCCCCCCCCCCTTAATGGAGTAAAGTTTGTCCAGTGCTGGTTGAAATTTACTTGCAAGCATGAGCACTGCACAATAACACTGGAGTGACTGGACATGTCTGGTGCTGCTATCAGAGGGAAGAAAGAGTTCGAACTTCAAAGAGAAAATGTTGGAAAAAAGGTAAAAATCAATGATCCAATGATGCAGACTATGACTGGGACCCCACTGCAGTGCGGATGGAAAAGACGTTTGGCCATGAAAAGTGGGCAATTCATTTTGAAACGTTGGCCAGGGAAGTATTTTTCCCCGGGACCCCATCGCAGAGTACGTTTTGCAGCGAAGCAATTGTTTTTTTCTCCCGTAAGAGGAAAGGTCCGTGGGTAGTGGCCGAAAAGGAAAAGTGCTGGGGTGTCCAAGAGGCCGTGACTGGACCTGAGGAACCGGCCGTGGCGTGGTTTGTGGGTAAGGAAGAGTGCTGGGGTGTCCAGGAGGCCGTGACTGGACGTGAGGAACCCGCCATGGCGTGGTTTGTGGGTAACACAGGGAGGACGATGCATGGGTAGACACTCGACGGTCCAACAATTGGACCTGACCTTGGAAACATTGACGATGGCACTCACGACCATCCTCTACTTTCGGCACAATTTCATGGCAATTTCCTCCCATCGGGCCATCAGCCTTTTCAGGACCTCACATGATGTGAAAACGTTGACACACCATCGTCCAGGCCACAAAATACGGGCTGTGGGGTCCCCGAAAACAGTCTTTGGAAGACATTTTGGCTTTTCCAGATCCTTTTCCGCGGGGTGTGGGGTCCCACTGGCAGAAACACTTCCGCGGCAAATGTTTTCCTTTCCGCATCCGTGTGGGGTCCCAGCCTATGGCTTGAACCCCACTGCACGGCGGCTGGAAACTTTTGAGCGTGGAAGGTGATTTTGGGACCCCATAAGGCCGCCACACTTAATTTTTTCCAACCGCCGACCTCGTTTTCAGACCCCACTGATCGGGGAAACTGGCCGGGAAACCAGGCAAAAAGTGTTTCTACTCGGCTGGCAGCTGAACAACCTATCGCCAGGTCCACCAAAGTTTATGCGAAGGCGGAAGGAAATGGGACGGGGCCTGCGGATGCCAGCCGACGGCGTCGGAGCGCCAGACCGGGTGGTCCAACAAATGCCTCGGGTGATGTCCGGTGGTCCGCGCGTCCCACCAGCTCTGCATTGGATGTGCGACTGGTGTTCCACCGCCCACCCCACCCTTTCCTTTTTGGACGGGGCACCGTCGACTCTTCCTATTCGGGAAAGGAAGGCCATTTCCAGTGCCAATTATTGCTCTGGCGGTGGGGTCCGCTCGATAATCCAGTTCTCTTTTCCAGAACTGGACTCTCATTCTTTCAGGCGCTCAAAAGTTTCCAGCCGCCCTGCAGTGGGGTCCAAGCCTATGACAGAATAAGAAAGGAAGGTCTGCCGTTTCCATGCAACTAATAACCGTCCTAATCAAAGCTAAGGCTTGAACACCGCACGGTGGCTGGAAACTTTTGAGTGCTGAAGGTCATTTCAGGACCCCATCAGGCCGCCACGCTCAATTCTTTCCAACCTCCGACCCTGTTTCCAGACCCCACTGACCGGGAAAACTGGCCTGGAAACCAGGCGAAAAGTGTTTCTACTCGGCTGGCGGCTGGACAACCCATCGCCAGGTGCCGCCAAATTTTATCCAAGGGCGGAACGAAACTGGATGGGGGCTGTGGATGCCAGCCGCTGGCGTCGGAGCGCCAGATCAGGTGGTCCAAGAAAGGTTTCGGGCTATGTCTGCTGGTTCGCATGTCCCATCGGGTCTGCAGCGGGTGTGTGACTGCCTGAAAAGGGTGTGTGACGGGTGCTGCGGAACCCTGCAGAGGGTGCTATGCTCAATGTTCGATGAACGACAGCAAACCTGTGGACGGACTCCGAGCAAGGGCACGGCTATGGTGGCGGCATTCTCTTTAGGGCACGCGGTGCAAAACGGAATGAGAAGGAGGTGGGGTATCCCCACACCACAGACGAAGGACCGTCGAAACTCCACATGTGAAGTGCAGAAAATCGAGAGCCCGCTCACTGTGCCACCAACGGTCACTGCTGTCCCGAACATTTGAGTGTTGGACTGTTACATACTCCAATGAGTATGGGCAGAACCAAGAATCAACCAATGTAGGATGAGCATATATGCAACGGAAGTCTGATGAACGGACTGACTCACATAGACTGACTTACATGGACTGACTCACATAGCATCACTCCACACACATACAATCGTGGGGTGTGGGGTCTGAGCCATTCATAGAAGATGCTCAGCCCCGTACACACATACACAGATGAATGGGGGAGGAGAGACGAAGAGGTGGGGGGAGGTAGACAGCACCGAAAGTCACCGAGATAGAATCTGATAGGTCACCGATATGGTAGTCCAAAATGTCATCCAACAAGATCAAAATGTCGAGGACCATAGGTCACCAATGTCGGGGATACAGAGTCCAAATGTRACCGGTGTCTGAACTGTGATGTCGCCAARTATCAACCCCAACGATCTCCAAGTCTCCAATCCGGTAAGTACCACAGTCTCATACCACCGAAGTCCAACACTGATCTCTGTCGAACTAGTATAAGTCTCCAATCTGAAGAAGAAGAAGAAGAAGAAGAAGAAGAAGAAGAAGAAGAAGAAGAAGAAGATGGAGTCTGAAGAGGGAGAGAGAGAGAGAGAGAGAGAAGACGGAGGTGAGGAGGAGGGGAACGGGACCGTGGAGGGAGGAAGAGATCCTCGCCTCCTGGTACCTGCCCTGCTGCTGCTGAGGCGGCGATGGCCGCCGTGCTGCTG
>BFEA01000827.1:86960-98361 GCA_003427395.1 Chara braunii | reverse complement strand
GAGAGAGAGAGAGAGAGAGAGAGAGAGAGAGAGAGAGAGAGAGAGAGAGAGAGAGAGAGAGAGTACACATGAGAAACAGCGGCCACACTGTTCGTCTAGCTGGAAGAACATACAGAGTATGAACAAATACCAGGCTCATTCTTCAAGATACAACTGAAATGATCGAGTAAAACGTTGAAGCCCCTGCACACGATCTCCGACGCGTTTCGCTGTGGGCGTACACCACAAACTCATCAGGGAGACAAAAGTATCATGATCAAGCAAACTAGCTTGGTGAGAGGGTTTAGGCCTTCCCCCCCCATCCTTAAATACTAAACCACAAACTACCCTCATGCTCATGAGGCACTACTTGACTCCCGAGGTAGCACTCGTACCAGGTAGAAAAAACATCCGACGCCTATCACCAACCTTCACCCCACTTCCCACATTCCTTTCTTCCTCCGCTTTTTCCTTTTCCCAAACCCCCAGTGCAGATATACTAGCCGAGTATACACACCATCCATCCCTTCCGATACCCTCAGCTCATAGCGATTACAATCCATACCGATCCTCCTGAACTGAACACTTCTCCCGGCACAGCCGAATCCCTCATACATCGTTCCTTCATACCTCTCGCACGCAGACCTCACAAAGGAAAAAAACTCACCTCCAAAGTACACCGTCCACAACTTCCTGCGTCAAAAAACACTTAGAGCTCGTTCTTGCAGCGACACTCCACGCTACCCGATCGACATCTTTTCTAGGAGATACTAAATCCTACCATAGCTGAGTATGGAAACTGCCACTCTCATCGTGGTATCGGCCGACAAAACCGGCAGACTACAACCCTGCATATGCATCTCTCAATCAGAAGAAACGGAGAAAAGAAGGCGGTTCATACTTGCGCCTTGTTCCCGAGTACGTAACTCTCTGATTCACAAATCGATTTTTTCCCCGTCGGCCTGCCAAGTACAAATTCAAAATGCCGAACCATCCCTGGGCCCAGTCCAAAAACGCTTCGTAATACTCCGGTCGTCACATATGGATAAAAATTCCTACTATTAAAGCTACAAGGCGGCCTTGCGAACGAAAAAACAAAAACAAAAGGCAAACACAGCGAAAAAACGTTCACATACATTGGCTAATCTAAGTACCTGTGTAGGCCAGGGTAAATCGTGAGGAGCGAAGCCCCCCAGTTACCACCGGCCACTCTAGCAAACCGTGCTAGAGACCGGAGAGAGACCTCCGAGGGATAACCCCGGAGGTTCGACTCCATGACCAGTGCGGAGATGGCAGCTAGCGCATCCTCCTCATCTGTAGCGAGTCTGCTGATCCTCAGCATACTTGCTATTAGCACTGCCCTTTTCATTTTTTTGAAAGAAAATGAGGTGAAGTCTTGCATAGACTGGATCTTCACCTTCCCATCGTGTAGCAGAGAAGCCTGGTTCCTGGTTTTTGGAATGATCTTCACGTTGATCGGGCAAATGCCAATCTGAACAACAGTCCCCAAAAATTCGAAAGTATTAGAATCCCTGTCCTTCCGCACCAACTTTAGATTGCTATCATAGCAGCTTTCAAACTTCACCAAGATCGAATTCGCTTTCTCCCAAGAACCGACCCGTGCGGTCCTCACTCCTACCAGTACGGCCACATCATCTATCATCCGTAATCCCCGGACCAGCTTCCTATCCGCTCCAAGCGATGCAAGAAAACCAGACTCAGCCTTTGCACATACGAGGCAAGCAAGGGCAGGGCTCGAATTCCTGCCCATGGGAATGCCAGATATCTGCTTCAGCACAAGCGAACCACTTTTGATAAAAGCATGGGACAAATCGTAGGCCACCATTGTCCTAATAGTATGAAAGCTTAAGGTGACAAACCCACAATCCACATTCAGAGCCTTGGACATCCTATATTCTTTCCCCCTCCAACTTACCTTAACCGCTTTCATTCCCTTGGCCGAGTGGATACTTATAATCCAATCCACAGCCTCAAGCACGATATCGTGTGTAAGCTTTGCGAACATGTCTCTGACATCATAACTACGTGCCAAAACTGCGTCACAACCCCTCTGCAGGTAGGTCTGGTGTTGCATCAAAACGTCATGCAGCCCATCCATAGACTTGAGGTCAAAATGGGTTATTTTTCCAATTCAGAGCAACATGTAACGCACTGCCCTTCCCACTCGCGCGCTAGCCAATCTAGCAGGATCGGTCATAGCTGGAGATATCGGTCTCCATCTGATCAAGTCCTTGTCTTTCGGAAGAACATAGGCAGTACCGATTCAACCATCCCTTCCCCACTCCGCCACCTTCTGCAGATCATCTCGCCTGTAGTCATCCTTAGATACCTTCAGTATCTCAAAATCCAATTCCATCTGCGGTACAAAATTCCCACTCCAGCGAAAGGTCAAGTGATAGGACTGAAAGTACAGAACCGGGCAAATCAACAAAGTGCCACCCGGATTCCTATCGATTGGTACAACAACCAGATTTCGGAACGGAGCAAACCAATTTTCTACCTGCCCTTCCATCATACATGACTCCTGGTAACTGGACCGGCCGAATGCGCATGCCACGAGAGACTTGTCAATGCATATATTTCTCCCTCTATCCCACGGTTTGACCGCATCGAGTATTCCCTTCTCTACTCCTTCCGGGAAAAAATCTTTCCCTTTCGTAATATTCTTTGAATTACACAAGAATTCAGGCACCCCATCCACCTCATTCAACCTGACAGAGATGTGCCCTTGAACCCGAGGTAAATCAAACGTAACGCAAGTACATGCCACCTCGTCCTTCTTGACCCACGATCGATGGTTGTAGATCAAATCACCGACTGTGCGTCCCTTTAGCATGACCACTCTGACTCTTCCCCCGACATAGGTACTTATTGATCTCTCAGGAATGAGGGCATACAAAAGGTCAACCGTAATCTTGCGTACGATACTAGTCCTCAGGATCGGCAAGAAAGGGATTTTCACAAAAGGCATTTTTCTAACGTCCACCCCAAATTTCTTCCTAATCACCCTGGCCATCCCCAGCTTAAGAGAATTGCGTTTTTTTTTTTGAGAAAACAAGCCTGTAGTTCTGTATAGAGACATCATCTTCGCAGAGGTGAATCTATACATGCTTCTTACGAGGTATGGGCGGGACAATACCTCTCTCAAAAAGTTCTTCCGCTGGACGATGACAGATAAGACAAACTTCACCTTCACAACACGAAAAGAACAGCCTTTCTCCAACAGCACCCTCATCTCTCTCAACTTCAACTTCCTCCCATCAAACTCGATTATCGACTCCCCAACCTTCGTACGAATGGCGGACCATCCATCGGAAAACAGCATACCTCCCGTAGACGATATAAGACCCTTGTAGCCATCCTTTCCCACCATCTTCACGGCCTCAATAAGTGACGAAGTCCTGATTTCCTGATACGCAAAACACACCACAGAACCTTGAGAGCACCTAATAGCTCTCTTTCCTCTCTCCCTTTTCCCCTTCCTTCTCTTTTTCTTACCTCCCCCTACCCCTTTGCCAATACTATTCAGAGCAGGTGAGAAGCGCTTTATCAGCATCAATTCGACACTAACCAGATCCTCCACCCCAACTACTACCGGCAAAACCAGATAGCGATCCCAACCAAATCTCTTCAGCCATACGTGTAGCTTTCAGACGTTTCCAAAGTTCTCAGAGATCGCACACCTGACATGCTCCGCCCACCTGGTGATGATCCTTCTTATGGTGCAGCCAATGTATATATGCTTACACCACGGACTCACCATGATATATACTCCCGAATCCCTCATATCGATTTTCTCCGAAGCTTCCTCGTTCATCACACCCAACCATTTTTTCATCCACGGAAAAAAACCTCTCACCGCCATCAACAGGAATAATCTAGTCACGTGAGTCTCCAGGTCGTGATGCACCAACTTCCCACGTTTTCCCATCCTCTCTCCCCGGAGTAACATACATCGCTCAAGTTCTTCCATACTGATCAGAAACACCGAAAGACAGAAAGGCTACAACGGGGATAAATCTTCTTTCCTCTCCACGAACCCTTCATAGGCTAACTTCGTTCTGCACCTAACTAACTCACAAATCACTTCATCTCTTTTCGACCATTTGATGCCCTCTTTGCTGCATATCTTCCTAAGTCCCGGCACCTTTTTCGCAGACATCCTCTTGTGTACCTCCAAGGCATACTCAAGCATACCTTCATTCGAGCAGGAAGCAGAAAGGCCTTTCCTCGACGTTTTCAAACCATCACTGTCCAGGTCTTGATTAGCTTCAACAACCTTCTCACGAGCTCTCTTCACAGCTCTAGTCGACCTCTCTTCATCAACTTCAAGCGAAGCTTTCACCTTCCTAGCTTTCTTCCTTCTTTCAATAGCGTCAACTAGTTTCCCTACTTCTTCCCTCACCTCCTCATTCTCGTCTTCTGATTCATCGATATAACTCCGGATTTCCCGGAGCATCCTAGCCTTTGATGTGGGAGATTTCTTCCTCACAGCAGCCGGAGCGGCTGAGATCGGATATGTCGTACGATTCTGTTGAGTGAGCAAACGTGCGATCGTTGCCTCGAACCGCACTTCCCTAGCCTCTGCATCGCGTAGTCGTTCAGATTCTCTCCTCTGATCCTCTTCTCATCTCCTCTTTTCCATCTCCTCCCGAGCCTTCCTCTCAGACTCCTCCTTCTCCTTCTGAATCGCTCTCTTGTAGAAGTCACGCATCTCGGCAGTCTCATTATCGATAGGAGGTTGAGTAGGCACCCTGCCAGAGGCCTGCCAGCAATTTCTTGAGTAGTGACCAGTTTTTCCACATATATAGCAAGTAACGCTTCCAAACCCACTACCTCCCACCGCGGCGCCATTAGGAGCCTGATTAACAAACAGAACCTGCTGTGTGTTAGCAAAGTGGGCTGGATTAGCCATGAGCAACTTCCCTCCTCCTTGCTACCCTGGCCCTCCGATTCCTACAATCCCTAAGAATACAGCCAACACTATATATCCTCCCCAGTACCCTATCTAGTTGAGCGAATAATTCGGATTTCGAATCTGTATCACCGTCGTGAAGTGAGACATGAATAATCGGTATCAGAACGTCCACCTCCCTTTCCAAATCAGCCCAAAGCCTCTCCAATTCTACTTCCCTTACGTGTCTCGTGTTCATAACTACTAATCACTCAGATTTCAATAATCGGAGCGTTTCACGGTCACAACTATCTTTGCTTCGAAAAACCACGATTTTCCACCTTTCCAGTTCACCAACAAACCCTTGGAAATCGCATACCCTACAATCAAAGCAAACAAGCAATTCCTACACTTATGTGCTCCCATAATCAGCTCTCCGACAATAACACCAACTCACACCGTACAGCTAGTCATGGATCATAAGCCTGCGTACGAACTAACAGAAACTCAGAAATACGGATATAAATCGTCCGGGTCATCAGTAAACAGAGGTCATCACCGATGCTAAGCTGATATGCAGGCGTGACACTTCATACAAAGCCTACCAAGCACACCGGAAGGCCCTCGATATTGAAGACCAACATACCAGACAATCTAATCATCGAGAAGGACWCATCACCAAGCCCATAAACAAGTGTCCAAACCAACACTCCCGTCGCCACCATCCAGAAGTACCTCCGATCGCACCACGCGCCGATAACCACTTCGCATCAAAACGACTTCCGATCTCACCTCGCGCCGACAATCACTTCGCATCAAACGATACTGAAACCGCACCACGTAGCCACCAATCTTCGACAAAGCAAAGGAGGTTACCACGATCACCGAATACACAGGAGAAACAGCGGCCACACTTTTCGTCGATCTGGAAGAACATATAGAGTATGAACAAATACTAGGCTCATTCTTCAATATACAACTGAAATGATCAAGTAAAACGTTGAAGCCCCTGCACACGATCTCCGACGCGTTTCGCTGTGGGCGTACACCACAGACTCATCAGGGAGACATAAGTATCATGATCAAGCAAACTAGCTTGGTGAGAGGGTTTAGGCCTTCCCCCTCCATCCTTAAATACTACACCACAAACTACCCTCATGCTCATGAGGCACTACTTGACTCCCGAGGTAGCACTCGTACCAGGTAGAAAAAACATCCGACGCCTATCCCCAACCTTCACCCCACTTCCCACATTCCTTTCTTCCTCCTCTTTTTCCTTTTCCCAAACCCCCAGTGCAGATACACTAGCCGAGTATACACACCATCCATCCCTTCTGATACCCTCAGCTCATAGCGATTACAATCCATACCGATCCTCCCGAACTGAACACTTCTCCCGGCACAGCCGAATCCCTCATACATCGTTCCTTCGTACCTCTCGCACGCAGACCTCACAAAGGGGAAAAACTCACCTCCAAAGTACACCATCCACAGCTTCCCGCGTCAAAAAACACTTCGAGCTTGTTCTTGCAGCGACACTCCACGCTACCAGATCGACATCTTTTCTAGGAGATACTAAATCCTACCATAGCTGATATGGAAACTGCCACTCTCATCGTGGTATCGGCCGACAAAACCGGCAGACTACAACCTTGCATATGCATCTCTCAATCAGAAGAAACGGAGAAAAGGAGGCGGTTCATACCTGCTCCTTGTTCCCGAGTACGTAACTCTCTGATTCGCAAGTCGATTTTTTCCCCGTCGGCCTGCCAAGTACAAATTCAAAATGTCGAACCATCCCTGGGCCCAGTCCAAAAACGCTTCGTAATACTCCGATCGTCACATATGGATAAAAATTCCTACTATTAAAGCTACAAGGCCGCCTTGCGAACGAAAAAACCAAAACAAAAGGCAAGCACAGCGAAAAAACGACCACATACATTGGCTAATCTAAGTACCTGTGTAGGCCGGGGTAAATCCTGAGGAGCGAAGCCCCCCAGTTACCACCGGCCACTCTAGCAAACCGTGCTAGAGACCCGAGAGAGAGAGAGAGAGAGAGAGAGAGAGAGAGAGAGAGAGAGAGAGAGAGAGAGAGAGAATGAATCTTCCACTCAGGAGGCAGAAGATTCATTCTCGTTTTGCGCATTTGTGCAATATCCCTCTACGCGCCCTCTCTCTCTCTCTCTTTCTTTTTCATTTTCTTTTTTTTTTGGCCAGAAGAAGTTGATTTTTTTTATTTTTTTTTTCCCCCTATGTGTACCTACCGGTAGCTCGAGGCTCGGCAAGGTTCGGGATATCCGTGGCTGAGCCACGGGCCTTAACAACCGCTAGGTACTGGTGGTTTAAAAAAAGAGAAAAAAAAAAGAAAAAAAAAAGAAAAAAAAAGAAAAAAGAAAAAAAGAAAAAAGAAAAAAGAAGGAGAGTACTGCGTCGGCTTTAGCTACTATCTGTGTTGTTTAATGTTGATGTAACTTGTGAGGCAGTACATAGTTGCCTGGAACAGACTAGATGATTTATGGACCTAACAGAGGGAAGGTCTTGGTGAGAGTGGGCAGTTAGATGCATAGGGTTGAGGTTTACCCGTTAAAAGGTTTCCGCTGCCCTTTGGTTGGAGAAGAGGTATGGGTTGCAGCATGTGTTTGTACTTTGACCTTTATGTATATGGGACGCTGGACCCGTTTTCCAGCACGTGCTGCTTCCTATGAATAGATGGAGTCATGAATGGATTGTAAAAATAAAAAATAAAAAAAAATTGTGGTACCCATCTGAGCCATCCCCACCCAACCTCTGCTGGGCCTGGGCGCTGTAGATTTTGGCCTGGTACTTGTAGACACGAAAAATGAACAGTGCAGGGGCCGTTGGAGTGGTGGTTTATGCCGCTTGCAAGTCCTTTAGCCCCAGACCCTGGGGGGCTTGCTTTATCTGATAAGCCCTGAACCCTAGAGGCTCTGCTGCTGCCTGAAAATTGCGGAACCCCAGAGAGCCCAGCTCTCCCTCCAAGTCAGTCCGACGCCAGAAGACGTCGGTTCCCCGGGAGACCCCGAGGAAGGTGGTGCCTGGACTCATGAGATGTACTAATTATATCGCCAGACGGTGTAGCCGGCGGAGCTGGGCTCCCAGCGGCACGCCGACGGACAATGAGGGTTTTGAGGGTTCCTTCCAAGCGCATTTTCTGCTGCAGGTTCAGCTTGAGGTCAGGCTCGCCGCCCTAACAGAGGATTCACCCTGTTCTGACCGGGCCTCCCCTAACGAACCGTAGCCTGCCACTCTAGTGCGCCTGTTCGCCGGGCGCATTTTAGCAGAGTTTTTTTTTGTTTTCGTGTTTTTTTTTTTTTTTTTTTTTTTTTTTTTGCGGGGACGTTTCCTGGCCGCCATGCCTGGACGGGACGCCTCGGCAACCAAGGTGACTCGGGCAGCCCGGTTCGTAGCCCAGCTTTTCACCCTTTCTTTTTTGTTTACACTGGTTTACACAGGTGATGGCCACCGTGATACCATGGTCTTAGATTAGGCTGGCGGAGGTAATTGACTACGATTGTATAGGGTCTGAAAAGATAGCTCAGTTCATTCATGCTCAAGTTGCCTTGTATCTCTTTTTTTTTTGGGACAAATGCTCCAATCTATTCGCGGGGAGCAACACGTGCTGGGAACCGGGCCCAGCGTCCCATGTAGAATATACAAACGATTTGAAATACCGGGGCCATTACCTGGCTTCGGGTAAGAACAATGTGAAAAACACTGAAAATTATGAAAAAAGTTCAGGAAAATTTAGGAAAACGTGGGTAACTGTTGACCCATTGCTAGGCTACTCAAGCAACAATTACCACGAAAGTCCTTCCAATGCTCAGAACCCCTGGACTCTCCGACAAAACACTCTAAAATTCTCTAACACTGTCTAATTCCCTGCCGAGCTCTCCCAGGCCTCATGCCCGCACCCTGCTAGGTTACAGGGCAACACGACTCACCCCAGCTCCGGCCAGCGTCGTCTCGACAGCAACCCTTGGTTTGCCCTGGGAATGCCCGGCCCAAGGCATCCCCAGATCTCTCTACCAGGCCTCACGCTACTGCTATCAACAGGTTACAGGGCAACCCCCCAGCACCGGCCAGCGTCATTCTGGCATCGAAAAACCGCAGGTCCATGAATATAACAGCATCAAAGATGCCTAAAATGAGTTGCAAGGAGTACCCAGAATCCTAAGGCATTCTCAAGGGTCTTTTTTTGAGAAATTTTGAGAAAACAAGTTAAGAAGACCTCCCCCTGCCAGCATTGATTGCCCCGGAACCAAGTATAGATGCCGTTTGATGATAGTTTTTTTTTTGAGAAAAATCTGAGAACAACTTGCACCAAGTACTAATGAAAACAGCCTCGAAGGGTCTAATAGAAGAAAACAGACATCTATACAGTACTAAATGCAAAGGGCCCTTTTCCTTTTTGGAAGAACATTCAGATCGAGAAATACCTGCCTTAGAGCCTTTCAGTAGCCCACCCCTACCTGCCTCATCCCTATATCCCGATACTTAGTCTCTACTAGGCCTCACGTCCCCAACTGCTAGGTTACAGAGTGGCACGGCCCATCTCTGAAGACTCCCACCTGCTAGGCTACAGGGCAAAACGATCCGCCCCGGCTCCGACCAGCGTCGACTAAGTACCAGCTTACCAAAGGACAATGGAGTGCCTTCCACCCTCGACAACTCCCCAGATCTCTCTACCAGGTCTCTTGGCCGTACTGATTTGATTGTTCTGCCCGGACCTCCCAGACCATTTTTTTGTTTTTTGTTTTTTACGGCTTATTCTTTAGCCCAACCAATTCCATCACCCGCTGAATCTGACTGGGGGGCCTTTCAGGCCTTCTGTTTATTATCATTAGCATGGCAGCCGACGTTCGGCCGGGGCCGAACGCCCTAACTCGAACGCCAGAACGTCCGGGGCCCACTGTAGACGCTTTAAGGCCGTTGAAGCCGAACGCGGACCCAAAAAAAAAAAAAACACAAAGAACAAATCCAAAAAATCTAAAAACAATATATGTTATGCAGAAAAATAAACTGAACGACATTGCCTCAGCGTTACATCCAAATTATTTACCAAATTTGATATAAAAAAAAAATACAGGAAAAGAAAAATGAAGAGAGAATTAAAATCAGTGCGTGGCCGGGCACCTTTTAAACGCCTCCATCGTTGGCAATTTTTCATTTTTTTTTTGGCTCGGTGAAAATTTGTAGATGTGCGTCTCACATGATTCAAAACTCATTAATTTTTTTTTTTTTAATAATAAAATTGTTTAGGCCCCGAAATAAAGTGAAAAAAAAAAGTGAAAAAAAAAAAAAAAAAAAAAATAGTGAGTGGGCGAGCACGTTTTTTTTTTTTTTTTTTTTTTTTTTTTTTTCCCTCCAGACTACAGTCTTCCCCCCAATGCAACGTACGGTCACTATAGCTGAATTTAGACCGAAAGATGAACCAAATTCGGCAATAATGACCATGCGTTGTATTCGGGGGAAGACTGTAGTCTGGTAGGCCTGTGGAATATTCACGTAAGCTGCTTATGTGTGCTGAGAGAGCACGTTTTGACACTGCCATCTTTGGCGATTTTTTTTTTTTTTTTGGCTTAGCAAAATGCCTTCAAAATTTATAGGCATGTACCTTACATCGTACTCTTTGTTTTTTCAGGCTTTTCTGGCCGTTTTGTTCTGTTTTGTTTTTCGGTTTTGATTTCGGTTTCTTCTTGTTCATTCTTGTATATCCTTTATGTCCACCTTTTTGTCTTCTGTTATTAGGAAAAGTACCACTTTGAGTTGAAGTGTGCGCATTGATTGAGAGATGATAGTTGTGGAGTTTTTGTAGTTTAGTAACTAGGAGTTTTAGTGGGAGGTGGGCATTGTGCTGCACGGAAATTGCTGTAGGTCTTGGGATGGTTATGAACGGGAGTGTAGTACATGGTACACAGTAGTTGTTAGCAATCGCCTCTAGCCTACTTCGACAAGACTACGACTTTTAAACATAACAGATCCTCTTCTTTGAACTTGGCCGATGCCTTGTTAATAGGAGAGGCCGGTAATCTTTTGTGAGGGACGTCGAGCCCGTTTCCCAGCTTGTAATATTAAAAAAAGTCTGCTTGTCCTTAAGAACAAAAAAGAACTCACAAAAAAAAAAAAAAAAACTCTAGGCCCCGAAATATTTTTTGGCGGGGGCCGAACCCCTTAAACCACCAGTACTTGGCCCAGCTATCGGCCGCGGGCCTTCCCCGTTAATGCGCCGACACCTTCGGGGGTCGGCCAAGGGAAGGCCCGGTTGCTGCTTGAAGGCCGGGCCCCTCTTCTTTCGGTACGACACCACAGCCCCACGAGAACAAAGAAAGAAAGAAAAAATCAGACACACAAAAAATAAAAAAGAAAGAAAACGAAAGGTAAAAAACAAAGTCGTGCGCGCGCGCGCACGAGAGAGAGAGAGAGAGAGAGAGAGAGAGAGAGAGAGAGAGAGAGAGAGAGAGAGAGAGAGAGAGAGAGAGAGAGAGA
>BFEA01000827.1:40124-57698 GCA_003427395.1 Chara braunii | reverse complement strand
TTTTTTTTTATAACAAAACAACCCAGTAGATTGCTAGGGGTGCTGATAAGAGCAGACACCACTAGCAATCCCCGGGAGGCTCCATCTATTGGTGGGGAGCAGCACCTGCTGGAAAGAGGGTCCAGCATCCCTGAACATTTAATCTGTTTGATTTACGAAATGAATTTGTGATGGAGGCAGGCAGCACTATACAGCACTCTGAGCTGCTTGCCTACCTGACAGCCTATGTCTGTCCTACCTTTGACATTCCATACATCAACTCTTGACATCATGTCGCTGTAGTTGTTGGCTGCCTACATGATGGCTGTCGGTGGGAGCTAGTATCCTCTGGACACTTATCTGTTGTCTGAATTGCTGGAAGCTGATCCCATTTACCAATGGTGTACTATTTGTTGACACTCATCCAGCATTTATTTATTTATTTATTTATTTTTATTATTTTTTTTTGAAGAAAACACTCCCCCGCCAGTGCTAGTGTTGCTGGTAAGAGCAGACACCACTACCACCCGGGGAGAGACTCCATCTATTGGTGGGGAGCATCACCTGCTGGAAAGCGGGTCCAGCGTCCCATGAACAGATTAAACAGATCAAAAGTGCCATAAGGAGAGCTTCCTGCCAGCATTGATTGCCCTGGCATCCAGGGGATTGACTGAGCAGGAGGCACGGAGGGGGGGAACCTCTTCACCTAGAAACCGGCGCCAGATATCTGCTGCTGTACTCTAGTTCCTCCCACCCCCTACCCTCCCACAACTGTATTTTTGAAGCTGAGAAAGCAAATCAGAACATGCCCTGATCATTCCTCACCTCCCCTGTCCTGACTGCTGTCTCGTCCAATCAAGCGTTCCTCCCAAACCATGCTAAGTCTACTAGGCTGTTTGGGGGGGGGGGGAAGAGGTCGGGGAACTCCTAAGCAGGTTTCATTGGGATAGCTGTGTCTATTTTTGTCCAATCATTGAAGAGCAGCCGATAGTCCCTGACTAATCCCTCCCCAGTTTTCTGTCCACCTTCCCATTCCACTCTCCCAATCCTTCCCCCTTTGTCCCCTCCCAGCCAGCACGAGCAGAACTTTTGAATTTTTTGTTGGATTTCGTGTTTTGAGGGCAATGTGAGTATCTGGACCTTGACTGTTTCCCATTTCGCGTGTATTTCAGTCTGGATCAGTTGTTGGATGCTGTCCGTGAATTCTGGCCCTTCTAGTCTTACTCGTTCCATCTCATAGGTACATCGCCGTCGCCAGAGGGCCCAAAGCACCGCCCCGCGTCCAAGTTTAAACATGTTTCCGGTGAACTCATCCAGGCCGTCTACGGTCCATGTTTTGCAGAGCAGGGCTTTCCAGTTAGCGTTTCTAGCTGGTCCCAGATTCTGTCCCACCATCTCCATAGCCAGATTGCTCCGGGGCACTGAAGAAATATGTGCTCGATAGTCTCGGGTCTTTTCTGGGACGGGAATTTTTCCGTGCATAGTCTGCACCAGGGTAGAGCCTTCCCCATTTGCTCCAAACGTGTTCTGTCAATGAGCCAGTTGTTAGTCGGTAGACAGCGGTGCTCCATCTGCCATTGCAGCGAAGCAATTTTCGCTGGTTTTTCCTTCGCTGTTTTGAACCATTTCACTTTCTTCAGGTTGTCTTTGCTTACGTTCAACTGTTTCATCCAGCGGCCCTCCACTTGGTCTCGCAGGTGGAATCTTGGTCGAAGTAGCCTATAGGCCGCCTTGACCGTTAGTCCATACAGGGATTTGGTGAATTTCCTGTCGGTCCTTGTGGGTGTTGACCATTTCCATTCCTCTGGGTCTAGGGGGAGCCGGTGCAGTGGAGTCTGCGGAAGGTAGGCTATCAGTTGTTCTTTTTCACAGAGCACCCTGATTCTGAACAATTCTTCTTTGTGGCACGTTATTGTTTCCGCTGGGTTCTTTTTTTGAATCTCGTTACTCAACTGTACTTGATGGAGCTCCACCGTTGCTGTGCCATCCTTGACATATTGCACAATCTTGCCCACCTCTGGTCGTTCCTTGATTGCGACCCAGTCCGCTTTTTGCAATGTGGGGCCCCATTTCTATTAGGCTCTCTAGGGACACCTCCAGGTGGTGGCTATAGCGTAGTTTCTCCCTTAGTTGCCCTGGGTTAACCCAGTCCTTGTTTTCCGTATCCCATATGTCTATAATCCGTGTTACTCCTTGCTTGACCCAGCATCGCCACGGGGAGTCTTCGCAATGGAGGGTTCGTCCCTGCGAGTCCACCACCCATCTACTCCCAAAGAGGGGTTGTCGGGCTACCTCTTCCCATCGCTCAGGTGGAGTTTTGTCCGGGAGGGGGAGGCTCCTCCATGTACTGAGGGGGGACAACCAGAACGGGTCCTTTCGTAGGTCTTCCCTTGCCGCTCGTCTGGCGGAGGTGGGAGGGAGGGTGTTTGGCCGCGACGATGTTCTTTTGGGGATGGACCATTGTCTGTTCTCCAACCACATCTGCGGGTCGCATTCAGCCGTTGTCCGTGGTGCCAATCGGGAGATCTGTTCCAGGGCCAACCCCTTCCACGGGGTTTCAGGGCTGAACAAGAGCCTTTTGAACCACTCTTCGGTTGGATGATGGATTGCCATGCCACCCTACTAATGACGCTCCTGAGCTCGTGGTTTCGTCGCCACAGGAAGGCAGCTAGCTGGCGTTGCAAGGGACGGAGGGCTTTCTTGTCTAGTGCCCAAATGGCTGATTTGTACCACAGGGTGGCCAAGATGACATTGTTGATTATCAGTGCGCGCCCGAACAAGGAGGTGTGCTTACCCTGCCATTGTGTCATCTTTTCCAAGGGGGGCTTGGTAATCCATTCATTGTTCACGGATGGTCTGCCTTCTGCTGACATTATCACACCCAGAACCCTGATGGGGGCTTCGTGGGGAAGCCATTTGACCTTAGGTTGTTCTGGGGGTCTCGTACCTTGGTAGTGTATCCACCAACCTTGCGTCTTGTTTCCCCAGTTTACCCTCATGTCAGATAGTCTACAGAAGCAGTCCATCATATACTGGATTCCTTCCATTGCTTCTTTAGACACATCGACCATGAGGGTCAGGTCATCTGCGAAGAGAGAGCACACCGGTATTGCCTCCTGCGGAATCGAGGTTACTTGGATTTTCTTGATGTCCTTGTGTGTTCTCAATTTAGCAGTCAGCGCCTCCATGACTATCTCCTTGCCTGACAGATCGGGTCTCCTTGCCTGACAGATCTTTGCAGCACGATGTGCGGAGCTAAGTTCCCATTTACCATGACTCTGGTTGTTGCGTTCTCATGCAAGATCCTCACCCATCTCCGAAAATCCGGCCCGAAGTTGAGTTTTTCAAGGCACTTATCCAGAAACAACCAGTCCACGTGGTCGTATGCCTTCTCGAAGTCTATAAATATTATGGTCACGTTATGCTTATACTGTCTTGAGAGCTTAATCATTTCATTGACCAGAAGGATATTGTCCTGAATATTCCTGCCTTGGATAAATCCAGTCTGGTCAGGATGGATGATGATCGTCATGATAGGCGTCAGCCGATTCGTTAGGGCCTTCGCCAAGAGCTTGTAAGCCACTGTGAGTAGTGTGATAGGTCTGTAGTTCCGGATGTTGTTCCTGTCCCTTTTTTTGTAGAGGAGGGTTAGTACTCCTTGGCTCACTATCTCCCCTGTGTGGCCTGTCCTCCAGACCTCCCAGTAGTAGTCCATCAGGTCCTGTGAGATGCATGGCCAGAGGGTCTCCCAAAATTCCTTTGGCAGTCCATCAATACCAGGGGTCTTTTCTTCTTCCATTTGTAATAACGCAGTCCTTATTTCCTCTTTTGATAGTGGACGGTCCAGGGCTTCCTTTTGCCGGACCGGGTCTGTGAGAGCCTGATTGAGTGGTTGAAGGAAAGTGTCTATCTCCCCTAACCACTGTGCCGTTACGTGTTTTCCGCATTCTGATGTAAACAAGGATTGGTAAAAGTCCCTGGCCACTTTTGTACAGGCAACTGTAGACATAAGCAGGGGGCCTTGGTGATCCAGGGCCTCGATTACCGTCCTTCCGGACCTGGCTTTAGCCTTTGCAAAGAATTTTGTCTCCATTTCCCCTTCCGTGATGTGTCGAGAAAGCATTCCACGAATTCTGGCCCCTTGCCATCGGTGTTCCATATGGCCCAGGAGTCGAGCTTCCAGACCGCGAATGGTGCTGGCAATTTCAGATTGCCCCTCGGCGCCAGTGGTCTCGTCCTCCATTTTTTGTAAATTTTGAAGTTGGTATTGTAGATTCACTTCCTCTACGTGGCATTGCTTCGCTAGAAGCTTGGAGCATTCATTGCTCTTGCGGCCTAAAAAATGAAGGCCGTTGTTGAACCATACTATAGGGTCTCTTACCTGGGTCTTCTGATTCCGCCAGAAGGACCAGGTGTCTTTAAGATAGAGTTGAAACCGCTCGATTTTCAGGAGGGATGTGTTAAGTTTGTAAAAACCCCTGCCTTGGTCAGGTTTGTTTCTGAAAGAGAATATGGTCATGCACATTGCGTGGTCCAGGCCCAGGTACAGGCTGCGAGGGAATATTTCAGTAATTTGGAAGGCACCTTGGATCTCCTCCGCAGCAAGGATCAAATCTATACGGGATTTTGATGTCTTTTCTTTGCTATTTCTACAAAAGCATGTGAAGCATCGGTCTGTGGGGAAATCCAGCATATCGTTTGTTGTCTCAGATTTTGATGCTAGCCCTACCACTATGTTTTGTACCAGTGAATGTAGGCAAATAGACCTACCCGTTCCCCAACCCCCACCCTTGGAACTTGATACCTTGAATGAATAGCCTATCTACTGAGACGACAACCCTGTCAGATGTTTGTAAGAGTGTCCTGGCTGCCAAGGTCAGCTATTGTAGCTAAATCAGCAGCAAGTTTTTTGCCGGCCTATACTATGTTCGCCCTGATCGTTTCCACAATCTCTGCTTTAGCCTCCGGAAGGCCAAAAGTAAACTCTTTGTGTTCAGCCGAGCATCTCATTCTCCATATGACATAAGTATGGCCAAGCGCATGTGTTTGAACAGGTTTTGTTGGAATACAGACCATGTGGCTGGGTAATTGTTTTCTACTCCCAACAGGATTAGGCCTACATCCCACTAGAAGGGGATATCTGAGAGTTTGTGCCAGAGTGCGTCCCACGAGCGCCAAACTTGGAGAGCCATGGGGCAGGCCAGTAGGCAGTGTTCCAAGTCTGCTCGTCGGCATTGTGATGTTGACTGCCCACAATACGTGCATATCGGAGACAGCACCCCTTTTTGTTCAAGGCTTGAGCGTATTGTTATCCAGTCCGGGGTTGGGAGGCAACGGTGCATGCTTTGCCACTGAAGGGCCCGGTGAGAGGTCAGCATAATGTGTGCATGGGAGGTCCGTGGGTTATAATCTCTTAATGTCGATTCTTCCAGTGGTGAGTCCTGGTTCCATCTGTTGTGGACAATTAGAGATGATAGGTGGAGTCGATGTGCCTGTTTGTATCCTTCCTTCACCGTGTAACACAAATCGGAGTGGGTTTGTGGCCCGACCATTCCCATTCTTCTGGGTCAAAATGGAGGCCATCTTGAAGGCAAAGTACCCCGTGTCCTCTTCCCCGACTACTCTAATTCCGGTGAGGTTATTTGTGGATTGTTGGCAGTCTTCTTTCATAGATGAGTCCATTTCGCCCCTGGCAAGTCCGGTTCATAAGCTTGCAACTGTATTGTGTCCGCAACCACTTTGGATACTCTATATATGACCATGGGGATGGGATTAGCATCGTTTTTGGAGACTCAGCCATCCTTCCTTAGTTGTGGGCCGTTTTTTAGTGCTGCCACCCAACTCAGAGGTACTGCAGCCTGAAGTTGGTCAAGTTTTGTTTGACTGTTTTTTATGTGTTTAAGTGTTGGTCACAGTTGTTGGGCCATCTTCCACATACCCTCCTGAATATCCCACAGATCCCCTATCACAAACATACCATTTTTCACCCATGTCGGCCAATGACTATTGGCTGTCAGGGAGAGGGGGTGACCGATATCATCTAGTATATGTGAGTTTCCAAATATCAGTTGCCTTCATATGTCGTCCCATATGGGGGGGGAGAGGTTTGTTTGTCGGGCCCATGTCTCGCCACAAGCGCAGAATGTTCATCCAAAGCGGGTCGTGTTTAAGGTCTCACCTAGTGTCGTTGCGTGTCATCCCATCCCGCTTGTGTTTTGGCGGACCTGGAATAGAACATGCCTTGTTTGTTAGCCAGCGCAGTGAGTGGACCGGTGCGAGGAAACCCGGGGAGGGGCGCCTACTGTTCGCTGAAGCCAAGGGCTACGGCGCCTGTCACTCGCCGCGCCCGCTTCAGAGGTCCTCAGCGACCAGCAGCGTACGTTTTTGAGATGGGACGTCACACATCCCGCACCGTTGTCGGTGCGAGTACTCTTACAAGGGTACCCGCCCTGGTTTTCGCAAGCGACAGAAATAAGTTTGGTCTAAAAGTTTAAGTATGTCGCGCTAGGCGCGGCCACGTCTGAGTTACGTTGACTAGGTGGCTGACTAGAATAGAAAGTGCGTGGGCGCGCAGGTTTAAGGCGCGCGTGATTCTTTTCTGTTGTTGATCATCGGTCGTTTGTTTACTGATATTATTAGTATTCATTTATATTTGATAAGCATGAATTAGGGGTATTTTCGGTTGATTGGTACGTTTGACCAGGGCGAGCGCGCATGCAAGGACGACGGCGACGGTGTGACTGCGGTAGGTCTCGGCACGCGGAGGGGCGCGAGTGGCGGTCGTGGTGCAGCTTGGTAAGTTGGCGCGGACGCTGGGCGGCCGCGCGCACGGTTGTAGGCAGAGATGAGGCTCAGGCCAATTTCCCTCAGCTCTGAGCGCAGCGCCGCACCGCCTTATATGGCACTCCGCGGACGTTGGTCGCAGGCTTGGGCTTAGCCCTATAGGTTACGGCATCGGGCTACTACTACGAAAGTTCGGGGATCGAGGTCGGGGGCGACGATGCGGGAGTATCAGAGTAGTGCGAAGAGACCGTGGGATTGAGGGCCCGACGGGGTTATCCCCCCTTGGTTTTGCCATTAGCGGGCTTTGAGTAGTATATTTTGGGTTCCCTTTTGTTTATCTGACACCCCGCGATGGAATGAAAATTCCTAAATTTAGTTATTTATTTCCATTGATTATTATCTTGTGTTTACGTTCCGACGCTCACTGAATCGGACGCGTCAAGACTGACCGGAGAGGCCAGCGTGCGGGAGAGCGCTGGGGTCCGCGGCTGTGGTTTCCCTCGCCTCCCACTTGGAGAGCGTCGATAGCCTAAGGTGGAAGGGAATAGGAGAGCATTTCAAGCAGACCTATGGGACCACAGCCTAGCGAGGAGAGGGTCGCTGTGGGTGCGCTGACCACCGCCCACGACCTGCTGTGAGAGGTTTGAGTGTGAGCAGGCCATCAGAAAATCGGGCGCACCTGCAGCAGGTCCGCACCCCGATTCCCCGACAAAGTGAGCCGAGGGGGGGGGGGGGGCTGGAGAGGAGACCCGAGGCGATACTATGCTGTGAAATGCCTACAGGACCTGGGCATAGCCCGGAGATACCAGGCCATGTGGGTGGCGGGCTCCGTCGGAGGGGCGTTTTTCGGGTAGCAGAAGCATACTGCAGTATGCTGCACGGTTGCGGGACCGTGTGCTGCAGGAGGAGGCCACGGCTAAAACCATTGTGCCACACTGTCGGCTCAGCCTATAGGAGCAACAGGCTGGCTCGGACGACCTAGTAGCCGGTCTCCACCCGGGAATCTTCGAGTGTGGGGGCGGTGGAAACTAATAAGCGCAGGGAGTGAACCGGGACGGGGCCTGGCGCCGGGTGCCTACGCAGCAGGGAGGAGCGGAGTGTTGCGGAAGCCGAAGGGACAGGGGGCGTACGAAGGCAGCAAGCAAGAGAGGCCGAACCTGGCCGCTGAATCGAGCGGGGGTGGGCACTAACGTGCTCATGGAAACACTCCCCGACAGGCTGGGAAGGGAATGCGGCGACGGGAGCTACAAGTAGGCTATTGTCGGATACTGTCGGGTTGAAACGGGTGAGGTAGAGCGGCGGTACACAGCGGGCTACAGTGAGCCGAGGAGGGGAGGAATCCGGGTGCATTTTCGCACCGGATCCATTTGGAGAAGAAGGCCAGGGAGCAACGGGCGAAGCGCCCGGGACTGATGGGCGACAAGGCGAAGATTGAAGGTGGAAGACGAGCGCTGTAGGGGAAGTCGGGGCGGTGTAGCGAAGCTGAGGCAGGAGGAGTGCCGAGAATGAACCCGGGCGGACTAGTGGGCCGGGTGCATGTAGAGGGAAAGGGGGCTATGGCGGGAAGGAGAAGGCATAGTGTGCTCGATTCCATCAGTGCTCGATTCCTGATGGAATCGAGCAAGGTAAGAGTTTAGGCGGGGGTTTCAGACCCGGGCGACCGCAATGGTGGTGTTAGTTTAGATGCTAAGTTAGTAGAACGAGAAGTTAGTGAGAAAGTAAGTGCGCCGGGGGTGTCGAGGGAGAAAAGTCGACGAGAGTAGAAAGTYTRTATCTCAYTCGAATCTTGATAGATTTGAGCAAGACAAAAGGTTATGGGGAGGTTTTTTGGCGAGGAGAACCGACTGGCGAAGTCGGATTTGGATAAAAGTTAGTGGGATGTATGTTAGGTGAAGAATATGGTGCGCGGAGGCTATGGCGGAGAAGGTAAGGCAAGGRGTGAAGAGTTGAAATACCACTCGATTCTGGGTAAGATCGAGTGGAAGAAAATGATAGGGTGGCATACTGAGGCCGTGCGAACAYGATTACGAAATTAGTTTMAGTGGGGAATCAGCAGAGAGGGAGTTAGAAGGGGGAGTGAATCTAGACTGAGAAGTGCGCCAGGTGCATTCGAAAGTAAAGGTGAGTATGGCGGAGTTAAAAAYTGTGTTGCTTGCCCGTTTTCTAATGGAAACGGGCGAACCAAAGTGCTAATTTGGGGTTTCAASGTATCATGAGCCGAGATATGGAGTCRGATTCTACGTATGATTGGTAGATTGGTGGGAGTAGGATGTGCGGGCTGCGCCAAGCATACGGGTGGCGGACGGGTTGAAGTATGGTGTATCCCTCCGGGTTCTAGCGGAGGGTTCGTTGTGATCTTACGCGCAAGGAGTGAGAGGGAATATCCGTGGGGAAATAGAACGGCGAGATTATGGCGCCGTATTACCATACATGCATCTGCCTGGGTTCGAGCGGAAGATTCATTCCCACTCTTTTCCGTTTTCTTTCTTCTCGTCTTTTTCCCTTTTCTTCCTTTTTGTAGTTGTTCGTACGGGGTACGGTCCTCTGCAGTAAGCGACATAGAGAGAGGGAGAGAGAGAGAGGGAGGTCACCTATCGGCCACCTACCTGGTCGGGCTGTGCCTGTAGGAGGACGGGCGCTGCAGGGCGGGCAACTACGGATTGGAGGATTACCCGTTGACCAGCACATTACCCGCCCACCGATGAAAGAAGCCACTATTCACCTATCAACTGGCCAAAATGAGCGGTAGGGGCAACAGGCTGGGCTGGTGGCCAAGGCGTGGCCCGTCCTAACAATAGGGATGCGAGACAGCAAGAAAGAAGACGCACAGGACAAAGGGAGGACCGGGAGGTGCGTGTGCCAGAAAGGAAGAGAGGGCGTACCTAGTGAGATGGTAAAAGTTGTCGTTGGCCAATGCATTTCGGGCCAACGAGCACGATGTTGTGGTTTGAAGATTCGCCAGAGGGTCTGATCCAGCGGGTTGACGTCGATTTGACTAGCAGCTTGGAGTGGTGATCAGACTCCACAAGTGAAGCTGCTGTTGGTGATTGTCGCGGCGGCCGGAGGCATACGGCAGCGACTGCTGCTGCTGTAACCGCTGCTGAGTGTGGGCGGACTGTGCACCGCTACTGCAGTTGTTGACCAGACACAGGTTGTTGTTGCGTAATACTACTGGTTGCCGCTGTGTACCATTGCTGTTGTCAAGGCTGACAGTGCACGGGTCATCGCCTGCGGACTGGTTGCTGGATGTTGCGCACTTGCTGGCCGACGAGGCTTCTGCGCACTGCGGTTGTTGCCGGCCGTGGCGCATTGTTGACTAGAGGAGTGAAAACTGCAAGGGGTTCAGGAGCTAGGCTGTGCTTTCAGGTGGTGGGAGACGACGGTAGGCGGCAAGGTTCTATAGGGAAAGGCCACTACTAAGGATTGAAGGATCGCCGGGAGGATTGAGTTCGGTGGTTTGACTTCAAAGTTGGTCAGGCGGGTACGTTGGCCGCCATTGCGGGACCCTCAGGCGCTGAAGGTACCAAGGCCCTCTCTTGCAAGTCTGAGAGCCCCCCCCCCTGTATCTGAGAGTCTTAAACCATCTTCCTCTATCTTTCCTACTCTAAGTCTGGTCTTGTTCTGAGAGGAAGGCGGCAGGCGGGATTGCAAGCCGTAGGTCCGCGTCAAGACTCTGTGGGGAGTCCACCCACCGATTGCGGGAGCTCTGCCGGAACTCAGGAGGAGTTCTGGAGGCAGGGAACCATCAGGTAAACCACTTCATCTGTATAACCCACTACTACCCATGTTTGCCTATCTCCCTGTAGTATGATTGCGGTATGCATGTGTTGTCCCTATGGTTTTTGCTTTCTCTTCAAGACCTAATCAGATTGAATGGAAAGAATGTGTGAGAGTGAAGCTTAAGTTTTATCTTTGTTTTGACTGAAAGTAGACTAAGGATGAACTGGGGGAAGGTGGGAGGAAGGCAGTTTTGCATACGTTTGGAAGGGTCAACCAAAGCCTGCGCATTGTTTCTACTGTGAATGGCTCGGAGCTATGTTTATTTGGCTGTTTTATGAAGGACCAGGCATTGTTTCTACTGTGAATGGCCTGGTTGCTATGTTTATTTAGTTGTTTTCTGGAGGACCAGGCATTGTTTCTACTGTGAATGGTCTGACTACCCTAGTTAACTCTGAGGTTTTGCCTGATTGAAGGGGGTTTAAATTATTGTTTATTCTGAGGGAGGATTTTTTGTCTAAGGCTAAGCATTGTTTCCATGGTGAATGGTTTAGCCTGAAAACCACGCACATAATTTAAACTAAGTATAAAAGAAAGTACTTTATGTATATTTGCATGTGAGCTGGCAGTTGGGCATTGTTTCTATTGTGAATGGTCCAGCGTTTAAGCCATATCATTAAGAAGAGAAAAGAGAAAATACGAAGTATAAATGGAAAATAGTCTGGGCAAACTTCAATTATTTCTACTGTGAATGGTTCAGTTCCCTGCCCATATTTGCCCTTTCTTTTGAAAACAAAGTCAGAGAAAAACTAAATCTTTGGATATTAAACAGCTCGGGGCGACTAGGCATTGTTTTCATGGCGAATGGCCTAGTCATCTGCCCAAAAGAAGAGAGAAGTAGTTGTGCAACCTGTTCGTGTATATCATAAAGACAAGTTGGGCATTGTTTCCATGGTGAATGGTCCAGCTCTATGTCTTATGTAAGATGGGTATAAGGATTCAAGGACTTGAAAATTCACGAACTATTTATATGGAATGAACTTGGGGTGGTGAGAGTACTTACATTTGTGGTTGGTTTGCGTGTGACTGGATGGGATGACTAGTTTGTTTTGGGTTTCAGTTTTATAGGTAGTTGCTTTAGTTGCTCGCCACGTGCTAGAGCCATAGGAGTTAGTGTCAATTCCTGCATTTTCTGTAATAACGTTTTTTACTTAGGTCAATTCCTGCATTTTCTGAGATTTTTTCTTATACTTGGCTTTGTATAAATCTTGGCAAGCTACTTTTCCTACGGGAAGCACTGCCGAAATTTCTACAAATCCAAGAAGTTAGTTAACTTTTCACTTGTCAGAGTTCAACTTGTCTTTTCCATATATGGCTTAGTATAAATTTGGAAGGTCTCCTTTTCTAGAGGGAGTGCTACCCAAATTTCTACTAAATCAGGGAGTTAGACAAAAATTGGACTTTGAGAATTCAAAGTTATTCTCAAATTCTGGACCTCGCTTTGTATAAATTTTGGAAGAGCACTTTTCTAGACGAAGTGCTGCCGAAATTTCTACAAAATTAAGGAATTAGTTTAATTTAGTCTAAAGTTGAGCTCGAGCTGTTGTTCGAGTTCATATATGCCTTAGTATAAATCTGGGAAGTCTCCCCTTCTAAAGGGAGTGCTGCCCAAATTTCTACTAATTCAGAGAGTTAGATAAAATTTGACTTTCCAGAGTTAGAGATTATGTCTGCTTTCATATCTGACTTAGTATAAATTTGGAAAGTCTATCTTTCTAAAGGGAGTGCTGTCCAAATTTCTACTAATTCAGAGAGTTAGACAAAATTTGACTTTCCAGAGTTAGAGATTATATCTGCTTTCATATCTGACTTATTATAAATCTGGGAAGTCTCCCTTTCTAAAGGGAGTGCTGCCCAAATTTCTACTAATTCAGAAAGTTAGACAAAATTTGATTTTCCAGAATTAGAGATTATTTCTGCGTTCATACCTGAGCTTATATAAATTCTGGAAAAACACTTTTTCTACAGGAAGTGTTGCCAATTTTTTCTTAGTTTAGAGGAGATAGGCTATATTTTGACCGGTGACGATTTAGGCGATCTGCCCGGAATAGAGGAGATTCCATAGTTGGTGTACCTTTAGCTTAAGCACTGGCTTAAAAGTAGACTTAAGTTTAGCTTATAGGGAGATTTTGAGTAAGGATGTATTATGGAGTTGCATTCTCCATACACTTATAATCTTAGCTTGGGGATTGATCTGTCGTGTGTTACAGGTCTTTTTTATCATTTGATCCAAGTTTAGGGCTAGATCCTGCTTTGATCCCTTGAGGATCACTTTCTGTTATCACTGATAACAGGTCGGTTGCCGATTCGTCGGTCCACGACTCAATTTCAACTTTCCCTCCTCACTCAACCTAAAAGGCTTTAGCCCTGGTGAATTTTATTGTTTCATTATGGTTTCACCCGGGCTTTTATTGGATGGTCATTTAACAAAGGTACTGAGTATTTAATTAAGGTTGGTTGGACAGGAGGTTTGGGGCTTGCATGGCTTAAGCGAGGGGTATGAGTGTCGAAGGTGGTTGGGGTTGACTCCGTGTAGTGTGTGGGCTGTTGATTTGGTTTGTTGATGTGATTGCAGGTATGTGTTGTGAATCAAATTTTGGACTTGGTTGCCTACGATCACATATATATGTATTATTGTGAGAGACCCCAGTGAGAGCGTGAGAAGTAATCATCATATACTTAACCCTTATATATGTATACATGGGTATACTTGGGATGAATGTTTGTATGGGTTGAAGGGCCCCTATACTAAAACCCTACTCAGAAGTCGAGACGAGGGGCCTGGGGGAGGGCCCCCCTTCCATTTTTTTGTTCTTGCTTTTTGATGATTTTCTTAATCGGACGTTTGGTCCTGGGTCGGGATTCGAGGTCCTTGTCCAGGACACCCCAAGCCCTAAGCTCTGTAGGGGAGGGGTTTTTCCTCGCGCAGAGCCTATTTGATTCGCCAACCGAGACACCCAGGCCGAGAGCCGGAGGTGCCGCGGCGGGTGCACGACTAATCCTTCAGTCGTGCAATATCGTGAAGGGTTAGGCCCTCACGACACTTCGAGTCTGACACTTGAGTGTCATAAGCGGTACCCGGATCCACGAGGGACCGCTTGATCATGGGAACTACATATTACGCCATCATTGCGACTGCTTGCGTACGCTTGCATTGCGAGTCGATATGAGTAGGCCTTGCGTCCGCGCGGTTTTATCATAAATCTTGCGCGCGACGCCTATTCGATTTCGCATCGGAAAGTTATGGGACGACTACCGAGGGGCTAGGAGCGTTGTCGCGTTGTTTATGTTGAGTCGTTTCGTACGTGTGCGTGTGTATGTTTTATTTTTGTGTTCGTAAAGTGGTGTGCGCGTGGTGTGTGGGATGCGTCCTAGTCGACTGACAACGAGCCGCGCTTGGGACTTCATCCCCCCCATGATGCCGGTTCCCGTGCGGGTCCGATAGAGGCGTATTACCGCGCGTACCCCCTATGCTACAGCGAACGAGAAAACGCCCTCGGCTGGTTCACCTCTGCGATTGCAACTGATTAACTTTCGTACTGTGGACTGGTAGCTCGGCGGGGATACGCCCACCGAAGGAAGGTGACAGCTCCCGTAAGGTGTAGGTAAGTCGTACCTCGCGTAGGCCCTATCCTGTCGTAGGGGCTCGCGAGAGGTATGGCTGGCGCACTCGGCCAGAGCGGCTTGTGGAAGCTCCATATATATTGCGACGAAGGGTTATAAACCAACTCCTGCGTGATGCGGCCGGGAGGGTCCCGCGCTGCCCTGATGCGGTGCCGGACCGATGCGCCCGACACCATTTTGTGATTTAGCAGACCCGCAAAGCAGCGAGTTTTGATGGTCAACTGTTTATTCAAGGAGATCACACAGGGAAGAATTTCAACAATCAACTAGTTAATCTACAGGTTCTTACGGTTGCAAGCTTTAGCAGTCAACTGACAAATCGGCCAGTTCACGCAGCAATTGGTTTTTACAATAGACCAGTAATTCCGCAAGCCCTCTCAAGGAAGAGTTCCCACGGTCAATTTTGAATAAGCCCCTTCACTGTCTTTTCCTCTCCTTTTCATCGCTCTCTCTCTGTCTCTCTTTTTGCTCTCGCTCTCTGATCTCTCTCTCTTTTTCTCTCCCCCGTCGTCTTTTTTCACTGATCTATTTAGCTCACACTCTCTCTCTCGTACTGATCTCCTAGCCCAGCGTAATCCGCAACACCATCTGGAAGTGTGAACGAATTTAATGAGATAAATCAATGAGCGGAGAAGTGAACCGATCTTCTCGATCGTCTTAGAGTATGTCTGAGAATAAGCCCCGCCCCCCCCTAATTAAAGTTTTTGGGAACAGTAAAACTTTGAACACGACTTTAAACGGGGGCGGTCATTCTCATCCAATCAAGAAAGGCAACGAAACGATGCAACAGAAAAGTTTGCTTTCACTTGACAGAAGTTAGAGGTGGGAATGGACTATGCCTGCAATTTGGCATTCACCTGCAAGTATCTGAAATGGAGGACTCATGGGGTTCGTCTCCCCCTTCCGGGTCACTCATTCACGCACACATATATTCTCTGTTTTTTCTCCCTGTGCAGTCTCTAGTCGCCTTTCCTCTCGTTGCTCTCTCTTTCTCTTTCTCTCTGTTTCTCTCTCTGCCCCGTTATGAAGCAGTCTCATTCCTGTCAACCCGTAGATGTTCAATCAGGTCGAGCGAGCCCCACATCTGCATAACCCAGTTCTCGGCTTAGCGGGCAAGTTCGTCTTCAATACTTCGATAGTGATAAAGCAAGTGGGTGATCACCCTCTTGTACTTTGTTGTGCTTACCTCTCTCCCGAAGGCGGATTCAATGCTCTTGTTATGAGAAAAATGTTGCGAGCGTGTCAAGCAAAAAAAATCTGATTGTATTCGCCCCCTTTTTGAGGGTAGGCAAAAGGCTCATATTCTGAAAGGAATGAAACAGCTTATCAAGCACAAAAACTGAATGAATTTGCCCCGTTTTTCATGGCAGATTCGAAGCTCATAGTCTGAAAACCATAAAACAAGTAGATCAAAGTCAATATCTGAACGTATTTACCCCGCTTTTGAGGGTAGATTCGAAACTCATATTCTGAAAACTATGAAACGAGCAGATCAAATCCAATATCTGAACGTATTTACCCCGCTTTTGAGCGTAGATTTGAAGCTCACATTCCGAGAAGTGTGCTGCGGGTATATCACGACCAAAATCTGAATGTTCCTGACCCGCTTTTGAGGGTTGATTCAAAGCTCGTTCTCTGAGAAATATGCGGCCGGCTTGTCACGCTCAAAGTCTGAATATACCTGCCCGCTTTTGAGGGCCAATTTAAATCTCGTTTTCTTAGAAACATGCTGAGGGTATATCAAGTCCGAGATCTGAATGTATCCGCCCCGTTTTCGAGGACAGAGTCAAAACTCGTCTTCTGAAAAGTATGCTGCGGGCATATTGAGCCCGAAATCTGAATGTATCCGCCCCGTTTTTTAGGGCAGGTTCAAGATCCATATTCTAAGTGGAAAGAAAACGGCAAAGCAAGTTCGAAATCTGAACGTATTGCTCCGTTTTCGAGGGGAGATTTAAAGCTCGTCTTCTGAGAAGTATACTGAGGGCATATCAAGTCCGAAATTTGGATGTATCTGCCCCACTTTTGAGGGCAGAGTCAAAGTTCATCTTCTGAAAAGTATGTTGCGTGCATATTGAGCCCGAAATCTGAATATATCCGCCCTCGTTTTTTAGGGCAGATTCAAGGCCCATATTCTGAGTGGAAAGAAAACGGCAAACCAAGTCCGAAATCTGAACGTATTGCTCCGCTTTCGAGGGCAGTTTTAAAGCTCGTCTTCTGAGAAGTATACTGAGGGCATATCAAGTCCGAAATCTGGATGTTTCTGCCTCCCTTTTGAGGGCAGAGTCAAAGCTTATCTTCTGAAAAATATACAGCGTGCATATTGAGCCCGAAATCTGAATGTCTCCGCCTCGTTTTTGAGGGCAGATTCAAAGCTCGTTCTCTGAGAAATATGTTGTGGGCTTATCACGCTCAATGACTGAATGTACCTGCCCGCTTTTGAGGGTCGATTTAAGGCTCGTTTTCTGAGAAATATACTGAGGGCATATCAAATCCGAAATCTGGATGTATCTGCCCCGTTTTCGAGGGCAGAATCAAAGCTTATCTTCTGAAAAGCGTGAATCGACGTATCAAATACTCACCGAAAACTCGACATCAGCTTCGCTGAATAATACAGTTTTTTTTCTTTCCGATTCAAATGGCGCCATTAAGAATCAGATTCGTCCGGTGGACCTTTCAGCCTGCCCACCAACCGGGTCGTAAGGGGAAGTTAGCGAGTGGCTGAATTCTCTCTCTGGACCTATGTCCGATCTCTCTTCTCCGCGTGACTAGTTGAACCCGTTGCGGGCTGCACACGCCTAGCTCATAGGCTACACTCTTCAGCCATCGCCCAACCGAGCTCAAACCCAAACTGCGTTGAGGGTGGCGAACCCCTGACGCGCCTCCCTTGGGTGCTCTCCCCAACTGCCCTCTTCCCGCCGTTCCCCCCGGGCGCGTTCCAGACCCAGTCTGAAGAGGGCTGGGTACACCTGGCATACTCTAAGAGACTGCCCGTCTGAATCTCCCCCTGCTCGTCCATCCTCCAGCCTATATCCTCTCCCTGGTGGGTCGTGGCGCTGTCAGGCGGCCACAAGTAGTGCGCCGCCTGAAAACGGCAGTTTATGGATCTAGGCTCAGGGTTTTGACAGTGCTTTGGGATGACCGGCCTGCAGGAATTATGAGAACTCTGGGTACCCCTGATTCTGGACGCACTAGATTTTAAGAGTAACCCCCAAAGACAGCAAGATGGATGGGTGCACTGAGCACAACTAGAGACCGTCATTTCTGGTCGCCCAGAGGACTGGGACCGTTTTGGCCGGCCGCGGAGAGGGATCGCGGAAACAGACCTCGCCGCGGCATTTTGAGGGCATACAACCGGGGCCGAAATGAGGCCTCGGAATTTTGTCTATTCTAATATCATAATTAAAAATAAAA
>BFEA01000827.1:4104-21077 GCA_003427395.1 Chara braunii | reverse complement strand
ATCCCAGTAGAACTTCTCAGTCTTCCTAAGAAGTGTGCGTAGAGGCTCTGCCTTTTCCGCATATCCCCGTATGAAGATCCGCCAATAACCAACAACGCTTAAAAACTGGCGAACTTCAGTTACACTTTGCAAAGGAGTCGGCCAATTCAACAACTTCTCCAGCTTACCAGGGTTCGGGCGTCGGCCTTTCGCGTCGCATATAAACCCTAGAATTTTAATCGTCGATACGGCTCATTGGCTCTTTGTCCCACTAACCGTCAGGTTGGCTTCATCTAGCTGCTCCAAGACAGCGGAAATATCCGTTAGGTGTTGCTCAACGAATCTCCTGACGCCAAGGGCGACTTCCGTCTCGTCTTTCACCACTGATCCTTTTGTCGGAAAATCGTCCTGAAAAACTTTTACTTTATCTGGGATAAAGTCTTTCAGAACCGCTACCATGGCTCTTTGAAAGACCGCTACCCCATTGGTCCATCCCATCGGAACGACCATCATCTGCACTAGACCAAGCGGCGTGTGCATAGCTGTGAGATGCCTATCTCTCGGATCTAGTGGTATCTCATCGTATCCTGAAAATAAATCGCAAACAGAATAAATGGATCTGTCTACTGCTCCTTCTGCTAATGGATCAGCGTGCAGCACGGAGCCTACGTCTCGAATTATCACAGCATTGACCTTCTGAAGGTCTTGAATCCACCGAATTTTTCCATTAGGCTTCCTTAAGAAGAACCATCTGTTCGCGTACGCGCTATCACATGGCTCAGCTACGTGTGATGTCATCTTCTCTTTGAGAAAGGAGATCACCTCTTCCTTCTCTTTCTTAGCAAACTTCCAGCCTGCGTCATTCCACGGAGTATGTGGAATCGTGTAGATCCTCGCCGGCTTAGCATACCTAGGATCAATCCTTCCTCTTTCCGCATCGCTGAAAGCTATAGCTTTGTCTTAGGACTTAAGGACTTCTAATACTCGCTCTTTCTCTGGCTCATTCAGATTTCCGTGTCCTATATCAATCTCTGCTATTCTCTTTTCCGTCAGCTGTTGCGGCTCCTTCCTCTTCCTTTCTTTAATCTCTCTAGCGATCTCTTCTTCAGATATCCCATCCAATGCGGATCGCTCTCGTGCTACGGCCGCAGGCTTAACCTTCTGAGCTACTATCTTGTGTCTCTTTGGTCGCCCCCTGTAGGGGGCTGTGCCCCTAAAAAAGACACAGATATCATGCCGCCAAACTATTCATCTGCCTCCTTTGGATACGAGTTGCCGTCCACTATCAGACGACTCCCTAAATCTTCCACTTCTACAATCCAGCCTTCTTCTTCTGTGAGCAGAGGTCCATAATTCTTCTCGCGAAATCGCACCGCGCGGCCGGAGATAGGTAATGACTTAATCTGATCACTGGGTCCTGCCCCTACAACGAGAGCTGTCCTGTTCCTCGGGTCTCGAGACTCCACGGTCTCAATCATTACCCGCGTCCCATCTAGCTTCTTAATGGACAATGTTTGGCTCCCGTCCGGTCGCTCTATAGTCACCACGTGCACGTGGCTCAACCATGTCCGTCCCAAGAGCAGGCCAGCGCTGCAGTTCTTGACTGCAAAGACTGGCAGGGTCACTCGTACTCCTTGGACCTCAATGGCTGCCTTGTGACAAATTCCTGTGATCTGTTGCTTTCTCCCATCAGCCGTCTCTATCTCGAATAAGTATGACCTATCGAGTCCAAGTCCAACTTGCTCTGCCAGGTCCTCGTCTTTAATGACAACTTCACTGCTGTTATCGATCACAGCATCTAGTACCGCTCCGTCGTTTAGGATCGCCTTCACGGTCCCGCTACCAAGTATGTAAAACTTGTCTGGAGGTACACCTTCCATCCCATCAAAAAAGACTGTCGTCATGCGATCTGCCCTGCCAGTCACCTCCGATACTGCTACAGTAGGAGCATCCGCCTTAGGGGTCACCTGAACCTCCTCTGATAGAGGTATGCGAGTCTTTCGCGTGATCATCTGTAACTCGTCGCGAGCCAGCTAGGATGCCGCCAGATTTTCCAGAATAGAGCACTGCATGGGCTGCCGAAGGGCCCGTCTCAGTGGCTCGACTGTGTCAATCTCGTCCAGCGAACTCTTCATCAAGAACTTCTTCACTCCCCGCTTTCGCGGTGAAAGAATAACCTCCTCTCCATCGATCCGCTGTCCGTCTTTCTCCGCCATCACGTAATCCGTGTCAGTCTTCTTCGACGTAGACCCTCTCGCCGACTTGGTAGCTGCCACCCTTATGGGTGTGGTTCACAAATGGTTAACGGGGACCTCCATTTTCAGCTCCTAACTAACGGGACCAAAACTGAAATTAGGGTTTGGGGATCAAATTTTAATTTTTTGTTTTTTGTTTTTTTTGCCTATTTTTGTTTTGGTTTAAGGTTGCTGTCTGCCAAATTTGGTATTATTTGGGTTATTAGAATTTGTGTTGTTGGGAGGCCTGAAAATCCTGAAATTTGGATGACATGTTTCATGCCAAAATTGCCTGAAAATGCACTTTTGGGTTGCTGTTTTATGTGTTTTTAAATTTATTTATTTATTAAATATGTTAGTAAGAAGTGCACTCTATACATTGGTGTGGAATTTGCTTGAAATGGCCTTATGGTTTTCTTATAAATTGACCTTAAAAATGGGGGGTCGGTTAACCTTCTCTCGTGTGGTTGTCACATCTCCTTCGAAAGTTATCTTGATGCTCTGGCTCATAACCGGCTCCTTTCCTTTACTCGGCTTTACTTTCCTTGCTTCAACATTCTCCTTCATCGAAGGGAACATCGATACGTCTCCCAGGTCATCAGCCCACTTGACGTACTTGCGGTCATCAAGCACGACAAGTCCCTCGTCTATTGTCCGTTTGAGATCCGGACAGTCGCTCTTGATATGATCATCCCCTCTACAGTAGATGCAAGAGTTCCTGGGAGTGGGTGGTCTGTCGTCTGCGCCCCTGGAGGTCGAATCTCTCGCTGCTCAGGGGTCAGGGGACTTTGTATGCAGATCGGATGACGCGCCATATCCCCTTCTCTCGTTCCGGCCGCGCGAATCATTGCGGCGGTCTCCTCTAGATCCTCCTTGCTTATATCGTCCCCGTGAGTCATTCCGGTGGTCTCCATGGTCTTATCGTCCGCGCGACTCATCGCGGCGATCTCCTCGGTCATACCACCCCCGCAAATCGTCACGCTGCGTCCTAGTGAATCGCCCGCGGTCATACCGTCTGCGCGAGTCATCTCGTCGGTCTCCGTCTCGATCTGCTCTCTCATACCTGCCACCTCTGTATCCATCTCGATCCGACCTCTCATATTTGTCGTCCCTATATCTATCTCGGTCCGATCTCTCATATCTCTCGTCCTTGTATCCGTCTCGCCGGCCCTGATCCGACTCCTACTGGCCTCGAGAGTCGCCTCTACCCCCGTCATCCTCATAGCGAGGGCTACGAGAGTAATCATCTAGTCTCCTAGCTCGCCCATACGTCTCGCGAGCCTTGCGGTCCCGGTCTATATCATCATGCCTATACCGCCATGACTCATCGTTTCTCTCCCTCTCCCTCGCACGATAATCAGTCTGCGTTCGAGGATTTCTATCCTCGACACTCCTCCAGGAATCGGTGTTTCCCCGGTCCCAGCCGTGGCTCCTGTGGTGGTCACAATCTCTGTAACCTGTCTTGTCAATCTCTTTACCATGTCCCTTATCTCCTTCACTTCCTCAGCCACGGCTTCATTCCTTTCCGACCAGGGATAGTCCTTGAAATCAGGACATCTATCAGTGGCATACTCCTTATAGAGAGAGAAATCACGCCTCCTCATTCCTCTCCATACCAAGTCCTTGTAGTCGTCTGCCTCTGCCTTTATCGCGAGCTTTAGGACTCCAGGGAAGTCAAGCTTGTCGCGCGGAAGATCTCTAAGTATACTCTTATGTCAACCTTTGGACAGGTGTCCAATAAAGATCGTACAGCGCTCGACTTCCGAGATCTTCCCCTTCTTCATCAGTATGTCAGAGATCTTCTGAAAACGCTTCCCGAACGCCCGAACGCTCTCGTCCTCAGCCTGAGTCAAAGTCTCAAGGTCCTTGATGGAGTACTTGTTATCTTCTAATTTGTAAAGCTCAATGAGGTTCTTCTTATACGTAGTCCATTTTCCATCCTTCGGTCAGGCTTCTTTAACTTCCTTGTCGAGATTTGGATCTACATTGAATAGGAAGTTTTCTATAATCTCTTCCTCCGACTACTGACTTCGGCTAGCATGAAGCTCCCACTTTTTCAGATATTTTGTGATTCCATAGCCTCTGAAAGTAGGAGGCTCAGAGGCTTTGTGCGTAATAATATAGCGATCCTTGCTCTCGTAAGGGAGCGGATGTGACTTCCCCGTCTGGGGGTCGAAGACACGTCGGAGAGGTGCTCTATCCCTGTCTCTGTCCCTCCAATAGGAATCTCGCGGACTCTCTCTCCAATCGTCCCTGTGCCTATCCGCCCGGGTTTCCCTCCGTTCATACCCAGGGGAGCGTCGTGTCGTCGCTTCTCGTCGAGCGCTGGAGGACCCAGTCTTCAGAGCCTCCTGCGGCTATGTCACGTCGGGCTCTCAGTCATTGGTTTGGTCAGCCCTTCTTAGCGGTGCTCCCTGCCTAATTCGTTTTTTCAGATCCCTCAGTACTCAGTCGGGCGATGTCATGTACTCCTCACCCGCTTCGGCCATGGTCGGTTGTGACCCCATCGTGTCTGGTTCCATAGGCTACCAGAAGCTGTAGTTGGGTACAACCCGGACCTATGACAGTTGCAGCAGCCCGGACCTGTGACAGAACTCGCAGCCCGGACCTATGAAAGAATCTGCAGCCCGGACATATGAAAGAATCCGCAGCCCGGACCTATGAAAGAATCCGCAGCTCAGACCTATGAAAGAATCCGCAGCCCGGACCTATGAAAGAATCCGCGGCCCTGACCTATGAAAGAATCAATCACTCGTCTGCGACCGCTCTCAGGATTGCAACAAGTCTCCCAGCCTTGTCTCGTATCTCGTGCTCACCCTCGATACCAAAAATCCCCGAGTCAAAATAAAGTTCTCCCTCCTGTTCTTCTATGTAGCGAACACCTCTCCTAATCTCTATGACTCCGGACTCTGATATCCTCACTCTCCTACAAATTCCTGTCGCGATCCTCATCAGCTCTTTAAGCGTACAAGAACGCAAACTCTCTCGTAGGTCGACGGATGTCCTCCGCGCTAGACCACTCAACCCTTCATGTACGACGTGAGCTCCTGTGAGCGGGTAATCACCCCCTACGACCATCAAACTTAAAGTATTGAAGTGCTAGACCAATCATTGCCTCATTGTTTCTCCCTCGAACCACCTGACGCGGTACAGGAGGTCTGGGCAACCCCTGAAAGAGCGTAATCCGTGTGTTCCAGATTACCTCTTTACCTAGCGCTAGGAGCCTATCCCGCTCATTCTCAACGACTTCTTCCGCTCGCTCCCAGCATCGACCGTAAATCAAATCTCCTTCTTGTTCAACCGGGAGGTAAATCCTAACATCATACACCTACACGGCAAAGAACCGAACAGTGATAATGTAAAGACATATCTGCTCCCATCCGCTGTCCACTAACTCGTATGTCACCACTTCATACGGAACCACTTCTCTCCTACCCAAGGAACTTAACCTCTCGCAAATTTCCGCCAACACCTCGTTCGAAGGTCTGTTTCCAGCGAGAAACCTCTCTCTTCGCGACTGCAATTCCCTCTCAGAAATAGTCGTATCTTTACTCATTTCCTCATGCTATCCATCCCTAGTGGTCTTTTGAAACCCGCCCTCCATCCTGACTGTCCGAGCGAATCCAACCACAGCCTCCCATTTGTTTTGCTACAGCCCTTGACGTGGAACAAGCGGCCTAGGCAGACTGTCAAAAACAGTGATGTCGTCGCAGACCTCCACAACCTTTCCCAAACTTTTTAACCTCTTTTCCTCTTCTCCTAATGCCCAAGCAGCTCTCCTCCAAGTCCTCCCGTATATGCAAAATTCTTCTCTCTCTTTAGGCAGATATATACCAACGTGGTACACCTCTAAGTCATGAAACCGCACGGTCATAATATAATATTGATTGTGTTCGATTCCACTGTTCTGTACCTAATACTTAATCACTTTGTAAGGGAAGATCTCTCGTCCGCCTAAAGCGCTTAATTCAGCAAGTACTTTCTCGTGTTCAGGTTCGTAAGGAACTCCCCAAACTCCAAATCTCCTTCTCCTTCTCGCTAGCTCTGCCTCTAGTAATGGTATCTCTCGCCCATGAGGTGTTCAACAGTCTGCTTCGATTAGAGCTAAGGCTAACAGAATCCGGTCCGTGGATTCTCCCAAGTACTGAAAAAATGTTTCAAAATCTTATATGTCCCCAAAGTCTTCAAATCTCGGCTAAGGTCCAAAGAAACTCACTCCGGTACTGGTCGTGTGCTTTGAGGATTCTTAGAACCGAACTTTCTACTACGACCTTTGCAAAGTCCCCTGACACTTCCTCTTCACTCCTTAGAAGTTTCTCGGCTCTCCCTTGAGACTCGCGCCACTCTCTACTCAGGGTCACTCCATCGTAGGGGGATAAATGCAACGAATAATAGATCAGTCGTGCACTCCCCTCTCCTACCCAGAGTCCGGTCACTCGCGCCTTCTGAACTGCTTTTCTAGTGCTCTCTACTTCTTCGATCACGGTAAGCCTCTCTAGTTGCTCCAACTGTATTCTAACACAAGCAGTTGACCCTTCCAACTTCCCTATAACTCACATAGAACATCTATCACTACTCATCCTCTCTTCTCATTCTTCATCACCCTCGGCAACATCTTGCTTCTCTCCTGACGTTGCAGTCTCTATCAATTCCTTTTTCCTTCCCGTAGACTCAAGTGACCCTTCGTCCCCTAGACTCCTTCTCTTGACACTCTCTAGAAATTTTAGCCTCCACCCACTAAAGAAATCTCTGTCCTTTATAAAAAGCCTTCTCAAGGCCTTTGTTGCACCTTCTATCCCGCACAGCTCACTTCTATCCTTGTTAGGCCCGCAGTCCTGGATCTTGAGGGAGAGTTCCTTAACCCGCTCTGCCACTGGTTTAATAATACGCTCTTCTACTCTCTTTTTTCTTCCTTCAAGATCTTCCATCCTCTGCGATCCATCACTCTCCGTACCCAGAACTTCTATCACATACTGTTGCGAGCCTCCGCGGGTGTCTCGTCCCGAATTATCTCCAAGCGCACTCTATCTTTAACGCACACGATCACCTCATAAACCACCCAGCTCTGTACTATCAACTCCCTCTGCGCTCCTAGTCTCTGCTCCCGTATGACATCTTCCGCGAGTTCTTTGAACTCGCTATCCGACAGTTCTTCTTCTATGCTCACTCTCAAGAGGATCTGTAGGGTCTCCTGGTCACACGTTAATTGCCTAGAGACAACCCGAGCGTAGGGAAGGCGTCGCCGAGGAGAGGGACTCCTCGTCTCAATTCCTCGAGTAGCTACTCGAGGGTTCCCCTTACTCACGCTTCTCCAGGACTCTGCCCCTCTGTGGTCCCACCGAAGTAAATACGAGGCTCGAGGTTTATATCGATACAGTTGCCGCTCGTGCTCGTCATGACAGGGCATTCATACTCTACTCCTGGCTTCCGCTACAGTCTCATCAAAGAACAATTCCGCTCGCAAGTACCCAGCCGCCCATACCATTACCTCGTACGTTATCTTGGTCTGGAAGGTTACGCATTCGAGAACGCCCAGTCTGTATTACCGAATAAATTATTTGGCCTGTAGGAAACTCTCTTGCTCTGTTAGGTTATCGTCTATGTGAGCCCTGAGTAGAACAATAATCGTGAAACCCTCGTTCACTAATTGCCTCGTCACATTTACCCCCGTAATCGTACGACCTGGCATCTCCTCCACTAACTATGCACAAACAAGTATCTCAGGTCCTCCAGCCCGATGAACTTGTCTTCTGCGCGTCTTTGACAATAGTGAATCAAATCTGCAGGTCTCAAATAGTCCAGCCAGCAAGTGACATCTAACAAGTCTCTCTGGATCTCCTTACCTGGAGGTTCCCACCTTACGCAGACTAAGTAATATGCTTCTAGGAATCGACGTTCCAGCCCCCGCCAGCGCGCGCGGTGAGTGTGGTCGACTGCTTTCGTTAAGCAGTCCACGCCTCCGTAAGTTTGTTCTATAACAAACTCGGGCAATACCATCCGCCAGCTTCCTATCGGATGGTAAATTTGTGGAGGACAACCGACCACGATGCGCGTGGTAAAATGTCTACCATCAGCAGTGTTAGCCAGTTGTCTTTTCACTATCGTCTCTGCTAAGATCTCGTATCTCCACCAGATCCTGCTAACGCCTACAAGTGTCAGCCCTATCTCTGTATCTCTCTCCTTATCAAACACAAGATGTCATATACCCTTCACCTGCCGAGGAAACCCCTGGTCCTCCGTAATCACTGTCCACAAGAAAACCCCTCTCGCCAGCCAAGTACCGAGATGTCGGATCGGCACCCAAGTTCCTTCCTCTAAGCGCACCGGAAGCGGAACATCATATCCCAGTGTCGCCTCTCTTGGCCCTATGAAATCTATCACTCTGCGGGCCTCTGACCCTTGTGTCAACACATATGTCACCCATATGTCCCAATCGCTCCTCATCGGCGCATGTCGCTCAATCTTTGCCACTCTAGTTCTCTCCGACACACTCGATCTTACGACGCCACTACCTTCTCAGACAACTCTACCGGTTAGGCTCAAAATAGTCGAGTAGGTGCTGTGGACTCTCCCGTCAGCTCCATGGAAGTAGATGGTAAACTCAACGTATATATGACCTCTCCGTATCTCCAGGGCATGCTCCGTCATGAGTCTGATCTGTCGCTCAACATTGTCCAACGCCTCATCTTCCCAGCCGCCTGTCCTATCTCGTCGCAAGGAGAGTGTTACTCTCAGTATGTCTTTGTCCGCCATCTCTATCGTCGCGTCACATAACTCGTCCTGTCCGAGGCTATCTCCCGTGCCCACTAACTATCTCTCCACTGATCTCCTATCCAAGCTGCACCCGGATATGCCTAGTCTCTAACCGTCTCTCACATCTGGCATATCCTTGTCCTCATCTACCCTCTAACCCCATGGGATATCCTCCTGTCCCTCGGCCTGAAGAAGATGTCCCCAGTCATCCTCCTGCGAAGCTACCTCTCCTACCGGCTCCTGGCGATCCTCTATCACCAGGTCTCCCCATCCCTGGTTCCGCTCTCCCCAAGGCTCTATCTCTCCTAGAGTCTCCCACTCTCTATCCTCAGCGTACCACCCAAGATCCTCTCCCTCTGGGTGTACGTGTTGATAGTGCGCCTCTATCTCCCAGGGCGAAATGAGAGGAGCAGGCCTGTCCTCACGCGTCTCACTCAGTAACGCACCTAGGCCCTCGAGGTAATCGACCGGTCTCTAAACCTCCCTTTCCAGTGCTAGCCAGAACTCCGAAGGCTGATACGGGTAGGAGGAGTCCTGCTCTCCGAAAGGTGCTAAGGCCCGTACAAACTCCACAAGCTGGATACCTCTCTCGCCTGTGAACGGTCCTCCAACGAATTGGACGTATGAGATTCAATCTCGATCTGCCAATCCTCTCCTCAGTCCGTCTAACTCACGGCTAGTTGAATAGGTGTTGACAATGTGAGCCGATCCCCAAAGCTCCTCCACTGCGAACAAGGGAAGTCTCACTCGCAGTCCCACCGAGGGAAAGGCAAAAGCCCCTCCTATCCGGAGCGTCACCCGCGTCTCGCGAATCGGACCGTGCAACCTCTCTCTATCCGCGCGGATATCGTCTATCACCCGAGATAGGAGCGCTCTGGCCTCCTGCTCAGAGTGCCAAAACTCGTGCACCAAACCCCCTATGTAGGCTGCTCCACTCACCGAACGCGAGTAATAGATATGTCCTATGACCTCGATACTCGTCGTCCCAGGGACTCGCCAGTGTTGAGCATCCACCTGATATCCCTCAATCGCATACGACCACAGGTGCACATCCGATCCCAGTCGCGTCGATCTCCAAGCCAAGTGAAATCCAGCCTCAGCTACGCACCTAGCCGGCAAATCAAACTCCAGCACATCGCCCTCCACTACTCTGGAGGCCTCGGCCATTTGGCGCTCCCGATAACGAGTTCCACTATACGAGCCTGCTCTACCATTGAACCACCTATAAGCGTTGGTTAAGGCTAATCACTGCTCCCTCGCAGTCTCCGCTCCTAGCGCGTCTCGCTTGTACCCTGCCTCCTAGGTCCGGACGGCGACTCCTATCCTCGGAAAATGGGCGTCAGTGGTGTCGATCTCCTCGTCGTCAGTCTCACCCCCCGAGTCAACCCAGTCTGGTTCCCAGGCGCCCTCGTTGTCCTCACGCTCCCACCCCTCGTCGTCGAACTCGTCCTCGACGCGATAGGGGGCCTGACCTATGGCCTGGTAATACCGCTCTAGCTGGTGGCTGTATATCAGGGGGTGGCCAACGTCGCTCCTCCAGCTACCCCAGTCGTCAACGAAGAGTCTCCCGATACAGGTGACGTACTCGGGGCCTGCTCGGAGCTCCCGATCCAGCCAATCCCGGACACACTGTGGTTGGGGCCACTCGTCGCCTATCGAACGGATCAGCTCTATAAGCTGGATCCTCGCGTCTCCCCAACGGAGTCCTCCGGTCGCAAGGGAGTAGTACAGGTAATCGAGCGCCTGGTACCCTCTAGCAAGGTCCTCCAAGTCTAAGTACGCTAGGTATGTCTCTACTATCTCGCCTATGCCCCGGAAGATGGACTCCACCACGAATGCAAGTACTACCGCCCTTAGACTCGTGACGCTGTACGGAAAGAACTGGTCTCGAGCTATCACAAGCTCGCCTATAATATCGAGAAGGAGTCGGTCGTGGAATAACGTCAATGGGTCCTAGGCATCGTCAGCCCGGAAGGCGGCCACCTTGTCTCGCAGATAGCGTAAGGCCCTGCTGATGGCGCAACTAGTACCAGTAGTCAAGAGGCTCACGACAGCGTCTTTCTCCGCGTCCAGTCCCAAATACAGATATCCCTTCACTAATCCACTCTCCTGTCTCGGCCTGACCTCCCTATGTGTCCAAAGCCACACGTCTCGGGACAGGACAATGGATCTCCACCCAAATTGGCCGTCACCGTAGTGATTGGCGCGCAGGTATTGTGAGCTCTACCAGATCCTCCTCTATAAGTTCCGGAGGCTCTACGTTCCAAGCACAGCTAACCTCGTAGACCTCAATCTGCTTTAAGGGCCACATCCGTCCGATGCCTAGCTAAGAAGTAGAAAAGAAAAACAGGAAGTGATAGTAAGAGAGAGAGGAAGTTACTGACGATCCTAGGAAAAGTTCGGCAGCCCTTCACCTCCCCCCGTAGGGATGGGGTTTTGGGAGGTGATCCCTGAGTAAACGCTACCTAGCTATGTCTAAACTGATGTCTACCTTTACCCTGATATCTACAAGGCAGAATTCCAGGCTCAAATTGAACTAACGAGCCTTCTATTCGAGTACCCTCGAATAGTAGGCGCGTGCACAACTCGAGAGAATCCTACTCTCGGCGCTCCCGCGCGCGCCCTCTGCCCGCCAGGGCTACAAACAAATTAAGAACCTACGAAATACCAAACTGGAACTCTTTCCAATAATTTTCCGAACTGTTTTCGATTTTTAAAGAATTTTAATAGTTTAAATTAGAGAAAATTCAAAATCAGTCCCTAAATTGAAGGAACTTTGGCCCTAGAATTCAAGGATGGCAGAAGAATGCCAGAGGAAATCAGTCTCGAATTTCCCTCGTTCTCTCGACCTTTTGAAGGATTTTTACTGAATTATTCGAAAATTAATTCGCAAAATTCAATAAGAATCCGAGAAAATCCTTTTTCCACACCCGTCCTTTAGAAGACTGGATTTCGTTACCCTCTGTAATTTCCCTTTGGTCTTTCTCCCTTATCCTTCCCTTTTTCTAGAATTTTTCTATATTTATCAAATTTTAATTAGAAAAATTTTAAAGAAGGTCGAAATAATTCTTCTTTTTAGTCTCCCTCCCTTAGGAGAGGTTCCTCCTACTAGTATCCTTATTCCCTTGATTTATTTTTAATTAAAATATTTTTTACAAATTTAGAAAAATTTTGGTAGCGCTTCACCTCCCCTCGTTGGGATGGGGTTCGGGCGAAGCCCTCAACAAATACTAAGGGATGCAGAAAAAGGTGAAAGATAATATAAAAGCCATAAACCTAATTTACTGAATTTTTAATTATTTTTAATAATTTTTATCCTTTTAAATACCAATATATTTAAATTTAAACAAAATTTTCAAACTTTTCGGCAGCGTTTCGCCTCCCCACGTGGGGATGAGGTCAGGGGGAATCGTCCCTTAATCCACTGTCCGAAAAGGCCGAAAAAGCAAATTTTAAAGAATTATAAATAAAAAATTGCTATTTCTTTATTAATTTATACTTAATTTTTATTGATAAATATTTAAAATCATAGAAAAATATAAGGTTTTAAGCTTTCGCAAATATGCAGTCTCACTATAATTTTTTTGGGGTTGCTTTCGCCCCCTAAACCCTTAGTTAGGGTTTCACCCAACTAGGGTTTCCCCTAATTAGGGTTTCCCTAATTAGGGTTTAAGTCTCTTGCGCGCGCTCGCGCGCTCACCATAAATCCCTGTTTATCGTAGGAAATTTTTTGTTGAACTCTTATAAGTTCAAAAATAATTCTTATCAGATTACTTTCTTCTTATCTCTTTCCCTTTAATTTTAAATAAAATTACAAAAAAAAACAAATTTTTGTTTTATTTTTGCTTTCTTTTTCTATGTGTTCGATCCTGCAGTCAACCCACACAGCGTCCGTTTTCCCCGACCAATGTCTCAAAACGTCGCGAAAAATATTTCGGACAACTTTGCTCCAGGAGTCTTCCCCGGATTTTGCTCATTTTCTTCGTAATTAATATAAAAAATAAAACGAGTAATTTCGAAATAATAAATAATAAAATAAACAAAATTGATTATCTCGAAATCTAACCATTAGAATTTTTCGAAAATGATCCCAAAACGTTCGCCTCGACGAGAGGACGAACTTGGCTCTCGGTACGGCCGGCGTAAAAACGACCGGTTCAGGAGATATTGCAGAAAAACAATTATAAAAAATAAAAAAAACTAAAGAAATCGACTAATCGACTTTCTTTGAAGCTAATTAGTCGCTATGGCACCCCCCTTGATTAGGGAAGGCCGAGGCCTTGGGGGTGCAGGCCCCTCCCCGGCAACGGCGCCAAAGTTGTGAGGAAACCTGGGGAGGGGCGCCTACTGTTAGTTGAAGCCAAGGGCTATGGCGCCTGTCACTCGCCACGCCGGCTTCAGAGGTCCTCAGCGATCAGCAGCTTACGTTTTTGAGATGGGATGTCACACATCCCGCCCCGTTTTGTGATTTAGTAGGCCCGCAAAGCAGCGAGTTTTGACGGTCGATTGTTTATTCGAGGAGATCACACGGCGAAGAATTTCAACAATCAACTAGTTAATCTACATGTTCTTACGGCTGCAAGCTTTAGCAGTCAACTAACGAATCGGCGAGTTCACGCAGCAATTGGTTTTTACAATAGACCAGTAATTCCGCAAGCCCTCTCAAGGAAGAGTTCCCACGGTCAATTTTGAATGAGCCCCTTCACTTTCTCTTCCTCTCTTTCTCACCGCTCTCTCTCTCTGTCTCTCTTTTTGCCATCGCTCTCTGATTTCTCTCTCTTTTTCTCTCCCCCGTCGTCCCTTTTCACTGATCACTTTCACTGATCTATTTAGCTCACACTCTCTCTCTCGTACCGATCTCCTGGCCCAACGTAATCCGCAGCCCCGTCTGGAAGTGTGAACGAATTTAATGAGATAAATCAATGAGCGGAGAAGTGAACCGATCTTCTCGATCGTCTTAGAGTATGTTTGAGAATAAGCCCCGCCGCGCCGCCCCCCAATTCAAATTTTTGGGAGCAGTAACACTTTGAACACGACTTTAAACGGGGGCGGTCATTCCCATCCAATCAAGAAAGGCAACGAACCGATGCAACAGAAAAGTTTGCTTTCACTTGACAGAAGTTAGAGGTGGGAATGGACTAAGTCTGCAATTTGGCATTCACCTGCAAGTATCTGAAATGGAGGACTGACGGGGTTCGTCTCCCCCTTCCGGGTCACTCATTCACGCACACATATATTCTCTGTTTTTTCTCCCTGTGCAGTCTCTGGTCCCCTTTCCTTTCGTTGCTCTCTCTTTCTCTTTCTCTCTATTTCTCTCTTTGCCCCGTTATGAAGCAGTCTCATTCCTGTCAACCCGTAGATGTTCAATCAGGTCGAGCGAGCCCCACATCTGCATAACCCAGTTCTCGGCTTAGCGGGCAAGTTCGTCTTCAATACTTCGATAGTGATAAAGCAAGTGGGTGATCACCCTCTTGTACTTTGTTGTGCTTACCTCTCTTCCGAAGGCGGATTCAATGCTCTTGTTATGACAAGAATGTTGCGAGTGTGTCAAGCAAAAAAAATCTGATTGTATTCGCCCCCTTCTCGAGGGTAGGCAAAAGGCTCATATTCTGAAAGGAATGAAAGAGCTTATCAAGCACAAAAACTGAATGAATTTGCCCCGTTTTGGGGGGCAGATTCGAAGCTCATAATCTGAAAACCATGAAACAAGTAGATCAAAGTCAATATCTGAACGTATTTACCCCGCTTTTAAGGGTAGATTCGAGGCTCATATTTTGAAAACTATGAAACGAGCAGATCAAAGCCAATGTCTGAACATATTTACCCCGCTTTTGAGGGTAGATTCGAAGCTCACATTCGAAGAAGTGTGCTGCGGGTATATCACGGCAAAAATCTGTGACCCGCTTTTGAGGGTTGATTCAAAGCTCGTTCTCTGATAAATATGCAGCGGGCTTGTCACGCTCAAAGTCTGAATGTACCTGCCTGCTTTTGAGGGCCGATTTAAAGCTCATTTTCTGAGAAACATGCTGAGGGTTTATCAAGTCCGAGATCTGAATGTAACTGCCCCGTTTTCGAGGACAGAGTCAAAGCTCATCTTCTGAAAAGTATGCTGCGGGCATATTGAGCCTGAAATCTGAATGTATCTGCCCAGTTTTTGAGGGCAGGTTCAAGGCCCATATTCTGAGTGGAAAGAAAACGGCAAAGCAAGTTCGAAATCTGAACGTATTGCTCCGCTTTCGATGGGAGATTTAAAGCTCGTCTTCTGAGAAGTATACTGAGGGCATATCAAGTTCGAAATCTGGATGTATCTGCCCCTCTTTTGAGGGCAGAGTCAAAGCTCATCTTCAGAAAAGTATGTTGCGTGCATATTGAGCCCGAAATCTGAATGTATCCGCCCTGTTTTTTAGGGCAGATTCAAGGCCCATATTCTGAGTGGAAAGAAAATGGCAAAGCAAGTCCGAAATCTGAACGTATTGCTCCGCTTTCGAGGGCAGATTTGAAGCTCGTCTTCTTAGAAGTATACTGAGGGCATATCAAGTCCGAAATCTGGATGTTTCTGCCCCTCTTTTAAGGGCAGAGTCAAAGCTCATCTTCTGAAAAGTATGCTGCATGCATATTGAGCTCGAAATCTGAATGTATCCGCCCCGTTTTTTAGGACAGATTCAAAGCTCGTTCTCTGAGAAATATGTTGTGGGCTTATCACGCTCAACGACTGAATGTACCTGCCCGCTTTGAGGGTCGATTTAAAGCTCGTTTTCTGAGAAATATACTGAGGGCATATCAAATCCGAAACCTGGATGTATCTGCCCCGTTTTCGAGGGCAGAATCAAAGCTTATCTTTTGAAAAGCGTGAATCGACATATCAAATACTCACCGAAAACTCGACATCAGCTTCGCTGAATAATACTGTTTTTTTTCTTTCCGATTCAAATAGCGCCATTAAGAATCAGATTCGTCCGGCGGACCTTTTAGCGTCCCCACCAACCGGGCCGTAAGGGAAAGTTAGCGAGTGGCTGAGTTCTCTCTCTGGACCTATCTCCAATCTCTCTTCTCCGCGTGACTAGTTGAACCCGTTGCGGGCTGCACACGCCTAGCTCATAGGCTACACTCTTCAGCCATCGCCCAACCGAGCTCAAACGCAAACTGCGTTGAGGGTGGCGAACCCCTGGCGTGCCTCCCTTGGGTGCTCTCCCCAACTGCCCTCTTCCCGCCGTTCCGCCCGGGCGCGTTCCAGACCCAGTCTGAAGAGGGATGAGTACACCTGGCATACTCTGAGAGACTGCCCGTCTGAATCTCCCCATGCTTGTCCATCCTCCAACCTATATCCTCTCCCCGGTGGGTCGTGGCGCTGGTACCTCGCGAAAGGAGGTCATGGCCCCAAACAGTCTTCCGGTTCCAGGCCCTCGAGGCCAAAGTGCGGTACCTAAAGATAGGGTCCCCTCTGAGTCGGTTCAGCGGGATGCAGAGACAAACCTACCCCCGCAGCATTGTTTCCGTGATCGGTACCGATAGCTTAAATCCGTGGCCTAAGCCGCGTCGAGGGAATCGGAACAGGCGGCCCTGTTAGACATTAATTCAATGTACCCCGTCCAAAGTTTTGTACCAACCCTAAACAAGTCGGGTAGCATTGTACCCATGCTCAACTTAACGAGGTCCGGCAGCTCCGAACTGTACTAGCGCTGTAGCCACCGCTGGATCGATGCGCCGAGCCCTTAAAAAGCTTGATGACGTTCCGCCCCTCTAGTCGCACCTGAAACAGCTGACACGAATAATAAAGGCCCATACCGCCACCGTACCAATGTCGAGTCAAAACCGAACCTGTTTTAACCGCCTTTGCTACATGCCATACCTGCACCACGTCGAATACTGAATAATGCGGCAATGCCGTGAAGATCCTGAACCTGAAGCATGTCGCGCCGGAGCTGAGATAGATTACCGTAATGGTCCCGGACCTGAAAATGAGTTACCGAGGTCGTCCCCGACCCTGATGAAACATTCCGCTGTAGT
>BFEA01000826.1:352239-364133 GCA_003427395.1 Chara braunii | reverse complement strand
CACACACACACACACACACACACACACACACACACACACACACACTCACTCACTCACTCACAATCAATCAATCAATCAATCAATCAATCAATCAAAACCCGTTTTTGTTTATTTATTTTGAAATTCTACAGCTGCATTTTTTTAAAACACCTCATACCCATGCAAAAAACAGAAATTCATTTCTAAAAAAAATACAGGTAAACTCCGGCACCATATATCTCATGATAAAAAAAAAATAAAAAAAAATCCTGCTTTTCTTTAAATATATATTTTAAATTTTCTTTAAATCCAATTTAGTTTTTGATTTTTTTTTAATCCTTAGCAAAGTCGGATTCCAAAAAAAAAAAAAAGAGGTTGTAGGGCTTAAAATTCCCCACAACCTCGTTTTTTTTTTAAACCTATTATTTAATTCAGGAAAATTCTGGTAAAATCGGGTTCGCGGCGCAGACCAGGACGGCCACGGACGCGGCCACATATGCAGCCGCCATCCGAGATCAGCCCCGTGGACGCGTCCGCGGGTGTTTCATAGCCTTTCAAAAAACGAAAAACCAAAAAGAGCTTCATCAAACAATTTATGCTCTGAGAGTTAGAAAACCCAAACAAACCGGAAGAAGCTCCTGTCAAGTTTTTTACCCTATAACCCTAGGGGCGTGTGGCTAATCATGAGTTGTGGAGGGAGGAAGACACTCTTTGTCATCTGAACCAGGCTGGTTGGAAAATGCTCACTTCACTCGAAAAAGGTAAATCCTCACTTCACTCGAAAAAAAAAATTAAAAAAAATCATACCACTAACATTTTATTCTAACTAGCATCACCCAAATGTACATCATCCTAGCTATCACCCTACCTAGCAGACTCTGACTACCCGTAGGATTTCGCTGGATATATCCCATCGGAATTTCACTCTGACCTGGATGTATATGACCGACATCAAAACCAGAGTTCACTCAAAAAAGTCCCAAAGGTAGTTAAGTCGAGGGTGTTTGCCTGATTTGCTATAGTATAAGAAACACTTGGTTGAACGTCAAGTGAACTCGGACGTCGTTTGTCCCTTAGGGCGCTGATCTCCAAAGTACGAAGTTGACGCCGGTCGACTAGGATGGTCTCAACCAAACGTGAAATCCACAACTCAATCCTAGTCTCTCAGATGCAGAGTAAAAAAAAACTATGACAACCAAGGTCACCAGCCCGTACGTACGGAGGTCCCCGGGCAGACCTCCGTACGTACGGCCGTTCAAGGTCCCGTACGGGATCCGAACCTGACGGCGTTCGGCCCCCGCCAAAAATTATTTTGGGGCGGAAAAATAAATATTTTTTTCGGATGTTTTTTTTGTGAGTTATCTATGACGTGAGATACATGCCTGTCAATTTTCAGATCATTCTGATAAGCCAAATAAGAATTAAAAATCCCCAAAAATTGCGGAGTCTAAACCTGCTCACCCACGTATTTTTTTATTTTTTACTTTTTGTTTTCACTTTAGTTCGGGGTCTAAACAATTTTATTATTTTTTGAAACGTTTTTGGTGGGTTTTGTATTATGTGAAGTACACCTCTGTAAATTTTCAGGGCATTTAGCTATGCCAAAAAAAAATAAAAAATCTCCAAAGATGGCGGTGTTGAAAACATGCTCGCACACTCACTAAATCTAATTCTCTTTTTATTTTCATTTATTTTTATTATTAGTATTTGTTTTTCGTATTTTATTTTTGTTTCAAATTTGGTAAGGAATTTGGATGTTATGCTCAGGCAAATCTTGTTTAATTTATTTTTCTCCATAACGTATCTTTTTTTCAGAGTTTTTTTTTTTTTTTTTTTTTTTTTTTTTTTTTTTTTTTTGGGTCCGCGTTCGGCCCGAAGGGCCGAATGCATCCCCAGGGGGTCCCAGACGTTCGGGCATTCGGGTTCGGGCGTTCCGCCCGTCCCAAACGCCGGTTACCCTGATGACAACCATACATAATTACATCAAGAGGGATCAATCGTGGTTAATCGGAAAGTATATCCAATAAGAGATGATAATTGAAAAAAAAATGAATCATCATATAATACATCCAATAACTCAACATCGAAAGAAAACTCGACCACCTCGGGTTGAACTCGATAAAATGAAACTATATTGAAACAGTCAACATAAAGTTAAGTTCAACAATATTCTCAATGGAGCCGACAAGTTAATCGGACTTTCTTCATTTCGACTTGATGAGATACGTCGCCAAAGTCATTCATTTCACTTACCGCCGACTTAAGATTACGAGTGCATACCCGTCTTTATACATTTCTAATATTTTTGGATGATAGGTTGTTTTGCGGATGATTCTAGATCAGGTGCATTACTTGAAGTTTTGCATGTCTCACCTTCTAGGAAGTCATCTGGGGTACTCCTCCCTCTCGCCCGACCACAAGACTCGGATCTCAAAAGTCGAGCCGTCTCCACCGAATCGACAAAGTATCCCCTTGTAGAATGGTTCACTCTGGGTCGATAACAGAGTCGGCTTCTGAAGCAACAAACCCCCGCTCTAGATGCTTTATAGAGAAAAAAAATATGTCCACTGCGAGTAGATTTTAATTTGTTCTAATTTTTTTTTTTAAGTTCAAGGTATCTTGGACGAAAAGAGTCAGAGGAGATAGAGAATGAGAACCATTTGGCATTGGAACATAAGGTCATTCAAGATAATAGAGGTATTCTCGAAAAAAAAAATTTTCTCATTTTCATCATTCGCATTGCATTCACGATTTTTTTTTCACAGTACCCGTTGAAATTATTCATTGAAAAATACAAGTGTTTTAAAGTTTTAATATGTACGAAAGTGAATGGAAGAAACATGATAATCTTTTTTTTTTTCTCCAGTAGCCAAAATCAAGAATTTCTTCAATCATTCGTTTTTATCTACCTGCAAAGAACGTAAAGAAAACAAGTTCAAAAGAAAACGGTACAATCTCATACTCTAGTCGGACCTTTGCATTCATGTGTATGACTCACCTTTGCATTCATATGTATGACTCGCACAACTTTCCTCTACCTTTTCTTTTTGAACATTCAAAACAAACAGGGTCAAGCAAAGTGTAGGTTCACACAAGTGTGGAGGAAAATATGAGCCATTCAACTAACCTTAAGTGAAGTTTGAATCAGTTCACTCAAGAAAGTCGACTAATATTTCAATCAAAACATAACCGTTGTTAAAGTGAAAAAAAGTGTTGTGTGAAGGAAAATATGAGTCATTCAACTAACCTTAAGTGAAGTTTGAATCAATTCACTCAAGAAAGTCGAATAATATTTCAATCAAAAGATAACCGTTGTTAAAGTGAAAAAAAGTGCCCCACAACTTCATAACTTGTGGTCGTTTTACTGAATAGCGATTCGTATATTTCTCCAAGCGTACGATCATGCCAAAGTTGGGTTCACTTAAAGAACTCAATGAGATAACCCTTGATGAGGGTTTTCTCAAAGATAACTCTCATGCACTCCCAACTGCAGTTTCAACCGCACCAAAATGGTTAAGAACTGCCCAAAACCAACTTGCAGATCAACACCGCTTCAAACCACTGCGTTCATACCTGATAGTCCCAAATACCAAAACCACTCGCATCATGCGCCGCAGAAAAAATAAAAGTGAATTTGGGTGGAAACTGCATGTGTCGCGAGCTCTAATGATTACTCCACCATATATGTCGCAAGCACTTACAAGTTCCACATGGAACATGTGCACTCAAAATAAAGTGTTTGGTCCACGTGCCCCATCAACGCCAGTCCAACCTCTAGACCACGCTGAAATCCATCATAACCGCCACACACCAAAAAACTCAACGGCACGACCATCCCTCACCGTACGATTAAAACCATCACCACAATTGTCCAGCAACACTACCACACTATTACCCCCCCCCTTTCTCTATTAAACAAACTGTCGAGTCTGTCTGCGCCCGTTCGAAGAGGATGTAGTAGTAAAATATAAGAACAAAAATTAAAAAATCTAACTAAAACGAGATGTCAGATGACGCGATTAGAAGTAACACCGGCTTTGTCTCCTGCAGATCTGGTGTGATATCTGTTTGCCACAACAATTTAGGTAGCTTCTATTTTTTTTTTACTTTTTCTTTTTACTTAGTTTGTTTCTCTTAGATTTTTTTGCTTCCTGTTAGAAGTTGGTCTTTCCCCTCGCGGCGTGCCCGTTCGTTTTGAAAAACGGGAGGCAGTGATTAGTAAGGCGCTTGTATCTCGCGCTCGTAATGCGTCAGACATAGGCGCAAGAGAAAAAAAGACTTTGTTGAGCCAGACTCTAGTTTGACTCTGTGAAATGACTTGGAGGAAGGAGGGACACTCATACATTTTTTAATGACGGGTTGCGCCTCATAGAAAAAAACATGGGTTAAAAAGAGAAGAGAAAATTAAAAAAAAAAGAGAAAAGAGGGAAAGGAAAGGGCAACGACTACGAATGCGGCCACGGTTACGACCCAGATTCAGGCCAGTTGGTCTAAGTGTGACCACTTAGACTAGGCCTGTATCTGAAGGGCTATTTAAGATATGGTTGTACTGGGAGGGTTTTCTCCTTTTGCGGGAAAAGGCGGGAGCAGATATGCTCGACAACAAACTTTCTGTCATGGTACATTAGATGGTCCGGAGTCCCTAGGACGTCGGACCACCAATGGTCCAATGTCGTGGGCTGCGTAGCACGGCGAACGTGTTCGTACCCCTTCACGTTCGCGCGAACAGCTCACGAACATGTTCGGGCGAACATAGTTTTTTTTCGTAAAAAAAACTAAAAATAAAACTATTTTTTCGGTTTTTTATTTTTAACTCATAACTAGTTACGAATTTGAACATGAGTCCAAGGCAAAAGTTCCTTGTATCATATATATTTTCCAGATTTTTCTTAGATGTCTTTTTTTTTTATATATTTTTTATATTCGCGTTTGGAGGGTTTTGGGTGCTTGTTCGCGTTCGGGTGAACATGTTCGCGTTCGCCTCCGAACATAAACATGGTGCTACGTAGGTCGTGGGCATAAAAACATGCTAAAAAATACAGTTTTTTCTTGGATGCCCAATTTCATGCAAATATTAAAAAGCGTCAATTTTAATGAAATGCCAGTTCATGGGGATCTAATTTTCACATTAGGGTAGTTTTGGGGGTTACATTAGATCCTCCTGCTGCTCAAATGGCAAATGCACTTTTTGGCAACCCTACTGTCAGTTGTATGCAGGACCGCGAGATGGCCTATTTTTTTTTCCTGAGAGGATCCAATTATTTTTCTTTCATGAGGTAATGGCAGTGGGTTATACGTGGTGTGTGGGAGAGTGCTGGCCATAGCCACTGCTGCTACTAGATAGGGGTTGGGGGAAGTAGATAGGAGGTGCAACTACTGGCAAAATGCTTAGTCTTTGCGTTAGCCGGCCCCGTTCACCAAGGGCCCCACCCTACTCCCTGTCCACCACCGATTAGGGTGGGGGTTCTTGTCGGGGTCCCCTGTACAGGTTGTGGAGTAGTGTTTCGTACATAATGAAAGTTAAAATTGAGAGTAGATCAACAAAATTTGAAAGAATGAAAAAAACAGGCCCACGCCCCCCCTGCTTATCTTCGCAATTAAAAAAGTACAGGGCATGTAGCGTGGATGGCGAAAAAGGTTTCGCCCGCGGCGAGAAGAGCAAAGATTGTGAGAATGGAGGAGGGGGGGAGGTAAAGATAGTAGAAGATGCACAGATGAAGCATGTAGCGTGGATGGCGAGAAAGAAAGATTTTTTTTTGTGTGATTGGTTGTCTCAAAAAAAGGTATACATGTTGCCGCAGTTCCCCGAATTGTCCTCTTTCTATTTCTCAATCTATGTTTCTGTGTTGCTTTCTGTTTCTCTTTCTCTCTCTCTCTCTCTCTCTCTCTCTCTCTCTCTCTCTCTCTCTCTCTCTCTCGCTCTCTCTCTCTCTCTCTCTGTGTCTTTGTCTCTCTCTCTCTTTCTCTCTCTTGCTTTCCAATCTATATCTCCCTCTCTCTGTTCCGACATCCCCTTTCCCGATTCTCATCCCTCCTGTCTTCCCCTATCTCAATTACTMTCCTCTCTCCTTTATTGCGGTATGGTCGCCTTCCTCTCCTCGACCTCTCCTCGCAACGCCTCCCTTCAGATGTTATGGAGATGTTGGTGTGTATGTGCACCAAAAAAAGGAAAAATAAAATAAAAAATAAACCCTTTTCCGACGTCCTTCCTCTTCCCGACTCCGATCCCGATCACTTTCCCTCCCCATCCCGACCTCTYRTTTCTTTCCTGTATCCCGACTTCCCCTCTCTATCCCGACCTCTCCCTCCTTTCTCGTATCCTGACTTGCATCCCTCCCTCCTCTCGATTCCCATGCCGGCCTTTCCCCTTCCCCATCCCGATTGTATTCCGACTCTCTAGATCTCTCCTCCCTCGTCTATCGTGATCTCTTTTTCCATAGATGTTTTCTCCCTTCTCCTCTTTTCCGTCTTTTTATCTGCTGTTTTCTCCTCCTTCTTTCCGTGGGGTGCGACGTGGCATAGTGATGTGCGCTTCAAAAAAAACTCGTCCTCCCATCCCGACCTCTCTCCCTCCCCATCTAGATCTTTCCTCCCTTTTCTCCCTTTCCTTCCTCTACTTACTTCTCCGTCCATCGCTCACTCCCATCCCGACCTCTCGGGATTACCTCTCGGGATTACCTCTCGGGATTCCCATCTTCTCTCTCCATCCCTCACTCCCATCCCGGCCTTTCACGATTCTCATTCCGGCTTCTCTTTCCTCAACCCCTGCTGGCTTGGTGATCCTTACCTCTTCTCGACTCCGATGATCCCGACCTCTCCTCCTCCCTTTCCCAACTTCCACGATACAAAGTCTCCTTTCAAAAATCCTTGTTCTCGAAATGTACTTAACAGTCTCCCGACTCCCATGCCGACTTCTCCCTCCTTCTCTTCCTTCGTTGACCCCTCCCTCCATCTTCCTGTTGGATTTCTTCTCCCTCTCCCTCCCTCCTCCCGACTCCCATCTCGATCTCTCTTTCTCTCCATCCCGGCTTCTCCCTTCATCCCTCACTCCCATCCCGACCTTTCGCGATTCCCATCCCGACTTCTCTCTCCTCAACCCCTGTCGGCGTGGTGATGCCTACCTCTTCTCGACTCCGATGATCCCGACCTCTCCTCCTCCCTTTCCTGACTTCCATCCCGACCTCTCCCGACTCCCATCCCGACTTCTCCCTCCTTCTCTTCCTTCATCGGCCCCTCCGTCCATCGCCTCTCCCTCTCCCATTCCTGCTAGATCTTTTTTCCCTCTTTCTCCCTCCCCCAGACTCCCATCGCGACATCTCTCCCTCCCCATCCTGACCTCTCCAACCCCTCCCAGCGTATCCCGACCTCTCGTTTCTTTCCCTTATCCCGACTTCGATCCCTCACTCTTCCCGACTCCCATCCCGACCTCTGCCCCTCCCCGTCCCAACCATATTTCGACATCCCAACCTCTCCCTCTGCCCTTCCTGTTAGATCCTTTCTCCCTCTCCCTCCCACCTTCCGACTCCCATCCCGACCTCTCACAATTCCCATCCCGATGTTTCCCTCCTCAACCCTTCCCAGCGTGGTCCCAATATTTCCTCTGTTTACTTCTCCTTCCATCCCTCACTCCCATCCCGACCTCTCGCGATTCCCATCCCAACTTCTCCCTCCTCAACCCCTCCCAACGTATCCCGACCTCTGACTTCTTTCCCCTATCCCGACTTCGATCCCTCCGTCTTTCCGACTCCCATCTTGACCTCTGCCCCTCCCCGTCCCCACCATATCCCGACGTCCCGACCTCTCCTCCTCCTCCTTTTCCCGACTCCCATCCCGACCTCTCCCGACTCTCCATCCCGACTTCTCCCTTCTCAGCGTGGTCCCAACGTTTCTCCCGCTCACTTCCCCCTCCATCCCTCACTCCCATCCCAACCTCTCACGACTTCCATCCCGACTTCTCCCTCCTCAACCCCTCCTAGTGTATCCCGACCTGTCGCTTCTTTCCCCTATCCCGACTTCGATCCCTCCCTCTTCCCGACTCCCATCCCGACCTCTGCCCCTCCCAGTCCCGACCATATTCCGACATCCCGACCTCTCCCTCTCCCCTTCCTATTAGATCCTTTCTCCCTCTCCCTCCCGCCTCCCGACTCCAATCCCGACCTCTCTCCCTCCCCATCCCGATGTCCCGATCTCCCCCAACCTCCCATCTCGACCTCCTTGTCCCGACTTCTCTCTCTCTCCCCCCAACCTCCCGACTCCCATCCCATCCCGACCTCGACGTCGTCCCAACTCTCCCTCCTTGATCCCGACCTCTCCCTCCTCTCCCGTCCCGATCTCCTGTGTTCCAACCCATCTCCCATCCCGACCTCCCGACTCCCATCCCATCCTGACCTCGACATCGTCCCAACTCTCCCTCCCAGATCCCGACCCCTCCCTCCTCCCCCGTCCCAATCTCCCCGTCCTGTCCCATCCCGACCTCGATCTTGTCCCGATCTCCTCGTCCCTCCCATTCCGACGGGCCGGCCCGGCGAGGCGCGGGTTGGACGGCCCGATAGAGGTTTCAAGGATCCGCGCTAGGTTGTTCCCGAAACATCTATCGAGTCGTCCAGCCGGGAACCGCTGGACGATCTTAACGGTTGTCGACGACGGTTTGGACCGCTTTGTGCTTGCTGTATTCCACCGTTTTGACCGCTTTGTGCGCGTTGTGTTGGTTGCTGCGCTCGGTGCGATAGGACAGAGAAAGAGAGAGAGAGAGAGAGAGAGAGAGAGAGAGAGAGAGAGAGAGAGAGAGAGAGAGAGAGAGAGAGAGAGAGAGAGAAAGACGTCCGGTTCGACGAGGGAGTGAAGGCAGCTACAAACGTTCCTCGAGCTCAGGAGGAGTGCGGCGCACGAGAGGAGGAGAAGGACAGGATTGTGGTTGCGCGGACGCTAGGCGGAGATGGCGGACGAAGGTTAGTTGATTGTTTTTTTTTTCCGGTTTTTTTTTTTTTTTTTTCGACTCATTCTTTGTTCGACGAGCCCGCCTACCGGTCCCACCGCGTTTCCCAACAACGGAGACCGGGATCTCGCGGAAGCGTTACGCGAGACCCGCTATTCGATTAAAGAGTGTTAAGCAAAAAGTTTTTTTTATTGGAAAGGCAAAAAAAATTGTGCACTCTTCACTCAGACTCCGTGAGGTTCATGTGCCACCCCTAAAGGAAAAGTTATTTTTTTTTCCGTAAGAAAGAAAACGTGACTACGGCGTACCCCCGTGAGGTTCATATGTTACCCCTGGTTAGATCTCCCTCACCTCCGCACAACATTGTCCCTCTCATTTTCATTTCGCACACTAACCGATAATTCTGGTCCCACCTTCTCAGCGACTGTGATTAATACAATTCACACCCACGAGGATAAGATTAATAGATCTACTGGTCGGGTCATCCACCTTGCCCTTCTTGGCTATGTGTACCCCTGTACGTATAAGAGCACTACGAACGGTTGTACGACCGTACGTACGGGCCCCGAAGCAGTCGTATGGCCCGTACGTACAGTCGCACAAGTCGTTTCGAAGGCCTTCCCTGGCGGGGGAGTGACATTTGAGGGGGTGGGTGGGGTGTGTATGTTGGGGGCTACCCCCCAAACAAAAAAAAAAGAGGGAAAAAAAAAAAGTTTGTTTGAGGGTAAGAGGATGGCGTGTCAGGAATTATATATTAAATGAAAGATTGATTGGTTGATTGACTCATTGACTCATTGACTGCCAGTGATTGATTGATTGATGATTGATTGATTGATTGATTGTTTGTTTGATTGATTGATTGATTGATTGATTGTCAATGAGTGATGCTTGATTGATTGATTGATTCATTGATTGATTCACTAATTGAAATACAAAGAAAAAAAATCACGGCCAAACCTTTTTTTTCTTTTTTTTTTGATTGACTGAATGACTATTTGATTGGTTGGGTGAGGTTCGGTCCCCCCCGACACCCGTACCCCCCGGCACATACACACATGCACACACACACACACACACACACAGACACATACGCACACACACACACGCACACACATACACACGCACACACACACAAACACACACAAGCTCATTTTTTATTAATAATATTAATAATTAATAAAAAAAATAATAAATAATAATTCATTATTAAAATTATAAATAAAATAAATAATAATTAAGAAAAAAAACAAATTAGAAAAAATAATAATAATTATCATAAAATAAATAATAATAAAAAAATAACAAATTTTAATTTTGATTTTTATATAAAAAAAAAAAAAAAAAAAAAAAAAAAAAAAAAAAAAAAAAAAAAAGTAAAAATAAAATCGTAATAAAATAACAAAATAATAATTAAATCAAGTTAATAATTAATTTAATAGTTAAAAAAAAAAATACAAAATATAAAATATAATTTTTTTTTTTTTCAAATTTACCGTCTTCCCTTTACAAATTGAATAAACCAATTATTATGCTCGCTAGAATGATGATATCCTTAGCCGATGGTGACTTAGAAACTCAACTTAAAAACTGGTAGAATTATAAATATTAAATTTGAACTTCTACATAAAACATAAAAATTATGTGATTCAAATTAAATTGATAAAGATTAAATTCCTTTTACTAGTTGGTCATCTTCCCTTTACAAATTGAATAAGCCTGTCGCAAAATCATGCTCACCAAAATAATGATATCCTAAGCCGAAGGTGCCTCAGAAACTAAACTAAAGAACTTCTACAATACACTAACCTGCGTAGCACGGCGAACGTGTTCGAGCCCCTTCACGTTCATGCACACGTGTTCGTTCGTTTGCGCGAACAGCTCGCGAACATGTTCGGGGTAACGTAAAAAAAAAAAAAAAAAAAAAAAAAAATTCGGTTTTTGACTTTTAACTCATGATTGGCTACGAATTTGAACATGACTCCAAGGCAAACGTTGCTTGTATTAATATTTTACATTGCCCAATTTATTTTCAGATTTTTTTGAAAACGTATTGTTTTTTTTTTAAATATTTTTTATGTTCGTGTTCGGAGGATTTTGGGCGCTTGTTCGCTTTCGGGCGAACATGTTCACATTCGCCTCCGAATGCGAACACGGTGCTACGCAGACAATAACTTTTACAAAATAAAATTATGGGACTCACATACAGACACAGTTACATGCACAAATACAAAAAATAAAAAAACTAGTTCACTGCGTAAAGAATATCGCAAAAAAAACGAAAAAAATTAAAAAATGAAAAAAATAAAAAAAACGAGGAAAATAATAAATAAAACTCGTGATTCACCTCCAGGTAGAATGACACGAAAGATAAGAACAACCTACATCATGAAAAAAGTGCCTTAGCACAAGCAGTATAAACCCACTATAAAACGACTAATTAGACTGCGACCGCTTCTACTACTGTATAAGCATACCGCAAAAAAACATGCATATGGTGATAGAGACTGACATACACTAACGACGAGACTTTTCCATGTATAACCCGCAGGGAAGATTTCATAAAAACAAAAACTCGTGATACACTTCCAATGAGATTGACACGTAGAATCGAGACAAAATACATCACGAAAAGTACGCCCTAAGATGAGCACTTCAAAGCCAATAAAACGACTAATTAGAATACGATCACTCCTAATACTACCTACGTGGCACCCTAGGCCGCGGCCGCAGGATCCGAGTCCGCGGCCAGGATCCTAGGCCGCGCGGCCGCGCCACGCTCAGGCGGGCGCGCGCCCTCAAAATCCCCGCGCGCGGTTGGCCTGCGCACGTCGGCCGCTGCAGACCTATGCAAAAAAAAAAAAAAAAAATCGAAAATTTGGGGGGGGGTTGATTTTTGATATGTTAAAAAAAAATTGAAAAAATAGAAAAAACAAATTTGATTGATTGATTGATTGATTGATTGATTGATTGATTGATTGAT
>BFEA01000826.1:307157-320506 GCA_003427395.1 Chara braunii | reverse complement strand
GTTGGATTTCGGTGATACGAGACTGTGGTACTTACCTGATTGGAGACTTGGAGATTGTTCAGGTTGACACTCGGCTGCATCACAGTTGGACACCGGTTACATCTGGACTCGGTTATCTCCGACATTGGTGACCTTTGGTCCTCGACATTTTGATCTTGTTATATGACATTCTGGACTACCATTTCGGAGACCTACCAGACTCTATCTTGTGACCTATCGGTGTGGTCTACCTCCTACCTCCTTCGTCTCTCCTCCCACCTTTCATCTGTGTATGTGTGTACGGGATCTGGGTATCGTCTATGAATGACCCAGACCCCACCATCTCATGATTGTATGTGTGTGGAGTGATGCCATGTARGTCAGTYKRTGTGAGTCAGTCTATGTGAGTCAGTTCGTTATCAGACTTCCGCTGCATAAATGCTCATCTTATATTGGTTGATCTTTGGTTCTGCCCATACTCATTGAAGTATGTAACACCACTGTTCTTTGCTTCCGCTGCTGTGCTGTTGCTCCAGTGCACGAGTCCACGCACTGTCCTCGACAGGTAAGTCTACAGTTTCTCCTAGCCAGCACAGATCGTGATGGCTGTTGTATCCTGCTAGGAAAGACGCTACAAGTTACTCGAACATTTTCTCCTCACCAGCTCAGCTCGTGCTGGCCGCGATATCCGGCCATGACGGCGGTCAAGTGCGTTGAACTTTGCTTCTCTCCAGCCAATATCATGATGGCCGTTGTATCCAGCCACGAAAGGATGAAAGTTTCTCCTCCTCAGCCCAGATCGTGATGACTGCTGTATCCACACATGAACGGCGATCAGGTAGGTTGAAAGGTTGTCCTCCACCAATCTCCAGACAAAGGATCGTCCACACGAAAAGATTCTGCCCTAAATTGCCACCAACTATCCACCAGTGCAGAGTACCAGCGGAAGAACGTGCTTCCATCATCCTAGAATTCAAAAACTTTAAAGAATGCTCCATGGGAAGTGCGCTAACATCCAGCGCAATTCTGCCCTATATTGCCACCAACTATCCACCAGTGCAGAGTACCAGCGGAAGAACNCAGTGCAGAGTACCAGCGGAAGAACATGCTTCCATTATCCTACAATTCAAAAACTTCAAAGAATGCTCCATGGGAAGTGCGCTAACATCCAGCGCTCTTCAGTTCGATATGTTCGGTGTGTTCTGGCGAGTTGCAACAACCCCGCCCTGTGAGCCTTAGGGGACAAACTCTATCCCTCATGCTCAAGACGACTTCCAGCCGCTGCGTTGAAGCCCTCCGCTCTCCCTACTAGAGGACAAGCTCAAGTCATTGTTGCTTGAGCCCTATGATGGCTCGACGGCTTCATGACACGCCTCCCCAGTGCTAAGCGCCACAGGGTATGGCGAGCGAACTCCGCGTATATCTGAAAAACCCTAAACCATTCGCGCTCACGCGTCACCGAGCTTGAGCGCTTCGGCGCCGCCCTCCGCTTCGTCCTCCTTTTGCCCCGTTTGGGGTGAAATTAATACAAAGGTTTTGCGGGGGGAGGTCTTATAACTTTTCCCTATTTCACGAGTATCAGCGCCCTATCCGAGTTCCGGATCGAGGGTTCCAAGTCCCATGTACCATGAAGTACCAACCCAGTACCCAGGCCTAGTTTAGTTGTAGGCTGGTAGGCTACCTTTTTTCCCCGAATACAACATATGGTCATTATGGCTGTGTTTGAGGCATCTTTCAGTCTCGATACAGTTATAATGACCGTACGTTGTATTGGGGGAAGAAGGTAGCAGTCAGGTCCACATCAGTCCAGTCCTGTCAGCAGCCCAAGTCCCAATAAAGTCAGCGAACATACTCGAATCCTTCACAGAATGCCCGCAGACAGCTTGTGAGTCGTGACGGTACCAGGCTGCCCTTGGTCGGGGAACTCGAGTCCGACGGCACTGGGCATGAACATCTTTCCCAGTCGTGTGTGTTGCAGTAGGGCTCCTTCCATTACTGTGACCAACCGACGAGTTGTGCTGGAATGAGGAAGCAATTACGTGTTGTCAACGGGCGTCAGGCGCCATAATGGGCTTACGGTAGTAGAGCAGGAAGACATTCAGTGAGAAGGAGAGGCCATTGGGGTTGTGGGGGGCGAGAGAGAGAGAGAGAGAGAGAGAGAGAGAGAGAGAGAGAGAGAGAGAGGAGCCGGGTTCCTGACAGCAGCCTGGTGATAGTGAATGTACTGGGAGCACGCTCTTGTTTTTTTTCTTTCGCCTTCAAAAGAAGTATTTTATTTGCGTAGGAAATAAGGGTGAGCCCGCGGCCTCCGCCCGGAAAAGCTGGGTTCATTACCCAGTCTCGGGAGAGCTGCAAAACGGGTCCAGCATCCGGTCAACCCACACAATCATCTGTGGAGGACGTAGATCTAAGAATATGTGATTTAACTGCGCGAAAGATGGTACTTCCTTTCGGAATGCAAAGAAATAGAACAGGATTTTACGAGTCATTTTTGTTACACAGTCTAAAAGCTGACGCTCCTTAGAGAACAGCTGTCTATATCACCAGTTTTATCGTTCTAGACATGGAAAAAGAGAAACAATTGACAGAACCGTCGAGATATCCCTAGAAACTAACAAGGGAACAGTATTAAGAATTAAAAGAAAACCTACAAGGACCCGTTGTACAGGTTTCTTTGATCGAAGGGATAAGTATTTTACTCGACTCGAAATTACCGCGACCATACATCGCTTACTCTCACTTTCCTTTCACCCGATTCTAATCCACACATCGCTTCCGGTTCGAGTCCTCAATGATTAAATCAGAGAACTATCTGCGCAACAGATCCCTATCCACTAATTTGACTCTAACCAGTTATTATTTCGAAGTCCACCAAAATAGACCCCCCTGTGTCAGACCTCTACCACAATCTCCTCTGGAACACTTGCCATTCGCAAAGCGATCTCTGCCCATCCAACGGTCGTCTCCCCATCCCTCCGCGGATTGATGCAGGCGTAGCCGGACCTCACTTTTTACTCCAACTTTCTGTTGAATCAGATGTGACAGTCGTGAATACCCTCGCGTACCACACGTCGCAAGTCGCCCTACTTACATGTATCGATTTTATCCGTAGCTAATGGGGTCCCGGCTCCGGATCCCGGATAGGCAAAGTATAGGAGACAGGACCACGGCGAGAATTCAAACCTTCGGATTGCAGTACGATCCCGATATAGGGCCTCGCTCCACTGCCGGCGACTTGCACGGCGCTGGATGTCTCCGTCATCAACGTAATAAATCTAAGCCAAGCACGACGGAAACTTGCAGCCATAATACCCATAGCAAAGAACGCAAGTGCAGTTCGCAACCGTAGATCCCTCACTAAAGGGCTCGCACCCGCCAGGCGAAATTGTCTGGCAAATGTAATCTGGCACTAGGTACTACGAGCACCAGTTCGCGCAATCCGCCTAGCAATAGGACATGTCGCGATACATTCGTCTGACCACTAACTCTTCTGCCCCAACGCCGGCGATGATGATTGCGGTAATCGAGCAGAAGAGGAAGAACAAGAAGAGGACGAGCTTCGTCTGCGGTAGCTTCGCCGTCGCCATGATGCTGCTGTTCGCCGGAACGAGACCACCGTTGGCGGTTTACGGGCGACAAAGCGACCCGAGTCACGAAGAACAAACCGCACCGTTAGTGAAGGCGCTGAGCAACTGGGCGAGGTAGGCGCACAGCAGCCGGTCTCGCAATCTTCTCAGTCGGTTGGATGGCGGGCGTTGGCGCGCAGCTGGTCCCTTATCCCCTCCCTGGGTTTGATCTCTTGATCTTGCGGCGAACTCCAGTCAATTCGTCGATACCGCAGTGACTTGAAAGTTGCAGCGGTTTATCTGTCAGAAACTGCACCCATAGAGATTCCATAGCAGCGCATAGCAAGAGAGAAATGAGAATAAATCCGCAGCGGACATAGTGCGTGCAGCCGGTCGGGCGGATTGGACTTCTATTTTTCCTTTCCTTCTCTTTTCTCTTTCTTGGAAGAGGCCGCAATGTTCTTCCATCCACCATTAGGATATCATTTCCATCCGGAATGTGCTTTTACGGGTGATTCCATGGTCCCTCGTTTGCTGTGCTCTTCTCCCTCTCTTCCTACGGTTTACGCGGCAGTTCTTCCTACGCAATACAGCCGAACTGCAGCGTAAACCGTAGGAAGAGAGGGAGAAGAGCACAGCAAACGAGGGACGATGGAATCACCCGTAAAAGCACATTCCGTATGGAATGATATCCTGATGGTGTATATATATCGTCACAAGATATCGGAGCACAAAGGCGAAAAAAAACAGAAGGAAAACAAGAAAAAAATAGCTCTGTTTTTATCGTCTTCCTTACAACTCCCCCTGTTCAGAACCTCTTGCGTAGAAGACCGCCCATATGTATCGTCAAACAGAGCTGCCCGGTAAACCGTAGGCAGAGAGGGAGAAGAGAACAGGACAACAAGCGCCGGCCTGTGACAAACTGTTTCGTCGAAGTTTCACCGACTCATCAGGAGGCTGAACCCTAGAGTCTGTATAGTCGTCCACCTGGTGTGGGTGAGTGATAATCTCCTTCGATTTTCATCATAGGTACCTTGAGGGCAGTGGTTGGTGCGCAGCCTCAAGGTATCAGTTGTTGGGCAGTCGTTGATGCTTAACCACAACCGGGGTTAAGGTGGATTATCGCTTACCGCGTAATCAGTTAGGGACTCCGCAGACTGTAGAGGGTTCAGCCTCCTGATGAGTCTTGTCACAGCCCCTCGTTTGTTGTCCTCTTCTCCCCCTCTGCTTACGGTTTACCAGCAGTCAAAAACAGAACTTCCTGGTAAACCGTAGGCAGAGAGGGAGAAGAGGACAACGAACGAGGGGCTGTGACAAACTGTTTCGTCCAAGTTTAACCGACTCATCTGTAGGCTGAACCCTCTACAGTCTGCAGAGTGCCCTGACTGATTACACTGTTTAAGGGATAATCCACCTTAACCCCTGTTGAGGTTAAGCATCAACGACAGCCCAACGACGTATACCTTGAGGTGGGCACCAACCACTGCCCTCAAGGTACCGATGATGAAAATCAAAGCAGACTAGCACTCACCCACACCAGATGGAAAACTCTACAGACTGTCGGTTCACACCCCATCACAAGCCAGCAAAACACCCACGAAACAAAGAAAGGTCTATAACAGCCAGAAAATAAACTCCAGACATGCCCCTGGCACTAGAGGCACATCATGGCCGCGTAGTGACAGCCCCGACCACTGACTCTCAACCTGATCGCCGGAGAAAACCATAGGAGGGTGCTATCGGAGTCGTGGTATTTATTGTCAAACAGAACTGCCCAGTAAACCGTAGGCAGAGAGGGAGAAGAGGAGGACAAACGAGAGACTGACGACAGTCCAGTACAATATATATATATATATATATATATATATATATATATATATATATATATATTGCTCATCGTTCAACCATCTCACAGTTCCCGTGTCTTGAATCCTGGCTGGTTTGTCCCGTTGTTTGACCTGTGCTGTCGGGGGCGGTGTTTGCATGTGGGACTTGTCATCTAGGATTCGTTTGCCCCCTGTTCTGTAATGTGTGGCTGTTCCCTTCCTCTTTTCTTTGCCTCTTCGCCTTTTGGCTGTGTGCAAGTGGGTCGATATGACACACGGGGTTGGGGGCAGCCGCCGCTCAACCTACATCCACGTGGACGGCCTTGTACGCAAGAGGTTCTGAACAGGGGGAGTCCTGTAAGGAAGAAGATAAAAAATGAATTCATTTCTCCTTTTTTTCGCATTTGCGCTTGACGATATATATACATGTGTGTATATATATATATATATACGATATATATATATATGACAACTCACCCTCACATTGAAGCGAGCTAGCAAGCCATCGAGCGAGCAACGACGGAGGTGAGCGCAATCGATGGAAAAAAAATCGGGCTATGTTATATCGTTAAATACGATTCACCCCGATCGTGCACGTAAAACATCCCGCTTTCCGGTCCGATAGGATCATAATCGGGAAACGTTTGGCCCGAAGGGTTTTGCGTGGGCCGTATCTGCCAATTCTCCCTGCCAATTATCCCATCATACTCTGAGTACGTTGTGCTCGGGGGATGACGGTAGGTCGTCAACAGAAAGCGCAATGACCATAAAAAGAGAAGCCGGTAGGTCGATAACAGACATCACAATGGCATACAGGGAGAAGATAAAGAAGAAAAGTGACGGTGAATGGGAAAGCCGGGGGCGTACGCTCCAGTCGACTTTGCGAAACGTATGGGACAAGAGTTACAGCCAGATGCCATCCAAAATATTCTGCTGTGAGAGCGCATTCATACGCGACCAAGCAGCGGGGGGGAGTGGAGAATGGAAGCGAACAAAGGATGAGCCTTCGGAATGGGGCGGGAAACGAGAATGGAGGATAATGGTGTGGAATGGAGGTGACTGGAGGGGATGGGAGCGCAGTCATACTCCTACCCACCCCCAGCGATTCAACCAGTAAGTGGAGGATGGACGGAGTGCATTCATACGGGAGCCATTGGGAGGACGGCGGGGAACGGAGAGGAGGACAGCATGTCAAACTCGGGCAAAGGAAGGATGGAGCATGAGAGGCAGAAGTACAACTGTACAACTAGTTTCTCTTGGGCACAGTTGCGCCCGTCCGGGAGTGCGGCTGCTGATATAGCTATCTCGGCGGTCCTTGCGTACCTGTCGTCCTGAAGACAGCAGCGTCATCAACCTTGGAATCGAGCTTGCTCTCTTTGAATCCCCTGCGGCGTCGACCCTTGATAGTAGGACTCCTTGCGGTCATATAAGGTCTCATTCCTGTAGGCTCCAGACTCCAGAGGTCGCCAGAATATGAATCGAAGCTCCAAAGACGACGGCCAGACAAGAAGGGAGAAGTGGTAGATTCCCGCCGCCAGAAAGTCCCCGGGCTTGTGCCCCACTAGGGGTGGTTTAAACTGGGAACAGGGACAGGTGTGTCGAGGTGCGACATCGGTTGGAGTGCAAAAAAAAAGTGAAAAAAGCGAAGTATCTGGACCGGGATTTTCCGTGTACCGACTGTAGGTCAGTTGGTGCACCCCTGAACCTTTGAAATGCCGACCTGAGTTCAAACCCAGTGAAGCAGACGGTTTTTTTTTTTTTTTTTTTTTTTTTTGAAATGCCGAAGGCGCTTGTGCAAGAGAACCACCAGGATTGAGGCTTTGCCTGGCGGGCCGCTCCATCTATTGGTGAAGCAGACGTAAAATACTGCCATTTGAGTTTCTCATCGGGGGGTTCCGCCCGCGCGCCCCCACCGGCGCTGTAGCCTTTCGGTCCGCGCGCGTCATCCTCGGTAACGTCGAAGACTGGGCGCCTTGCTGTTCACCACCATGATGGCATGCAGACTTCTTGTTCCCTCCCCGCCCGCCATGTTCGAGCGGCCCGTCCCATGACTTGTTAAGGCGAGACGGTCGGGGACAGTTTGCCCAGCCGGTATGGAACCTTCACTATTCTATTAGTATGTGACGCCCTTGCTTTGCGTATTGATATTAACGTGCCTTTTAGCACGTGCAGAGATTATTTGCTGAGATTAGGTAATTTGCTAATTGGGTTTGCTCTTCTTCTGGTCCAACAGCCCTCCGGCTGGCGTACGCTGTGTTCATATCGTTGTTTCTGTGCTGTTTCTCTCTATTCGTGCCTTTTATACTGGTCCCTCTGCGAGCATCATGGAAGTGGATAGTCACGTTGTCCCTAATGATCAGAGTGAGCGGGGTCCTCGCTCCCCGCCCCCAGCTCTGGGTTTAGATAGGGAAGATGAAAGTCATGCGCGTGAACTCATGCGATTGTGCTATGAGGAAGGGATTTGCCCCTCTGACATCGACCCCGGGGAAATGGAAATTGAAGGACGGGAAGTCCGTTTCAGGGTCAATGCGTCGATTGACAGAATTAAGATTAACTGGCTGAAGGAGCAAGTGGTTACTATAATTTTTTGGGAGGGCGCTCGCTTTCTCCCTAGAAGGGTCAAGGATGACATCGTTAGGGCGTACGAAGATGCTAAACTCCAGGATGGGAGTTTAGCAGCAGAGTCTTTCAGCCGAGGGAGAATCAAGATTGAAAGTCCTAACGTCGTTTCCTATGTTGCAAAGAGAAGGGATATTGCCTCTTGGTTGGTTACGAAAGGACTAACATAAAAGATAAAATAACAGTCATCACAGCAGAAGGTGATGAATTATCGGTCAATTTGGCGAGTTCGGATACGCCACGCTGTCGCAGGTGCAGAGCTTTTTTTCACGAGGAAGCTCAGTGCAGAAGATCAAACAGGCAACGGCAAGATCCGATGTCACACCAGGTTCTAGGTCAGGTGCCAGGCTCTTCTCAAACATTTTCAGCTTCCCCACGATATCAAGGCTTGATGGGGCTGAATACGTCGCAGGCTATGTACAGGGGTAGTTTCGGAGCCCCGATCTTGGATCTTCAACAGGGGCTTTATCCCTTCCAAAATGCACAGCTCAACCCGGTGTTCTCTCCCGGAGTTGCCTCGCAGCAAGTTCCTCTCCCAGCTCCTCCCCCACAATTCGCTATGCCRTGGCTCTCACRRCCTCTCCCTCCCTGGCTTCAACAGTTTCTTCAGCAGTCCTCAGYTGTCCCTCSCAATGGAGGAGATATGACGACTGGCCCTCTTGGAGCAGCGGGRAMTACGGGTAATGCCTCCGGCTTCCCGGGTCAATTAGGTTTCCCAATGRGTTCCGGTCCTGGGGRAATCGAGGACACTCCCCGTCAAAACCCCCCAGCTGGCATACAAGTGGAGGAGACTGGTAGGTTGGCGCATGCTTCGTCGAGCGCGGTCCAAGATGCAACGGGTAATATCCAAGGTCGCCCGAGATCATCCCTGGTGGGTAAGCAGCGCAGACTGGGCTATAATTCAGCGGCGGATCTTCTCGGCGAAGGGGAGAAATCGYCGTCATYTGTCCCTCTCYCGGAAGACTCTCAGGGCCAGTTYGTGGATGWAGGGACGCCAGGGTGCAAAACTACGCGGCGAAGGACGCCAGTTGCGTTAGCACGAGGACAAATTCAGGATGTGGATAGGAGAATCCTTCCACTGTTTTGCACTCTCGTTCGCAACAATATATGGGTAATTGTCTGGTCTTTGCCAGATGGCTCTTCTGCCTTTGTGAGTATTCCTGGCCCAGAACAACCCATGCCCTCTGCCACAGTTTCTCTTATTCGACCGGCRATTAATRATCGCTTYGCCTTTYGGCTGATTCCYGAACTTCCCATGCCCCGTCTTATCAAAGACTGCCCAAATGGTAGTGGGAAGAAAATTATCTTCCACATTCCCATCATGGATGCAAGATTTATCCCGGGGCAGTTAGAGAAACTCGAATCTGAAGGTCTGCGCCTWATCCCGTTATCTTGGATAACARACAGGAAAAAGAGAGAACTCTCTTGAATCCAGGCCCCACCGTTGCCTTCGTCTGATATGTTGTGTGAGGTGGACAATCGGTTTATGGCTGACAGAAAGYTGAACTCTATGTTTGTYCGTTCCTCCCTGTTGAAATCGTGGCTRACTTYCTCCCAAGCTAGAACTTCCTCACGCGGGAATAGTTCTCTAGCTTCTCCTCGGATCCAAACTACCGGGGCTAGGGGAGGGAATGGGCAAGCTTAGATTGGCTACATGGAATGTCAGGGGATTGGGGGATACATTAGGAAGACACAAGAGGGACAGATTGAAATCATGGATTTTTGACAACCAAGTTCAAGTTGCCTGCATCCAGGAAACTAAACTGGGTGAGGAGAAGATTGCTGCCTTGGGTAATTGGTGGGATGGGCTACAACTGTGGTCCCCGGCTATTGACACTAGGGGAGGGGTAGCTCTCCTGGTCCACCGTAATGCGGATATGGAAATCATTGATTTTTATGCAGATATCTGGGGTCGGTGGGCATGGTGGAAAGGGTAGTTCGACGACAAAATATGGGTAATAGCAACTATCTATCTATGCGCCTGTGGTTCCCCGGGACCGAGCTCAATTTTTTGCAGAACTATTAACTACTATACCAGAAGGCGAACATGTAGTCATTACTGGTGATTGGAATATTACATTGGACTGTCCGCCTAATGGTAGATTTTCGAAAGACAGAGCAAGGTTGTCTATTCTGATGGAGGAACTGGACCTCATAGACCCGTTCAGGCTTTCCCACCCAGAAGATGAGGGCTATACTTCGTGCTCTCATAGCCGCTCTTCTGAAGGCCCTATCGAACACAGATTAGACTTCTTTCTGATTTCGTCGTCTTTATGGGAATCTGTTGAACATGTGTCAGAATGATATCAACCCATGTCTGATCATAAACCTGTTCATCTGGTGTTGTCCTCTTCTGAAACTACATGTGGTAAAGGCTTGTTCCGGTTCAATACTCAGAACTTGAGCTTGCCTGGATTGGTGGTTTGGATGAAGAACTTCTGGAAAGATTGGGATAGGGCTCGGTCCTCCAATGTATCCTTGGCAGACTGGTGGAACGCGGGTTCGAAAATCTTTTCTAACCTGCTAAATGTTTTCTCACGGATCATTGCGTTTGACCGCAACCATGACGAGGCTCGGTTGATTAGACGCATTGAATATGCTGAATCTCGGATGCGGGAACACCCAGTGTCAAATTTAGTATGGGGCAAGGAGCGTGCTAGGCTGATGGCGGAATGGGACAACCTTCAGTGTAAAAAATCAGACATTTGGGCTGAGCGTCTGCGAGTTAAGGGGATAGTTGTTCATGATCACATGACTAAGGAATCGTTTCAGAAACTATTCCCTCGTCGCTCCTCGATTCGGATGAAAGAATTGCAACATCTGTTTGATGAGGAGGTTCCCAGGGCTAAGGATCTGATCCAACTATGTAACTATGCCTCTTACTACTATCGCGACATTCTGACCTCTCGATTGCAAGGGGCTCAGATTAACTCAGAGTTGCACTTGGACTCGCCTCACTGGGCTAACACCCTAGTGTGTTTGTCACAAACAGGAAGATTAGATCTAGATCGTCCTATCTCATCGGTTGAAGCCCTAGAGGCCTTGAAATCTATGTCCAAAGGTAAAGCCCCAGGGGATGATGGGCTACCGGTGGAACTCTTTCTGGTATTATAGGATGTGGTGGGAGATGGTTTGGTGCAAATATATAACGATGTACTCACGGGTGGTAAGATGGCAGCAAACATGTATATTGGTATCATTTTGATTTTATTTAAAAAAGGGAAGCGTTCTGAGATTTGTAACTGGCGGTCGATATCGGTCCTGAACGTTTCATATAAAATTTTAGCCAAAGTTTTGGCCAGACGATTGGGTCGTTATTTACCGGATTTGGTGTATTCGGATCAAGCGGCCTTTATTCAGGGACGATCTATTTTTGATAATATCATTACTGCTATTGAAAGCTTAGAGTTTATTCAGAACGGACAGTTGGATATCGCGGTATTATTATTAGATCTGGAAAAGGCTTACGACCGGGTTAACTGGTCGTATGTCCTGACCACACTGAATGTTATGTCCTTTGGACAGAACTTCTGCACATGGGTCATAGCCCTCTATACCGCCTCCACTGTTGCAGTAATGATTAACGGTTGCCTCTCGGAGGAATTCTCTCTAACCCGCTCGTTACGTCAGAGCTGCCCCCTTGCCCCCCTTTTGTTTGCCATCCAGATGGAAAATGTGCTCAATAACATTCGAGCACACCCCTCTATCAGAGGCCTTCCAACTGACAATACACAGCTGAAGGTCAAGGCATTGGCCGATGACCTGTTTGCCGTCTCACAGAATACACCTCAATCTCTAAACGCGTTGAAGCTTTGCCTGGATGAGTACTCGTCCCTTTCGGAAGCAGCTATCAACTGGCACAAATCCGTTTTTCTGCTCCCCGCTTGTTTCTCTCTAGCTGTTCAATGGGGTATGAAACGCATAAATGAGGGTTATTCGGAACGATTCTTGGGGGTTCAAATTGCTCTGTTATCAGCGGCAGCGGATCAAGAGAACATCCTGCTACAGAAATTAGTTCAGCGTCTTTCTTCCTGGGGTCACGCTCCTCACCTCTTACTGTTTGGAAGGGCCATGGTGATTAATAGTGCTCTCCTGGCCCTCTTATGGTATGTAGGTAGGTTCGTGGTCTTGGTTCGGTTCTCTGCTCTACAGTGCGTTTTAGAAGTGCTCGATTCATATGGAAGCCATACGCAGAAGAAGGGGAGTCCTTTATCTCGAAAGTCGCATGGGATCTGATCTGTAATTCTAGGCAGGAGGGAGGCTTGGGTTTACTGGATCCTCAAAGACAGAACGATTCCATGCTTTCGGCATGGGTGATCAAAGCTAGCCTCTCCCAAACTCCCCAGCACTGAATAAGCTTAGCAGAACAAATCTTGGCGCAAGAATGGAATCTTGTCAGGCCTAGGGATGTTTGGATGTGTCTTATGCTCAGATCCTATCTGAATAGGAGGATTAAATCCCCATTTTGGCAGGCAATTATCAAGACCTGGAAGAAAGTCCTTCCAAACAGTTGGAAAGAGCCAGTTACCAAGTCTGAAGTGCTGTTACAGCCACTATTTGAGAACCCAAGAATTTCCACGCCTCATGGGAGCTCCTTTGCCGCTGATTCTTCTTCGGGTAGCTTCGGCCATTTTTGGATTGAGAAAGGGGTACTGAGAATTGAAGATATTTGGGATGACTGTACCGGCAACTGGAAACATGAGGGGGCTCTTAGAACAGTTCTGGGTCAGGTCAGACATCTGACGTTGAARAAAGAAGCAATCATAGCTTCAATTCCCAAGGAATGGAAAGATYTTCTATTTTCTGTATCGCTCGATCCGCCTGGTACTYGGTACACGTCAGACTTGGCCTCATCCTCTGTCTGGCGCCTCATTGATCTAGGCTSAGATGGTAAAAGGACATTCCAGGCCTATTCGATTCTTCCCWCTCGAGTGTTGATTAAGGAGGATGACAACCCTCAGCCCCAACTGGGCATTCCACTCCATCAAGTACGAGTGTTGCTGACAGCGGTGGGGGAGGAGGAACCCGAATATAAGATATTTGGGTTAATTCAATCTATCCTGCAGTTGAAGCTTAATCCTTATCTCTGGGAATGGATGGTATCTGGTCTTGCAGGTCCTCACCCCATTCTGTCTGAATACTCGTTGAAGATAGGCTACTCTGTATTGAAACCGCTGAGATGCCTTTTGGTCACGGCCAGGACCCGTTGGATGCAGCTGTTGGAACTGGATCAGGAGATAGATCTTATCCGATTGGACTCTACCGTATGCTCATGTTGGGAGCAGCTAAAACTTATTCCATGTCAACGACAGGCCTCTTTGCAGTGGCTTGTATCCATGGTTGCAACTCCTTCGGCGGT
>BFEA01000826.1:284493-299604 GCA_003427395.1 Chara braunii | reverse complement strand
AAAAGCAATTGGATGAGTTCATTGTAAGCAAGTTAGAAAATAGTTGACAGCGGGTCTACACACAGTTATATTAGCAAGAAAGGTTTGCAGAAACTACGTCTTTGGCTGAAAATAAAGCAATTGGATGAGTCCATTGTAAGTAAGTTAGAAAATAGTTAAGAGATTGTAATGGATCGATACGTCGAGGGTGTACAAACATACTTTCGGCTCGAGGCCGAGGGGAAGGTGGAATGTGTTCTCCACTCTCTGACTCTCTTGGTGGAAGATAGTCTGCCCTTTGATGTGTTGTTGGGCATGGATTGGGGTGAAGCTGCTAATGCGGATATTAAGTTAAGGGAACATGAGTGTTGGCTCCGGAGTCCGCAGGGTGGAAAAAAGAAAATCCGCCTATTTCATGAATTTGGTAAGGAAAGCAGCTTAGCTCATTGTTGTATGAGTGCCCCAACATACACTCGCCATGTAAAGAAATATAACTTGTATGACCAACTATTTGTTGCATATGCGCGCCCAGTGAAAGAGGGTGAAGTAAAGGAAAAGGCCAAGTACCCCGAAATTGAAAAGATTCTGAAGGAATTCGCATATGTGGCTGAGGCCCCAAGTGGTGTGGTTGAGAGACCCATCAAGCATCGTATAGACATTATCCCAGCAAGTTAGATGCCCATCTACCGAATGTCACCAAAAGAGTTGGATTAACTTCGATCCCAGCTTGATGAATTGTTGGAAAATGGATGGATAAGGCCTAGTTCCTCGCCCTATGGTGCGCATGTGTTGTTTGTGCCTAAAAAGGATGGCGGGGTACGCATGTGCATAGACTATAGAAGGTTAAACGAGATAACTGTAAAAAAACCAGAGCCGTTACCGCGAATAGATGATTTGTTGGATCGTGTGTAGGGTTGCAAATACTTCACGAAGATTGATCTGAAGTTCGATTACTATCAGATTGAGATAGAGTCGGAAGACCAATATAAAACTGCCTTCAGAATGAGGTACGGGCACTATGAGTTCGTAGTTCTGCCCTTTGGTCTTACTAACGCCCTTGCGACTTTCCAAAGAACGATGAATGAACTTTTTCGCGAATGACTTAACAAATTTGTTATGGTATATCTTGATGATATCTTGATTTGTAGCAAAGATCTAAAAGAGCACTGCGAGCACCTTCGACTTGTGCTAAATAAGTTGCGTGAGGCGAATTTGAAGTTGAACCCAAAGACGTGCCATTGGGCCAGCGTCAAGTTTTATATTTAGGGCATGTGCTTGATGGCGATGGAGTCAGACCGGAAGACTCAAAGATTGCAGCAATTCGAGATTGGCCAAACCCCTGCACTTTGACTGAGTTGCGGTTGTTCCTTGGGCTAGCCAACTACTATCGAAAGTTTGTTAAACACTTCACGACAATAGCTGCACCCCTTCACATATTGCTTAAGAAAAAAACAATCCGGAAGTGAGATTCAGACTGCACAACTTCGTTTAAGCTTCTGAAAAAGTGTTTAATTAACTATCCGGTTTTGAAGGTTGTCGATCCTTCTTTGCCCTTTGTGGTCACCACTGACGCAAGTCAATACGGGATATGTGTTGTACTTCAGCAGGATGATGGGCATGGATACAGACCGGTAGAATTTATGTCCCGATGACTACCTAACGAGAAGATCGTCGTTTCCACGTACGAGAGAGAGTTGTTTGCTCTCAGAGAAACCCTTGATTATTGGCGACACTATCTCCTAGGAAGACACTTCAAAGTATACTCAGATCACGAGACACTTCGCTGGCTTAAGACGCAGACCCGAATGACACCTAAGTATACTAGGTGGGCCGCAGAAATCGACCAACATGACTTTGAGTTAAGGCCTGTTAAGGGTAAGTATAACGTTGTCGCCGACGCATTGAGTCGAAGATCAGATTTCTTTGGTGTCATTGTAACCTATTTAGATGTGGGCACCGACTTACAAGAGAAGATTAGGAATGTGTATCCTACTGATCCTGTATATGACACTATGTTAAAACGTGTGCAACAGGCGCCGCAAGAGTTTCCTAACTATCGTATAACCCAATGACTGTTGTTTGGAAAAAACTGATGTGCATGATAGGCTTTGTATTCCGAATGTGGAAGAGATTAAAAGTTTAATCTTAGGGGAGTGTCATGACACTAAAGGTCATTTCGGGTGGAAGAAGACATATGCCAACCTCTTGCGTTCCTACACCTGGTCTCGCATGAAACCTGATTGCATTGCGTATGTGCAGGGCTGTCAAGTGTGTCAAAGAAATAAGAGCACCACGCAGCCTCCCCTTGGTCTACTTAAGCCTTTGCCTATTCCAACAAGTCCAGGAGACTTTGTGTCTATTGACTTTATGGACACTAAGGTAAAAAGTAGGAATGAAAAAATGCAAGTAATGGTAATCGTCGACAGGTTTGGTAAGTATGTTCTGTTGTTTCGGAATTACAACAACTCATGAGTTCTCAAGAGGCTCTGCTGTCAGAGTTCTTGAAACAACATGAATTACGTAGTATTAGTTTGCAAAATCGTATATCAAAACGACTTCTGGCATCATCAAAAGGGATAGGGGTGTCAGAAGAAGCGAAAACAGAACTGGTAATCCGGGAGTTCTTTAACCATTGGGTAAAAGATTATGGGCATCCCTTGACAATTGTAAGTGACAAAGACTCACGGTTCACAAGTGAACAATGGCAGCAACTAATGAACGTCTATGGCTCTAAGTTGACTATGTCTTCAGATAGGCATCTTGAGACTAACGGCCAAACTGAGCAAATGAATAAGATTTTGCAGCAGACGCTGCGAATGTACATCCGTCCCGATCAGATTGACTAGGACGAGCATTTGCTCAAAGTCGTCAGTGTGTATAACAACTATGTTCACCTATCTACATGCAAGACTTCGATGGAGTTGCATTTGGAATGGCGTCCGCGCAGACCTATCGATCGTCTGAACCCGGATCGTGCAAAAGCTTCCACTAGGAACAAGTGAGTTTGCTACACAGTACCAGAAAAATATAGAAAAAGCGAAGGAAAATATAATGAAGGCACAACAATGATAGAACAGGCAAATAAGCACAAAAAACCTTCTCAGTTTGCTGTAGGTAATCTGGTTTGGGTTAAGTCTAAAGAGTTTGTTTCTGAAGAGAACATCTCCCAAAAGTTGTTACCAGCCTACAGAGGACCATGACAAGTTTTGGTTGTGATAGGAGATGTGGATGGACCTTCTTACGTTATTGAGATTCCTCTACATTTGCATACGTATCCAGTATTTCACGCATCAAAGCTTCTATCCTGTGCGACTAAGTCAGACTAACGAACTGTTTTCAAATCGCCGATCAGCGATTAACATGTTATTCGTTAAAATAGGACATTATACTATGTCCTCTTCTAACGAATTCATTTTTGGCTGCATTCCAAGAAACGTAGGCACGCCCATCCACGGCTTAAGCACATGCAGAAGTGTGCTGAGATCCGTACTTGTGAAACTTTATAAATGATATCCTAAATGAGGAAGCGTGTTCAAACCCGTACATGTTAGGCACGCCGCACGGGAACCTTGTGTGGAAGTGTGCCGGGATCCTTACTTGCTGAACTTCAAAAACATGGCACTGCTGGGAATCYTGTGCRGAAGTGTGTTGGGATCCGTACTTGTTAAACTTCATAAACGAATAACGACAGGCACGCCCATCAGGGAACTCTGTGCGGAAGTGTGTTGGGAGTCTTACTTGTTGAACTTCATAAATGTGTCGTGAATCTTGTGCAGAAGTGTGTCGGTATCCGCACTTGTTAAACTTCATAAACGAATAAGGACAGGCACGCACATCAGGGAACCCTGTGCGGAAGTGTGCTGGGATCCGTACTTGTTAAACTTCAATTCCATAATTGTGACGAGCAATGTGTCATGATTGCATCCTCGTTGSATAATKATATTAGAAGACGTAGAGTAGCGACAGGCACGCCCATCCAGGATGCCTGTGCGATAGTGTGTCGGGAGCCACACTTGTCAAACTTCAAGTTTGTGAATGTGATTAGCAAGTTGTCATGATTGAATCCTTGTTGGATAATACTATTTATTTCTTTTATGCGTGAGTTGTACATGCATGGCTATCGTCTCGTCCGAGGCGGTTGTCTGGATGTTGTACAGATTCAGACTTCTTTAGAAGTACAAACAGTAACTGTTATTTGTGACATACAATTTATTTTTCTCGGTCAAGAACGCAAAATTGTTGGTCACATGTAATTCAGGCGGTCATAAGTACATGATTGTCTATGCACACAAGAGACGTGATGTCACTGGTCTTTCACTCTTTGCATAACGAACCTCACACCCACACACTCGCCGAGATTTGTCTTGCATCCACACTCCAATTCGTAATGTCGCACCACACACACGAATATTATTTCGAGGTGAATTATATGCACAACCTTGGATGACCTGGACATAATTTGCAACGAGGACTGCAATGCGATGAATGTAATGACACGACAGACGAGCCGGACCTGACAGAGATTCCGAAGGCAATACGCGACACCAAACTGGCAGTCAACATACCAAAGACAACTCAAACCTGCAACACTGAAAGAAAGTAATGTCGATGTGAAAGCGACAGTTAAAATATGAAATATTCTGAAACAGAAGTTTTCAAATCAATCGAATCCATCAAAGACAACGACATTCCAAGACACATGATGCCAGTTGTCGTCTAATATACGGAATATTTTTACAAGAGAACCTGAAAGGCGGTCAATCGCCACGTTGCAACAGTGTCGCAAACATCAACATAAACACCCCGCAACTAACTCCATCCACTTGTCTTGGAACTCCCTCTATAACAACATTTGTTGCCACCGACTTCTAGCGCCTGCACGAGCGCCTATGTGATGTTTCACATTCCAAATAGTGTACGATCAACTCGAAAACACTAAGGTAAAAACTAGAATCGGCTACAACGCAAGGAAAAGAATCGAAAATCTCCAGAACATTATCTCTCAAGCTCACGGAAAGGAGGATCCAGTGATCATTATCTTTGAGGACTGGAACAAAGATAATATCATATTCAAGCAGATCCACATTTTTAGCCCATCTTTCCACCCCGCCGTGCCCTTGAAGTTGCAGTTTACTGAAGAAGAAAGAATTAAAGGTGAAGACTCGAAGGCCTGGCGGGATGTCACTTGTCCCATACGCGGTCGTTCCTAATAGCGCCATGTAGAAGTTGACCACCTCATCATTCACCCTGCCGTCGGCAAGTGAGAGGGTGAGAATATCCTTCGCTGCAATTCGCAACTGACCATCGTGGAGGGTCGAGAGTACAGTGTCAGGTGGCACCAAGCCTCGTTCAATGTCGTCCAAAACCCGCAAGCTTCCAATCGCAATCACTGCTGTTCCAGGTGCCGTGGCCCGCACTGCACAACATCGAGCGAAGGACCGGGGGGGAAGTAAGAAACGGAACACTAAGGATTCTCCTTCATCGCACGACGAGAAGCTAAGTATTTCTCATACATGGCCTGACCCCTAGTCACAGATCGTGGATATGTCCCTTTCTTTGGGGGCAGAAGGGAAAGACACTCCTCAATGGCAATGGCATGCTCCTTCTTCCCAATTTCGACATCAACCCCTGATGCCTTTAACATGTCCTTATGTTTTGTCGTCAACCCCGGGACTGTATGCAATATGTGTTCCGGATATTTAGAGGGTCTCCGTGTTCGAGACGACCCTACCCCTGTACAGCAGAAGAAGACAGAACGAAAAATAAATACACATTTCCGAAAAAGAACCCGACGAAACGACAATTAAAGGACCACGAAATCTAAAAGACGCAGGACCCATGCAATTACGGAACCCCGTCATGCCATGAAAGTGCGAGAGAGAGAACTTTCGCACGAGCCACGTTGCAAAACAAAACGAGCAGTGCACTCGAGCTCGACACCCCCGCCGTTCAAAAGGGAAAAGCACATCAAGTCACAGAAGCGGAAGGCAAACATCTCTGAAGTCCGGATCCCGGCGGACTTTTCCAACCCACGGAGATGACCCAACCCCTGTGCAACCGAAGGAAGAGAAAACGGAAAATGAACTCAAGTAATCCAAGACAAACCCGACGAAAACGACAACTCAAGAACCACGAAATGTAGAAGACGCAAGACCTATCTATTTACAGAGCCCCGTTTAGCCATGAGAGAGATAGAGAATACTTCCGCCCAGGCCCCGCTGGAAAACAAAAGGAGCAGTGCGTTCGACCTCGACAACCCCGCCCTTCATAAGGGAAAACCTCAACAAGCCACAAACCCGGAGGCCAAACATTTGTGAAGTCAGGATCCCGGCGAACTTTTTCCAATCGAGGCACCTGAAGAATAACCGCATTACGTAGCGGCCTTGGCAGTGCGGATCCCGGCGGACTAAAACCACCACTCATTCCGAAAGAGAAACACCATCCTTCCATTATGTGAGGGAACGCTTCAACAAAAACACACATGTTTTTGTCTCGTGCGCATTGACAGACATTGCGGTCACTGACGCGCAGACAGAGTGGCGTTTGTCACTGCTTATCAGCTGGTTTGTCTCTCCGCTCCTTAATCGGCGAAGTTGGCGCGGGCAAGGCCAGCACGTCGAAAGCTCGAGTGCCGGGGGCAGTTTTTTTCGGGGATGTGACATCTTGTCTTCCCCCGATCCCACCTTCTCCTCCGCTGGCGATGGTCGGCGGCAGCATCGGAGAGCTCGTCGTTGAGAAATCAACGATAGATCCCCCGGAAGGTTTGACGTCAAGAGGGCCGTCGACACCAGGTGTCGAGGACCGCTGTGCGTACATGTGGTGGTCGCCCAGGATGCCGTCGATAACTTCTTCAATTTCAATATGCACATTCGGTTTAGTCAGGCTGACTGCTACACGAGCTTCGTTGAACCGGTGTTGGAGATCGACGACAAACGCCATTGCTTGGACCTCATAGTCATCACGTTTTGCCGAAAGGCTTGTGACCACCTGTGTCTCCGTACCTAGTGCCGTGTCATCGTCGTCCTCGTCTTCCTCGTGGTGTTCTCCGTACAGCTGCCCGAATCCGTCAGAAGACTCCCCAGATCTGTCATCGTCATCGCCGGAAGTCCGTTCGTCGTCTCGTGTATCGAGTTCACCTTTTCCCCCCTCCTGCCCTCCTAGCAACCCAGCCAACTCCGTTTCTTCCCCTTCCTCTCCTTCATCCTCTTCTTCCTCCCCTTCATCCCTTCCTTCCTCAAATTCCTCCCTTGTGTCTCCTTCCTCCACTTCCTTCTCTTTGCCCATCACCCTGCCTTCTTCCCCTGCATGCAATGCAGCCACTTCGCCCGAACCCGTGTCGATTCCCGATGAATGCGCTTCCTGCCCGCCGCACGGAGCCCCTCCCGCCTGCACCAATATCCCTGGTTGGCCCCCCTTGCCTGAAGATGTTCGAATCCCGGCGAACTTCGCAGACTCTTTGTCGCTGGGCCCTCCACACGCCTTGCCTGAAGAAGTTCGGATCCCGGCGAACTTCGCCGTCTCCCTGTCGCCGGGCCCTCCACACGCCTTGCCTGGAGAAGTTCGGATCCCGGCGAACTTCGTCGTCTCCCTCTCGCCGGGCCCTCCACATGCACCTTCTCGCTCCGACCGAAGCGGTTGGCGATCCCCCGCAGGCGGCGAAGTCCTGTCCCTCACCGCACCGCTGTCTATTTTGGGATGACGACTCGCCACCCCCGGTCCTGACCAGCTCTGCGCGTCCGTCCTCTCTGTCCGCTCTGCAAGCATTGAAGTTCGGATCCCGGCGGACTTGAACGTTTCGACCGAGCCGGCACGAAGAGCAACCAAGGCCGCCATCACCGAGCAGGCGGATGAACAGGGCACGTCCTCCGACTGTGCCGAGCATTCCGGACCGGGACCGGCAGACTGCTGACGCCCGAGGGCCTCCCACGCCACCCCGCCGCTGTCTTCCGCTGTCGTGGTGTCGCCCTGAGACCCGCCCTCAGCCTCGTCGCCGTCTTGTTGTCGCCCCGGGACTCGTTTGCCGCACCCAGCCTCGTCGCCCTCGTTCTCCCCACCTTCCGGTCCTCGAAACCCTGTACTTACATGCGTCCCACTGGGAGGGGGGATTTTCCAGTCCACCCTTCCTTTCGAGGGGCTCGTTTCGAGGTCGTAGTAGTCCTCCGTCAGCTCCAACCGGCGAACAATCGCCCGACTGTGACGGACACGTCTTCGGGTGCAAAAGAGCCATTCTCGGCCCTCACTTTCTGGAGGACCGCAATTCTAGCGACGTCGAGGAAGTCAGACTTCGACCCGCGAGGGAGTGGCATCCATCCTCCGTCCGGGACAGCGACCGCAACGATCCACTCACCCTTTTGGATCGCCGGCTGGATAACTCCTGGATGCCAAACCATGTCATGGCCCCAGTCCGCCTCCGTGGAACGACTTTGAGGCTAAGTCAGGAAGTGAATGTTGGCATTCGTCCAAGACAGATGATCGGGCGGGATGTCAGACCCGGGACGCAGTGAGCGATGGCCGGAGGCCAGAGCTTGCATTCTCTGCAGCAACTTCATCGGGGTAGTGCCAGGCGCCGGTTTCGCCATCGATGACACGAGGGACGCTGGGCTTGTCGACGGACCTGCCAAGGACGACCCTGTACCGTGCTGCGCGGAATGTTGGTCGTACTGCAGGTCAAGGCTTTCGGTGTCGCTGCCCTCCTCGTCCGCGGTCACGTCGAACTCGATGCCTGTGGTCTCCTCGTCTTCCGTGGAGATCAAGGAGGAGTAACTGCCGAACGTCAGCTCCTCCTCTGACTCCACGAAGTAAAGGGACTCCAACCTCTCGAGGAAGGTCTTCGCGTTCATGCGGGAGGCGCCGTGGTAGTTGTCGAGCAACGTGAATATGTGGTCCTTGCGGCGCATGTACTCGGCGTCAGTGTCTCTCTTCGGCCGCGTTTGCAGGAACAAGAAGTCGTATATCTTGTTCCGCTTCCTCGCACTCAACTTGAACCACATGTGCATCTTGTTGTTCCACGCGCGAGGGCGAGACTCGTTGACGACCATGAACTCGCAATTGTGGGCACCCGAATTGACCTCGCTTTTGACGAGACCAATTGTAAATTGCAAGAGCTCGGAGTTCCCTTCCATCGCGATGACGTGCCGTCCTGCCTTCGGTACTTCCCAGACTGACCGCGCGTGTGGCTTCCCGAGGAAGACGACACCCTCCCCCTTCTTGGTGATGGATTCGAGAAGCTGAACAAATTGGGCGGGGTTGCGTTCCATGTCCCCGTACACAATGCCTCGACGGGCAGGCGAGGTATGCCACCAGTCGCAAGCGTTGAATGGGACGTCGGACACATCCGTTTGCGTAACCTTCTGTGGTACCCGCACTGCAGCAGCGGCGCCTGTCGGCAGTTTCCCCTTGTAGACGACGGACGTGTTGGCCCGCAAATCGTCGTCTTTAAAGAGTATGTACATCCGGTCGTCTTCCGTGTACAAATTATTCCCGACGGGGAAGCTTTTCTTCTGTTGACTCCTCCTCACCCACTTCCCTTCCAGCACCTTGACCAAAGAAAGATGGTTCATGCTGGCCAGAAAGGAGAGGTTCTGCGCCGCGGGACAAAAACAATAAGCGTCCAATGCGACGGACACCACGTCTGGAGTTGGGAATTCAGATTGTCGAATGCTTGCAGTTTCCAAAGCTTCAAGTCCACCGGTTCGCACAGATCGAGGACGAACGTGTGACTCTTTGTGGCAACCACTGCCTCCTTCACCTCCGCATTCCTTATGTCTGCCTCCAAGGGGTCGCTGCCGAATGGCGCGATGGATGTCACGTCGACCGTGTTATTCCATTTTATGTGCACAATGCCTTCGGCGAGCGTGATCTCTCGACTCTTCAGTCTAGTGCCAGTCAACACGGACAGGACCTTATTCCGCCAGTCGACAGACAGCTTCTTGTGACCGGCCAGCTTTTCCGTCGCCTCGATCGATCTGTCGTTGTCGCAGCCCATGTAGGGCGGGCAGTCCTTGAACAGCGAGGAGTTAGTGACGTATTTCGTGCTCCTGTTCCACAACTCAGCATCCAAACCACGACTCTCAAAGTGTCTGAAAATTGCGGACCTTGATTTCAAGAACGGGAACCTCTAGCTCCAATCTGCGTCCAGCCTTTTGTCGTGCTTGAACTGGTAGTAGTTCCACAGACGCACCAGCACCCGGTCGCACTTCACCAAATTCACCACCTCCTGGACGCTCAGCTTTCCGAGCTTCGCCAACGCTGGGGAGCCGGTCTGTACCCAAACCACCTGGCAAGCGAGCACCTTCTTCAGGACGCGGCACTTCTCGTTGTCTGTCAGCGACTCCATCGTTTTCCAACAATGCGCGTCCAACTCTGGCACTTGCACGAACCACTCGCCCTCCTCTTTCTCGTTTTTGCTTTTTTTTGTCGGTGGGTCCACAGGGACGTTGTATACGACCTCCTTCCTGCCCAGCTTGTCATTATGGATGTATGCAACCCCAGGCTTCACGTTTTTGACTTTCTTCTTCCGCATGATCCACTTTGCGCCGTCGTGTCCGAGCAATCTGCCTGTCTCCCATTTCTCGAAAAAGTCGACGGCCTGTTTCCAGACGTTCTCCCCTGCCATCGCCAACGGGAAATAGGAACGCAGGGCAGTGCCTTGTTTCCTGATGGCCTCCTCGCCCTGCTGATCTGCGAGAATCCACAAGTTGTTGTGCGGTGTCATGTTGAGTGCGACATTACAGAATTCACGCCACTTCCGGACCTGATCCTGTTTTCCGATGGGGTTCCCCATAACAGCACACGGGCAACCGGCGCGATTCCATTGCCACCTAATGTCCCTCATTGACAGCTCCAGCTGTCGTGGGGGCGCCTTCAGGTCCTTCTTGTTGTCCTGGGAACTGACAAGGAAGTACCCTTCGAAGTCGTCGTCCGAAAAGTAGACCATTCGTGCAGGCCACCGCTCGAAATTGTATTTCCTGGCCACCTAGCTGCCGAGCAGCGACCTTGCTGCAGTCGCGTTGTGCTTCCCACACACCGCGTAGTAGTAGTATTGTCCCGCCAGCTCATCCCTCCAATCCTCCGGTCTCAGACGTTCTGCCTTGGTCCCCGGAGTCGGTTTATCAAGCCCCAACGGCGCCAGTTTCAGGGTTGGTAAATCGTAAGACTGCGCTTTGTTTTCGAAAGCCAACCACATCGCTTCTTTGATCCCTTCCACGAGCACGGGATCCAGGGACCGCTCGTTGTACAGGTCCTCCCAGTCCCCGAGGTCCACGACCTGCGCAGGGCTAATGTCAAACTCCCGCTTTGTCCGAACGCCGTCTTTGTACTCGAGGAAGTACCCGGCGTCGACGTCGATGGGAATCCCTGTTGTCGGTGGAGAAGACGGTCTAGACTCAGGCTGCTTCTGTCTCGAAGACGGTCGTTTGGCAACCTGCCGGCCCTGCTCCCCCTCGGTCCCCTTGCGTTTCTCCATCGCAGTCCTGGGGGCCTTGCTCTTTAACTTCTTCGTAGAACCGGCGAACTCGTCTGGACGATCCCCCCTCCTCTTTTGCGGAGCTCCTTGCGAGCCCAGGCCTCCCGCGTCCACCTCCTCCACACCCTGTCCCTCGCTCGCCTCCAAGTCGACCTCCGAATAGGCYGCCACCTGTACTGCAGGCCCCGTACTCTTYCGCTGAAYCGGAGCATCAGTCTGAACCCCAGGAAAAGACAACACAGACCGCCTCGTGTCACTCAGCGCTGGACCAGTCCCCTCATCCTCGCTGTCGTCRAACTGACCTCGGCTCTCSCCACRGTGCAGCTGAGTGGCGGGACCAGAACCCAGATCACCGCCCTCCGCCGCTGCCCCGCTTGACTCGCAACCGCTGCACAGCTTCAACGGCAACGACAGCTCCAGGGCTGGGTTGACGTCGCAGGGGACGTCTAGAGCGATGTTTTTGTCCTCCAACATGTCGAAAAATTCACGCGCCAAAACAAAACCGCCCCCGAGAACGAGTTCTCTATAGAACGGGGTGTTCACAGCACCCGCTACGAGCCCTCACACAATTCGAGGTCCAACAACGTCCCTTTCGAATTGGCAACGACGTTGCCCTTGGCGCCATAAACTTTCTGCATATAGAAATGTCGTCGGCCCCCCTTTGTGTCCTCCCACCACAAGATGGCACCAAGCACTCTACGCCTTCTGCTGTCATCGATGAAGATGACATGACCACATGGCTGCGCAGTGGGGTTGGAAGCGTCTCCACAGCACCAGTCGATGAACCATTTCGACCTCGAATGGTTCGACCACCCCTGCGTGGCAGTAGACGACCGCCTCGTGGAATCTTTTCGTGATTCCTTCCCGAAGGTCCCTGTTGGCTCCACCTCCCCCTTGGAAGAAGACATACTGTCTGCCAACGACAACGCAAATCGAACAACACACCATGAAGTCAACGTCTGTCAAAACACAGGAGAAACAGAACACTCGCTGTCGCACATCAACGCAGGCTGTAGCGCAGCGAAAGCCGCACACGAAGACACCCGGGCACCCAAATCCGAAACAGTGAGAAGGGGTAGCCTGCTGGGATCCGAACTTCAAGTGGGCAAGAGACCGAGAGGCAGACAGAGAGAGAGAAGCAAGTGAAAACTCGCAGTGCGCATGAGATCACGCGCTGTTTATGCGGCACACGGGGCACCCCGAAGAACAAAGACAGACAAACGCACAGTGAAAATCGCGAAGTCCGCCGGGATCCAAACTAAAGGACGGTGCGTGAGATAGAGACGGCGAATGCAGATTTCGGGAATTTTTCGCAGGAATCAACTGGCGGTCATGTTCGAAACTCGCGCTCGACGGGGTAGTGTTCCTGACAGTCCAACAGCCAAAGCTCGCCGCGAGCCAAACTATAACAGATAGGCAGCCATGCAGCCAGCGTCCCAGAACCGTGCTCGACCAAATACACTCCGGAACCAATATCGGTGGGTTGTGCAACCCACCCGGAACCACGAAGACTCACGACAAAGCAACGCACCTCCCGAAACGTGAAGTTCGCCGGGATCCGAACTTCAGGACGATGCGACAGGCAGAAACGGCGTCTCGGACACACGATCCGCAAGTCTAAGGTTGTTAAACTCAAACCCGACCCAGGAAGGCCACACCGGAATGAAAGGCTGGTTGAAATGGAGAAGTCCGCCCTAATCCGAACTACTCTGATTTTCGATCTCGCGTTATGCACAGCTTGGCACTGGATGAACCCAAGCTCGAAAGCGATAGCCGTGTCAACATTTCGTAGGTCCTTGGACTCTGGCTGTTGCCGGAATCCACGAGGGATCCGGAAGACCACCGTCTGTGGCAATAGACAGCCGACTCCTGAAGTTCGCCGGGATCCGAACTTCAGGAGGACGCAAGAAAGAGAGACAGAGAGAAACATTGGAGCAACTCAGAGTCCAAACGCAAGACGGTGTTCGACCAAGACGCACGAGGAAAAACCTCGGGGTTCCATAGCCGACCGCAGGTTTTGATGGCAGCAGTCACTGAGTCCAGGCGTGATTGGTAGCAGGACCGTTTCCGACTCCGCTCAACACTCGAAGCTCGGAGGCCGGTAGGACGCACAGGCCAAACCGCGAAGTTCGCCGGGATCCGAACTTCAAGAGGGCGCGACACGGAAAGAGACGGCGTGCACTAGCAACTGCTGCCTCCCGCGCCTTTCTCCACTACTAAAACTCTGCTATGTTCGGCAGCACACAAGCCTCTCACTCGTCTCCCTTCTTTTTGCTTAAGTAGGATGTCCAACCACACGTCCAGATCTTGTGACAATCACGGTTCCCCGGGGACAAGGTCGCGAACCGTAGCCATACAAAGCATTCATTGACGATCTGTAAACGCGGACCAGCGGATCGTCGACCGTTGCAGTTTTCGAAAAGACGGACATGTATTTCATCCTAACAAACACTCCCGGTCGTGCTAAGGAGTTCCCTATACAGTCCCGTATGGCGGACACTTTCTCCTCGACCTCCCTAAGCAACGAAAAGCTTTGGACCGGCCCTGCTATAACCAAATCTCGCCACCCATCTACATGTTCAGGCCCGGGCGTCGGAACGAATTTGGACCCCTCAATTACCACCTCGTTGCGTGATACAAGCACAACTGCATCGACGAGTTTCCTGCTTTTGTTCGACGCAGCGACACATAGGACTCTGGCGAAATCGGACCCGGATACAGTCAATCGCACACAACAGTATGACACAACTGGTGGAGAATTCCCGGGGCACCGGAGCGGGTACTGGCCCAGGAACGAGCAGTGATGAGCGCAGTCCAGCAACTCTTGTTTCTGCGAGCCTCCCCAAGTTCGTGGCGACGACCTGACGTAGTGGCATTCGAGGCGGCTGAAATGGCGGCTAATGCAGCCCAGTGCTCTGCTCATGTGGTTCAGGAACTTGTGTCCGAGGACAGCGTCAGACAGCGGGATGAGGTTCCCGAACTCCAACATGTTGGCGAATTTGTACTGGCTTGCCCAAGGGCAGCGACTCTCCATCGTGGCCCAATTCCCATCGCACCAATCGTCAGTATGCGCGTCCCTGCATGGGACGACGGTCATCCAGGGGTCCTCGTCGAAGTCCTCTGCGGTCGCTCCGTGGATCGTAGTCACACCGTTGAAATGCCCCACTGATCTCGCGCAAGGAGAAAACGGTTCTGCCAAGCGAATGTGCGTTTCGGGACTCATGGTTTGTGGTGTCGAGAAGATCGACTCAAAGATTCGTGGTGTCGAGAAGGTCCCATCCATTACGCACCCTACACACCACGCTCACATCCTCAAACGACACACACGGGGACGCTGACACTCGTAAACATAGTTGGCGAGCAATCAAACGACATAGGTCCCTCGCTGTGGTTGTGCACTGGGGTTGGAACGCGAGTTGGGTTTTACGAAAGGCAAGAACCTGAAGTTTGCTGGGATCCGAACTTGGCGGAATGCCGTGGGAGAGACACAGCTGTCTATCAAACTCGCCTTTCCATTCTTTCTTGAAGTTCGGATCCCAGCCGACTTCACATTTTCACAGGTCCACTGCTGTGGTTGTGCACTGGGGTTGCAACTCGAGTTGGGTTTTACGAAAGGCAAGAACCTGAAGTTCACTGGGATCCGTACTTGGCGAAATGCCGTGGGAGAG
>BFEA01000826.1:210649-231102 GCA_003427395.1 Chara braunii | reverse complement strand
GGTCGCCGCTTTTGCGCTTTTTCCATTATGGGGAGAAGGAGGTTTGTCCCGGACTGTGAAAGTCAGATATTTGTTGTACACACACATAACCGACAGACATACACATACAYATACACACATACATCGTTATTTCTGGTGGCCATGCTACAATAGCCAGCAAGTCATTATAGCAAAGCMAGCGGGAGCCACGAAGGCATACAGTACMTTTCCATCCGCAAAGGCTGTGGCAGACTCCGTTGCCCCTCTCCTCCTCCCCCCYCCCCGTAAATCTGCCCATCCCCTTGTACTGTATCTCCCGGCACCTCTCTTATCACTTCTTGACATTCGGCTGGCATCAGGTAGACAGCTCAATTCGCGGAKCGACTAGTGGGTCTCCAGTTGACGGMCGCCGCCTCGTGCTTTTGTGTACCGAYGGCATATGCACCCCGCTGGAYGCCCCGCGACATCTGTGGAACGGAAAGCCTGCGTGGCACGCTGTAATCAGATTTCATGGTTGACACTCAAAGGCCAGCRGCCTAGGGGTTAGGCGGGCCCACCCAACGAGCGAAGTCTGATTGCGTCCCGGGCATCGCTYAGAGCATGTTTTTTTGTGTACGCCCCTCTTTTTTTTTCGCACGGGGCGTGTGTGTGTGTGTATATGTGCGGGCGCGTGAAACAGAAAGAGAAAGAGGCAGACAAAGAGAAAGAAGAACGAAGACGAGTACTACACCCCCTCTGGAGATATTATGGCATGTTTCCTTAATGCACCCGTGCATTCCGTGCAACAAATCCGGAGCGCTTCTGCAAGAGCACCCGTGAAAAGCAAGACTAGCTAACTGCGYTGGACWRGTGCCTGTGACTACTGTCCACAAGGGCCGCCCGCCAAGATAGATTGATGATGGGAGGGGAGCATCACCATGGACGACAGTGAGCGTCCTTKTACAGAGTGAGTCTGAAATACGGTATCCTGAATAGCAGGCGGAGGGTTGGGCTATAGGGTGTGCCACAAGGCGGGCCCTGACGTAGGYGCCGGAGAAGCATCAGTGGATGGGAAATAGATGTCCCGAGCGCTAAGAAGCCGGAGGCCTATAAACAGGACAATGGGAAGTGTGCTGGGAGACATATATTGAGCTTAAACTGCTAGTACACGGCMCCGGCCTTGCAGAAAGTTTTTGTCGGCACAAGCAGAACTCGGCGGCGCCCCGCACCAAGTGGGGCCATCGGGGAAAAAAAMCCGCGGCCTCCGAAGCGGTGCGGGTTTCATGTTCACACCCGCAGGCCTGTGTGCGGTGTACTGGGCATTCATGAGCGCAGGAAAACAAAATGCAACGAAACAAAACCCAAAAAAAAACATTGTGAACATTCCCCGGACAGGCCTGGTCGAGATGCGGGCCCAGGCTYAGGTTCCAGCAACAAAAATCAGTGATGGTGTAAGTTGCCGCAAATTATGGTCAAAAGGAGGATTTTTTTTGTTTTTCCAAAAGGAGTTTACTGCTGAGGAAAAGTCAAAATGCATGTTGATCACCGCCGATTACATGGTCAAAAGGAGTCTTTTTTCCTTCCGAAAGGAGATACTGTTGAGGAAAAGTCAAAGTGCATGTTTGGCCCCGCCTTATCGGCGRTGGTCAGGAAGAAGGGCAGGGCCGCMGGTGGGGGAGGTRTGTTGGGCTGGGAAGGGACGRGGGAGGGTCGAAGGGGGGGGTCCGGCAGCCACCTTAAAGACCAAGCATTTTGCCAGCAGYTGCCCCTCCCATCCACTTCCTRTGCTCGTAACCAGTAACAACAGTGCCTATGCCCAACACTCACGCGCCACACACAACCCCCCCAMTCATAGACACACAGACACACACACTCGTGACAATCTTGAATTCGTGATAACAAGGCACCGCTTATACAYTGAGCTTCACCYTTMACTAACCATTTTGTGTTTTTCCAATTTCGTACTTTGCGCAATSCTTTACGAGGCCCTGTAGAAGAGGGCAATTCATAGATAGCATACTTACGTGGACAGCTTCGAATCATGTTTGAGTCTTATTGTTGAAACYGTACAAAGCCGACAAGGGTGAACCGAATGCCAGTCGACAGGGGACACTACATGTTGCATCTTTCGAGAAGAAAGATATGTAGTGCATACGGACGAACCCCGAATTTCGTAATAAAMATTCGYCGATGGCATTCCTGATGCAGCATATTTCTGATTCGACTTCAGCCCATTCCTCGCAATCGGCGTTCSTCTCATGGGGCACCACTCTAATCCTGTTTTCTAAAACTGTTCGCTCGACCAGACGATCTCCGGACAGATACGTYGTAGTGTATGTTACAATTACGACCGCATCTGTCAATGTCCTTTTCTTGTTTGTACACGCTACGCACAACACTCTACTCAACGCTCRGTCATCCAGCGTGACACARACACAACAGTAGGAGGYTGCGCAAGACGACGTCTGCAGTCCAGGCAAGGGGTATTCTGATAGAAAATCACATAGCCCGTCACAAACGAGCAATTCGAGGCGACAACGTTTCGCCCAGGTCCTCGGTGAGGTCGAAACGCACGTGAATTCCAGCGTGTGCATAGAGACGCCCGTTTCCGGCGGTCAGTATACTTTGCGTGACATCAACTTGGAACGCGGCAATACGAGTACGCGCCCCCATTCCAACATGGTCGCAAAGCGATAGTCGTTTGCCCGCGGACAACATGACAAAGTTGCAATCCAGTCGTCTTTACACCAGGCATCCAAAGGAAGAGATCGCCAGGGCACAACAGTCATCCATGGATCCGTTTCAAAATCTGCGCGAGTGGCGCCAACGATTTCCGTTGACCCTTTTGAACCCCGAAGGGCTACCGCCCGCAGTTTGAACGGGAAGGCGACAACAACCGGCTCGATCATTTCCGAGACTCGGCCAACGTTCTCCTGGTAATATTGCATTGTATGCTGGCATACACAAAGCAACAATGGGGGAATTAAGTAAATAACTGCAATGTCATTTGCATATGGCGACGCATAATCCGATATCCCTTATCGTGAACATGGAACTCCATAAGCATTCCTCTCGCCTTTTGTTTTACGTTCCCCCCTCACCCTTTCCGTCAACCTCTCATCGGTTTCCTGCCTTAAGCCCCTCTACCCATAAGAGTTCAATCTATGCGAGCAACCCGCGTTACAGGTGTGATCTTAATGGTCTACTGGTATACCGACTCAGGGCACACTTACATGCACAGGCCATGGCAAAGGCATACGTACATTACRGTTTCCCTTTAAACAGAAACGAACAATACAACTCTACAACTTAGCTCAGTGAGTGCACCATCGAACTGCAGAAATGCWGACTCAACTGCGARCCCCTGCGATGAAACTCGKTGAATAAAACCAGATATTCTGAAACGCGTGGTGCCARTTGGGTCACTGGTTATATGCCACGGYCGTGGCCACCCCCTTTTTCGAAAAGAAGCGGYTGAAATAACTAAATTCCAAATGGAGAGRTTGGAGCATGCTGGGACRACCATTGTCGCAAAGCCCCCCTCCGGACTGCGTCCACTTTGATAACCTYAGAGTTGTTTTATGCATACGAATCCATCAAGATTCAGAGTTCGTCACCGCCAATTTTGTCGTCAAAGGCACWGCATCGCGATTTCAAAAATCCAGTTGCAACCGGCTGGGCAGAAACCAARKAGGGAAATTGAAAAAAGTCCCATGGAACGGGGCAATGGATGATGATGATGCTGAGATTAAAAGACATTGCAAGTTGGTATCTGGTGCCCAGACTACTATTGAGCCTTCAGTACCTACGYGCCCACTCCCCCCCCTCCCCCCCCCACGCATCAGCCCTTGTTCCTAGTTTTTGGTATGGAATATAGTGGAATCCCTTAGTAGGATCTATTTTTGGCAGGCGAGGCACCAGCGTCCTGTGAAAAGGATGAAAYGGTAGTGCTTTTCCCYRGTTCCAGAGGAGGGCAAGAGAGTGATCCCGATGTGTGAGCCACCGTCGCSGGCCTACAAATTGCCTTCAATAAACCTCTCAGGTTACTGGACATGACAACTTACAATTTGTATTCATTTACTTATTTATTTATCTTTCCTTCATGTCAMCAGAGTCGCCCGGGACACCTGGGCGACCCCAAACCGGGGGTGCTAGACTCGTGGTTTTAGCCACGATCGCGATTTCAACCACTYTTYGCTTGCCTTCCTAGACYAGGCCTGCGATTAGACTATATACACAAAACAACTGATCACTACGTTGCCAATAGTTYTTAGCAAAAGTGATCGTGATACAAGGTTATATACAATGCAGATGTCGTAACCATGTGAGGGTCAAAGCTACACAGAACTCTCCCATATTTATGAACCTTCGACCGTGTGACCGCCGTACGCTGGGCAAGTCTTCGCTCCCGAGCTTCTGTGCCACAACGCGGAATGGCAAATGTCAAAACCAAAGATACATAACAATGTCAGTCAACGCTCGTACAGACAAAGCGGTCTAAGTAAAGACGAGTTGTCTGAGCTGTTTCCAATTATCTGGCTAGACCTGAAGAAGATGAATGTCAAACCACAGGACGAAATCAAGTCGCGACGGCCAAAACACAGTTCAGCTATGAACAGGGAAAATGGACAAAAGGAGGGGTGAGGGCGGGGCGGGGGGGGGGGGGGAGAGCATAACAGAGATGCAGCAACAGGCATATAGAAGGGATTACGCGTTAGCAGCCCCATGCGAAGCTGCATGCGAATAGACAAAAACAACCAGAGAYGTGTCGCCATCATGAAGGAGCCGGGAAAGTGTCTTACGTTTTCACCGTGCGCCGCTGCGCTGGATAACCACGCTTTCTCCTGAACGACGCGTGCGAATGCRACTCACGAGCATGTGCCGGAAATCCACGTCRAAACCAGACTRCAGCGGGGCACCGGATAATCTRTGGTTTCTGGTGCGRAAAAATGTCACATGTTCACCCGGGGCGGGGGCAGAACGACGGTGGGGGAGATCGTGGACAACCGTCCTCCGAACARACGGTGTAAGACGGGCTGTTAATGACCGGCGGTCGACGAAAAGGCGATGGAAATCGGATACAAYGAAGGGCAAATCYTCATSGACAAGATACAAATTGATAACAAATGAAGTGTCTACATTACAAATGACGRGGTCGACAACATAACCACGCTCTGTGACATTCTGGTGGGCGTAACAGGGGCAGTCGGCGATGTAATTTTCCAAAGCCTCTGCAGTTCGATGCACAAGGCGTATATAGGGCATTGTGTATAAACAGCACAGCGGCGACTGGGAATCAAATAGCGAACAACATTCAGTATTCCAACACGGCATGGGGAAAAAAAAACAAGAAACTGATGTCAATATGACAGTTAAGCATCCATTTTTCCGAACCAGGTTGACACTTGTCGTAAGAGAACCATTTTAAGAAGAGTAACCCGCCTTATCCCCAGTTGTGACTTAAGCATCAACTCATACCCTGAGGTAGGCACCAACCACTTCCCCCAACGTGCCCCATACGATGAAAATCGAAGCAGACGATGGCTCACCCACAGTAGCTCTTCAGCCCTACGGACTACGAGTTCATACCGCATCACAAACCAGCAAACCACCCACCAAAAACAAAGAGAACGGTCTGTCACAGTCAGACAATATGTTCCACACATGCTGCCGCTCACACTAAAGACACAACACAGCCACGTAGCGAACGCCCCGACCACTGCCGCTCCACCCGACCCCACAAAACCGCAACAGGGTGTATATGGAATAACTTGAAATCCATTTCCTTTTCAGATTCCCTTCAGATGTCCCAAGAAAAACACGCCCTGCRTTCAAGGGATGCCAGAAGCTAGATTGGTAACAAAYGCGAACGCTCCGACCACCTCTGACGAACCACTTCCCGACCCCGTGCTATCTTTCGTACCCCTTGGCTCAATTCTCTCCTTTGCATCATACTGGCCCAACAAAGCCCCCGTCGCTTTTCTTGATTTCATGTGCCTTGTTTAGGCCCCCATTTTTCGGAGGTTCTACTGATTCTTGGAATTCTGCTTTTTTGTAATTTGGGAAATGCATGGGAAATTACGCGCGCCTTAGCGAGCGCACTGGGAATCGGCCTCAACGGTTAGGAATTCCGGAATAAGCGGAACCCGACGTGTCTTTTTCTTTGCATGAATGTTCTCGGTCACATCGGGGAAAACTCTAGGAATTTTGTGAGAATACGGATAGTTGGTGTTTTTTTCTCTTGTTGTCGGCGCTGCGCATGTGAGCTTCCTCCTCCTTATTTCCCGCGTCATCCTTCCCCCGCGCTCTCTTTTCTCTCCCTTCCCCCTCCTCTTCTTCTCCTATCGCAACTGTTTTTCCCTCTCTCTAATCTTTGCGCACCTGTTTTCCTTTCTTGATCATCTGAATCTTAGACCCGTCTCGCGCTACTTTTTGCGCTTCTTTCCTTCTCGGTCTTCAACCTTGGCTCACGAAACCCGGTTGATCCTTCGATTACCCCCGCTCACCAATCAGACGCGTTGAGCAAGAGGATCTTCCTGCTGCGCAACGAATCTGATTGGCTGAACATTGAGTTTCGAAGGATCAACATGGCTTCCCTTGAGCACCCCTCGCTGAATCTTCTCCTCGTACACCTCGATTTCCCCTCTGTCTTCTCCCCCGTCTGTCTTCTTTTTCGCAACTATAAATTCTGCAAGCCCGCCCGCAAATCTCTCTTACGTTTTTCACTCGCAAGCCAGCTTCCGGGAAGCAGTGGCTAGGTGATGCGTTTGGTGCGAGTCGAAAAGTCCTGACGGACTGACTGTAGGCTGGCCGGTTTCGCACTTGATCGCCATGACGGACTGTGGGATCCGGGCAGCCGTGTCGAGCTTGCGTCAGCGAGGTGACGATCGCAGCGGCGGAAGTTAGCACGCGACGGCCGGGATCATCGGTGCGGGTATGAGGATCGGTAATTGGAGTTGAGTGGATGATTGGCCCAGGGCCATATTGGAATTTCACGGCGAATGCGCGTTCATGGTTGCGGATCATTTTTTTTTGTGTAAGTTCATGGCTGTGAAGCCGAACGTTCCCTTGTCGGATTCCAGTGTCTCCTATCTCGACACTTCTCACCCATCTCTCCTCTTTTCCTTTCTGCTCTGTATGACGCTGTGTTATGAGTCTGTCTCTCCTGTGAACCGAAGTAAGTCCTTGTGATTTCTAGCGCAGAAGAACTTCTTCCGGAACTCTTCCATTAGTTTCCTTGGTAATCCCCGGATGCAAAAGAAGTCAATCATCTTGTCTTGTGAACGGTGGATGCGTGTGTACAATCCGCCGATTTATTTCTGATTTGTGCACCATTGTCAATTTCGCCCCTTCCACAGTGGATGTATGCATAAGAATGCTTATATGTGAGTTTTTGTGTTAATTAGTCCCAGAACTCGACGGGATTTTGCTCGAGAATGCAAGAGTGTTTAGATCTGTCGTTCTGAATACACTGCGCATGCCATCTTCGTTATACTGCACGACATGTGCAGACAGTCTATGGGGCAGCCTCGAAAAAGCCAGGTGCCTCGGATTTTTGTCGATCTGGTCTGCTGAACCTGAGTCGTGGGTTGATCCCTCGAAACTCCACCCCGATTATTGCATGGTTGTACGGGCTCTATAAGATGTTTCCCTCGTGTTGAAAGGAAGAAAAATGTGAGTTCGTTTTTACGATTGTGCTTTTTGATGACATCCCAGGGTTTTTACAAACTCATTCCGATTGATTAACATGTGGACTGACAGGCGTACCTCGATCGGGCGCCAGCCTCCTGTATCTCCCTCCCCAACGCGCCCCTTCCCTTACAACGAGGAAATGACACGTGTTTGTGAGTGGGACGTGCGAGAAGCTGTCGCACGGATCGGCGGACGATACTACTTCCCTCCTGAAAATCGTTGTTCTGGATTCCTGAACTCAGGCTTTGTCATTGTCGATACGCACTACCCGCCTTACTGAGTAATATTGCCATTTAACGAGCTGATCGTCATTCCGTGGACGGCAGGGGCGCCCAATTGGCCTCAAACCCTGTGCACTGAGTGCCAGCATTTCGATCGCTACAAATCAAAGGGATTCCACTACCGAATACGGAGTGAAGACGAGCACAAGGAAAGAGCCACGCGGCTAAGACCCTCCACGTCGGACTCGGAACTGGCCAACGAGCGACGTCGGGACTTGATACGGAAACGGGACACGCGGAGTGTACCGAAGCCCTTCCACTCTAAACGAAGATCCATGGCGAGGTGGGAAGTTCGACAATAGTTTTTGGATTGACTCAGGATTTTTCTCTTTTCGCGCCGCTCCTGCGCGCGCATTCTGCGATGCGCGAAAGCAACCGACTTACTTCATCGGGCCAACACGGGGGATTTCAGTTCTGTCTATGTCCCCACACTCAATTTTCCAAAAATCCTTGGCACACCCCATCTTGTTGTTTTATTGGGCCTTCTTTCCGCACCCTTAGCACTCCGAACAGAAGACAGCACAGGGCGTGAGGTTGGTATCGGATCCGACACGTGTCGACGGTGTCGGTTCTGATGATAGTAAGCCGAACTGGCGAGAGGTAGAAGAAGCCCTCAACCTGCTTGCCGAGATTACCCGGTGACTAGATCAAGATCTAGCGAAGCTACACCAGCTATGCCAATGGCCGACGGCAACGCAGCACCCCCTAGGGTGATTGTAAGTATTCCCGCTGCTTTTCCTTTCTTTCCCAATCACACCCACCCTGAAGCTTGGTTGGAAGCCGTCCAAGCTCAAGGTTATAACGCGGACGCGTCATCACCTTGCTCCTTCGCAACACGACGCATGATTGGTTTAGGAAACACAGATGGATATATTGGAATACCTTCAAGCGAGCGTTTTTGGCCAGATTCGCTACGGTCAGCGAAGACGCTGCTTGGTACGTACTCAAAACTCGTCCGCAAGAACCAGGGGAATTGTTGCCTGACTTCGTGGATCGATTCCAAACTACGTTGGACAAATCAGGGCGAGATGAAAACTCCGCCCGAGATTTGTTCATCGATCATCTACGAAATCCGACGCTAAAAGCTAAACTACAGAAAAAGGTTCCCCCTAAAACGAACCAGTTACCCGCTATCATCGCAAAAGCGCTTGAGTTAGACCTTACGGATACAAAGAAGTATATCAGTCAGGGAGACAAGGACATTACAGACACGATTCAGGATGTAGCGGCGAAACGACGATCGTGGTTGTAAGCGGTAGAACGATTTTATCCCTGGCCTGATCATGACCTCCCCGAAGGGGTCGCCTCTGATATCCCATCAGCTCCTTTTCCCCCTCCTCCGACCCTCTCTATGAACCAACCGATAGCAACTGTTAGCCCCAGAAGCACCCGAGACCCTGCCTCTATGTCCATAACCAATATGCATTTCGCACAGATGATCCATACAGCTACTAGCAAACAATCCGAATGGATGAGCAATCTGGTGCAAATGCAGGCGGCTCACATGGATCGAATGGAACAGATAATGAGCAGGCTAATTAAGCCCAACCCGGCCCCTGCTCAACCTGCCCCTGCATCGTTCCCGCTTTTGCCTGCCCCGCCTGCACCTGGACATGCGCCACAGTTCCCTCATGCAGCTAGTCTGACAGGGAAGATCGAGTGTTACAATTGCAAACACCCCGGGCATTTTGCTCGGGACTGTCCGCAGCCAAAACGAAATCAGCCCCCACCTGCAGCAGCCCCCGTAGCTCTGAATCAAGGACGAGTAGCTGCACTAATGGATACAGCCCGAAATGAGGAGATCATTGCGTACACCCCTGAGCGATCTCCCCCCTCAATTGCAGTTGCATCGACCTCAGGGACTTCTTATTCCGAAGCCGCTGACGTGGTTGACCCGGCCGAATACCTTCATCTCGCCGGCATGGTCGGAGTAATCCAACCGGCTCATAACGATCTTGAATGGGTCGAGCGCGAATCTAACCCCGGACCACAGTTTCGGACAGAAGAAATAGATGTCTTGCGAACGCTTAAGCAACTAGACATTCGCGTTCCAGTCCCAGTGGGACATTTGCTCACCATATCCAAAGTTGCAAATGACAAGCTGCTGCAACAATGTCAGAAGAATAAAAGTGCTTTACATACCAGCGCTATTGTGGGTCCCCTCACGAATCTGTTGAAAAAGGATCAACCGTTGATTTGGATGCCAGAGTGTGATCAAGCGTTTTCGAAACTCAAGGCCGCTCTTATTTCGGCTTCGGTCCTTATAAGGCCGGATCCCGAGAAGCCTTTTGTCCTCATCACAGACTGGCAGCCGAAGGCAATCTCATCGATATTGGCCCAGGTGGGACCAGGCGGGCTCGAATGCGTGGTGGAATACGCATCTAAGTCGGTGCCTGCTTGCAAGCGCAATTACGCCGCCCCGACAGGAGAATGCTATGCAGCTCTGTGGGGGATCAGTCACTTTTGAGCCTATCTGTATGGGCGAAAGTTCACGCTGGTCACCGATCATGAGCCATTATTAGCCCTGAAGAAATCTAAGGATTACTCGGGCATAATCAGGCGATGGGCGACGGTGCTGCAGAGGATGGACTTTGACATTCGTCATCGGAAGCACGAGAGGCACGGGAATGCTGACGGGTTGACACGACTGCACCGACCCGAGAAGGTCCCCAAGAGCGAGGAAGTGATTCCTTGGAATGAGCCAAAGGATGAGAACGGACCGCGGTACGGGCAAGTGGAAATTCTGTCGAAGGAGTGAGTGACACGGGGCTTTTGCTTTACCCTTTCAGCAGCCCTGCTCTCTCTCTCTCTCTCTTTCCCCCCCTCTCATCATGGCTACCCCACATGTCTCTGCGACCCCTTCTTCCCCTGCTGATTCCGCCCCTCTCGCCTCCTCGACCTTCTTCGCCACCCTTCCCGATAAATTCTGGTATTTTTGTACGTGTATTACATGGGTTTATGGGGTGGGCTGTCATCCTTTTGAGACTGGATTCGTTGATTAGGTGGAGTGTGCCACGTATTTCAATCGTGCACACGGTGCATGCGTTCGATACCGAACAAATAGTAGGGAATGGAAGTGCCCTCTGTGTAGAACGGACAAACTCCCTGAATATGACGAGAAATACCGACGAGCGGAGGTCTGGACAGATAAAATTTTATTAGCTAAATTGGTTGGTTTACCATTGGATCATCTCACTAAGCACGACAGACGTCGGGCTACCGAGAGATCCCGGGATTACCGATGGATCAACGGTCACCTGGAAAAGCGTAAAACTGACGGATCGGTTTGTGGTTGACGGTTCCCCATCCATTCCAGAGATATGATTGGACCCGATCTGCTCAGAAAGAGCAGGCCGCCCACTTCGCGATACGTGTCACTGAAGCAACTATAGATCAGAATCGATGGTTCTGGTCTAATATACGGGACGCTGTCAGATACGTAGTCGCCAACTGTCTGGTTTGTGCCGCCGATCGTGCCCCAATACGGGGACCAAACACGATAGTACCGACAGGAGTAGAGCGCCCTTTCCAGCGAGTCGGTATGGACACAACAGATATTGACCTGCCATCTGGCCCAAACCGTTGCGAATATTCTATCCTTTTAGTTTTAATAGATCATTTTTCCAAATACATTGAGGTCTACCCCTGCAAGACCCGTAAGGCCGCAGAGATAGCCACGTACATCGATCGGTTCCTCTAAACCCACCTAGATACGGAAGAGATTCTAACCGGCAATGGCTCCGAATTCAAAGGCGAGGTGGAGGAGTTGCTCGCACGTCGAGGCATTACACTTCGACACACGGCACCCCACGTTTCCCAGTCGAATGGGTTGGACGAAAATGCCAATCGCATGATTAAAACTGCCCTTCGTAGAAATCTAGCGGCGCATGACACGCGTCCGTGGCCCGAGATCGTATACCAAATCGTCGGAATTCACCGGACCACCCTCACGAATCCACGGGGTTCACCCCCTTTCAGCTTCACACCAATAGCCTCCCATGTGTCGATTACCAGGGCAACTCGAAAATTGCCGAAGCAGGGGGTAGAGACACGCGTGCCGCCCTTAAAGCCAAGGCCAAAAGGTACGCCGATTTAATGGAAAGGGCCGTCCCGAACCTAGCCCGAAATAGACAGAAAATGATTGATCTAGCCCATAAGAGGCAAGTCCGTAGCTACGAGGCCCGAAATGGGAACGCCGGTTCCCAACATCAATATAAATTAGGGGACCTGGTGCAGGTACGTAAATGTGCAACCGGAAACTCGCTCCCAAGTTCTCTGGTTGTTTCCACGTTCTCGAGATCAGACCCAACAGTGCCAATACGGTGCGCCTTGCGCCCGAGGCCAGCGCCAGCCATAGCTCTGTCCCCATCTTCCGCCATACCTCTTACATCCGTCCCCTCCCTCCTTCTGATCTCCCTCCGTCTCCCTCGTCTGCTGAAAACGAGTACGACGACGATCTAGCTCCCACCTCGTTCTCTCCCTCTTGTTCCCATCTCTCATCTTCTTCCCCGTCCTTGCCATGAGTTTCATCACGGAGCAAGCTCTTGGCAATCATCTGTTGCTGCCACGTGGCTACATCTCGGAGATCCGACAAGTTCGTCATCTGCAGCTCAGTCCTGATCTTCGACGACTGGCACAGTTCTTCTGCACCGAGGGTGTGTGTGCCACCGCTGCGTTCCGATTTGCAGGAAGTCCGCAGGCAGTAGTATTGGCAGAGGTGGTGGCCTTTCATCGGCAGGCAGCTCCAGGAACGAGCCACGTCACCACGGTCGCTGCCTTCAGCGGCGATATCAGCGCGGTCAGCCCGCTTCGGCATACCGCGATCCTTACCTCATTACGGGAGTGGACGCAGCAGTTATCGACTGAGTGGCATCACGGTCTTGCGCGCCCCGGGTGCAACCTCATCCCAACGTACGGGACTGACTTCGACGAGATCCGCACCTCTACGCGCCAGCCGGCAGTTGTGCTCCCCACACTCATCCCCTTCCAACGCCCCCAATCATCCGCACCGCTCCTCTCGCTCCTCTCTCCACCTTCGGCCTTCCCTCTTTTTTCCCCACCTTCTAGCAATCCGATCTTCATCCTCATCTTTCCTTCTTGCTCGAGCCCCTTGCCGTCCCACTCCTCGATCCCAGTCATTGGCGGGCGTGGCGTGAGACTTTTGTCGATCTGTCTGTGTCCTTGGCCCGAGTGGAGGTGACGTGGACATGGACTGACGAGCATCGCGGGTAGATTGAGTACCTGGAGCTGCTGATTGTCCAGGCTTGGAGAACCGACCTTGAGGGCAATCTTCTCGGTTTTCTTTTCGGATCGGTGTGGCCAGACCATCGCCTGCTAATTGTCCAGGAACTCGTCGTCCCGCTCGCGCAACTGGTCGACGACCTCCCTCTCGATATTGTTTTGCAAAGTGACGAGAGTCCGGCTCCGCACGTCCTTACACGGACATTGGCTCCGTATCTACAGGGGACTGCGTGCTTGGAGGAACCGGGGCGTGAAAGCACCCTGCCGTCGCGGCAGGAGTACTTGAAGCCGTCCGGAATCATCAATCTTACCTTCTATCCGAAGCAAGATATGTCCGAGGAGGCGGTAGAAGGAGAAGAAGAGGGCGGCGCCCAAGAAGAGACGTCGGAGGAAGGGAGTTATAGTGAGCACAGCGAAGGAGAGCAGAGTGAAGAGGAAGAAGAAGAAGAAGAAGAAGAAGACGACGACGAAGAGGAGGAAGCCGGATCGGAGTGGGAAGCCTTGCCGGAAAAAGCGGCGTGCACAGGCCCAGAGGCGGAAGATCCCGAGGCGGCACGTAAGAGGGAAGAGATCGCCGCCGGGAAAAGCCAGCTGGAGTTCGCCAGCGAGGCGAACCTGCGCATCAACGACGACCCGACCCGGATCCAGAGCCCTACAAGCCCGAAGATGGCAACCTAGCAACCACGACTCCGAACGCATCACGATGGAGACGAAGCCGATCCCCCTCCCCCTCCACCTCAGCCCGTCCCCCAGTTCGTCCACGTACCGATGCGGGGGGTCGACCTTCGTCCCCGGTCATTATCCCGCCGTCCCCCTGATTACCTCACCCTCTATTAGATCTCTACCCCCGTCACCTTCACTCGCAACCCCTTCCCGCCCAATACCTTCCACCACTTCTACTCCACCCGCCTCGTCGTCACCGTGCATCCCCATCCTTCCCTTCAACGCGCAACTCCCGTCTTCTGTTTGCATGTCCTTTTGTTTAGTGCGGCTTGGGAGCAGAGCAATGCAGTAGAAGTCTACTGCGTAATCACAGGAACCATCCCCGCATGCCGCCATCACGAGCTATTTCGCGCGGCGCTCTTCCGCACTTTCTCCACTTTCTACCCTGATTACCTCACCTCCCTCCCTCACAGCGGCCATCGATTTCCCGCTTTCACCGGATCATCCGCTACGAGGAGCTTCCAGTGACAGAGGAAGGGATGAACCGCTACTTACCCCCACTTCCCTTCAACCCTCCCCATCAACACCCCTCCATGTACAATGTCTACTTTCCCATTCCCACGCGGCGCTAATACCCGCCACGTGTCGCGACGGCGGCGCATCCCACCCTTCTGAGTGTGGCGATCGACTGGAGAAATCGACACGTGGCCCCCGAGCAACACGAATCAGTAGTTTTGCGAAGATCACGCCATTGATGATGCCGTCAACACATGCTCTTATTCGACGGATTGCGCTGGACTGGGAGTGCATAGCACACAGAGACCTGATGGACCATGATGATGCCACCTGGACGATCTCCGAAGTTTGAAGGGCAGGGGGTTGCATATGACAGGACTACAGAGGATGGGATCCGAGTTGGCATGAGCCGGCATGCATCATGAAGGTCTTGCCACGGATGTTGTCGTAAGCTCATGCCCCGACTCAGTTTTCTTTGCTGACATCGATTTTGCTGATCTAAGCCTCCTACTTCTTCCTGCTTCTTCGTCTCCTCCTACTTCTTCCTGCTTCTTCGTCTCCTCCCACTTCCTTTGTTCAAGGTTTTTCAGGCAATCAGGAGATCACATAGTTTTGGAACCCCCTGCGCGTCACACATGTGACCAACCACTTCCCGACCCCGTGCTATCTTTCATACCCCTTGGCTCAATTGTTTCCTTTGCATCATACTGGCCCAACAAAGCCCCCGTCGCTTTTCTTGATTTCAGGTGCCCTATTTAGGCCCCTATTTTTCGGAGGTTCTACTGATTCTTGGAATTCTGTTTTTTTGTAATTCTGGAAATGCATGGAAAATTACGCGCGCCTTAGCGAGCGCACTGGGAATCGGGCTCAACAGTTAGGAATTCCAGAATAAGCGGAACCCCACGTGTCTTTTTCTTTGCATGAATGTTCTCGGTCACGTCGAAGAAAACTCTAGGAATTTTGTGAGAATACGGATAGGCATCATAACACAGCGTCATAAAGAGCAGAGAGGGAAAGAGAAGGGATGGGTGAGAAGTGTCGAGACACGAGACACAGGAATCCGACAAGAGAAGGTTCGGCTTCACAGCCATGAACTCACACAAAAAAAAATGATCCGCAACCATGAAGGCGCATTCGCCGTGAAATTCCAATATGGCCCTGGGCCAATCATCCACTCAACTCCAACTACCGATCCTCATACCTGCACCGACGATCCCGGCCGCCGCGTGCTAACTTTCGCCGCTGCGATCGTCACCCCGCTGACGCAAGCTCGACACGGCTCGCCCGGATCCCACAGTCCGTCATGGCGATCAAGCGCGAAACCGGCCAGCCTACAGTCAGTCTGTCAGGACTTTTCGACTCGCACCAAACGCATCACCTAGCCACTGCTTCCCGGATGCTGGCTTGCGAGTGGAAAACATAAGAGAGATTTGCGGGCGCGCTTGCGGAATTTATCGTTGCGAAAAAGAAGACAGGCGGGGGAGAAGACAGAGGGGAAATCGAGGTGTAAGAGGAGAAGATTCAGCGAGAGGTGCTCAAGGGAAGCCATGTTGATCCTTAGGAACTCAATGTTCAGCCAATCAGATTCGTCGCGCAACATGAAGATGCTCTGTCTCTCCTGTGAACCGAAGTAAACCCTTGTGATCTCCAGCGAAGAAGAACTTCTTCCGGAACTCTTCCATTAGTTTCCTTGGTAATCCCCGGATGCAAAAGAACTCAATCATCTTGTCTTGTGAACGGTGGATGCGTGTGTACAATCCCCCGATTTATTTCTGATTTGTGCACCATTGTCAATTTCGCACCTTCCACAGTGGATATATGCATAGGAATGCTTGTATGTGAGTTTTTGTGTTGATTAGACCCAAAACTCGATGGGATTTTACTCGAGAATGGAAGAGTGTTTAGATCTGTCTTTGAATACACTGCGCATGCCATCTGCCTTATACTGCACGACATCTGCAGCCAGTCTATGGGGCAACCTCGAAAAAGCCAGGCGCCTCGGATTTTTGTCGATCTGGTCTGCTGAACCTGAGTCGTGGTTTGATCCCTCGAAACTCCACCCCGATTATTGCATGGTTGTACGGACTCTGTAAGATGCTTCACTCGTGTCGAAAGGAAGGAAAATGTTAGTTAGTTTTGACGATTGTGCTTTTTGATGACGTCCTAGGGTTTCTCCAAACTCATTCCGATTGATTGACATGTGGACTAACAGGCGTACCTCGATCGGGCGCCAGCCTCCTGTATCTCCCTCGCCAACGCGCCCCTTCCCTTACAATGAGGAAAGGACACGTGTTTGCGAGTGGGACGTACGAGAAGTTGTTGCACGGATCGGCGGACGATACTACTTCCCTCCCGAAAATCGTTGTTCTGGATTCGTGGACGCGGGCTTTGTCATTGTCGATACGCACTACCCGCCTTACTAAGTACTATTGCCATTTAACGAGCTGATCATCATTCCGTGGACGGCAGTGGCGCCCCATTGGCCTCGAACCCTGTGCACTGAGTGCCAGCATTTCGATCGCTACGAATCAAAGGGCTTCCACTACTGAATACAGAGTGAAGACGAGCACAAGGAAAGAGCCACGCGGCTGAGACCCTCCACGTCGGACTCGGAACTGGCCAACGAGCGACGTCGGGACTTGATACGGAAATGGGACACGTGGAGTGTACCGAAGCCCGTCCGCTCTAAACGAAGATCCATAGCGCGGTGGGAAGTTCGACAATACTTTTTGGATTGACTCTGGATTTTTCTCTTTTCACGCCGTGCTCGAGCGCGCATTCTGCGATGCGCGAAAGCAACCGACTTACTTCATCGGGCCAACACGGGGGATTTCAGTTCTGTCTGTGTCCCCAGACTCAATTTTCCAAAAATCCTTGGGACACCCCATCTTGCTGTTTTCTTGGGCCTTCTTTCCACACCCTTAGCACTCCGAATGGAAGACAGCACAGGGCGTGAGGTTGCGCGTCACAAATGCGAACGCTCCGACCACTGCCGCTCCACCTAACTGCACAAAACCGTCACGGGGTGTATGTGGAATAGCTTGAAAGTTGATATCCATTTCCCTTTCAGATTCCCTACATATCTCCCAAAAAAAACACGCCCTGCACTCAGGGGAGGCCAAAAGCTGAATTGGCAACAAATGAGTTTCGAGCAGCCTGAACCTTGGAATAGCAAAACAGTGCAGCCTGAACTTTGGAAGAGCAACAAAGCCCATTTCAAATTTTTTTTTTCCATTTTCCATTTTTTTGTTTCCAGTCTTTTGAAATCCCAGTTCAATTTTCTTTTTTCCTTTCCCGTTTCGGAACGATTCCCTATTCTGTTGGAGTCCCAGTTCATTGTTTTTTATTTTTTCCGTTTGGCAGGAGGGTGCGTTATATTCGGAACCTGCGCCGTCGGTCCATGTGTGTGAATTCAGGGCCACACTACGAACTCTGTTGACTGCTATTTTGGAACGAACCTGGCCACGTGTCTGTGTTATATTCAGTAGAAAACGCGGTGCAAATATTCGGTCAGATTTATGAAGACAGCGCCCGCCCGTAACTTCAAAGAAAAGGAAGAGGATCAGAGGGAAACGAAGAAGGAAAAGGAGAAGGATAAATTGGAAGGTGGTTTTCAAAACTCTGGGAGCAAGATAAAGCATCCATGGTAGATTGATGGTAGGAGAAGAAAAAGGACAAGGAAATGGGGAGGTAGTTCTCAAGACCCCCCCCCCCACACAGGTTGGATGTGTGCGTGTGTGAGAGAGAGAGAGAAAGAAAGCGAGTGCGAGAGAGAGAGAAAGCGAGAAGTCAGGGCCACACTACGAACTCTGGCCCCCCCCTGAGCAAGATAAAGCATCCATGGTAGATTGATGGTAGAAGAAGAAAAAGGACAAGGAAATGGGGAGGTAGTTCTCAACAACCTTGAGATATCGTCATCGAGCTGACCGGCCCCAGGCAATTCATTAGTAGTTGGTTTTACTCATAAAGTCCCATCATCTGGATTCGAACACAGGTCTGTACTTCAACAGTTCATGGATGTACCCACTGAGCTGTGCTCTTGGGTTGGCGGATCATTATTCTTGTGGCATGCAAGGTCTCTTTATCCTGTCTTTTTTCCCTTTTTTTTTTAAAACAACACCCGAGGCGGTGCTAGTCCTTGTCTATAATCACCACAACTATATTGTTCTGCATGAGCGCATGCAGAGCATCCTGCAAACTGGCCCCGCCACACCACTCAACAATTCTGAGAAAGACAAAAGCTATGGCGGGTGTATCTTTCCACGTTCCAGCCGGAAGTACATTCTCCATCTTGCACATTTGGTGACTAGTGCAGCGAGGCCCGACCTGTGACAGGAAACAAGCCTGAGAGCCGGAGGCTATGGTCATCGCTCCACTACTCTCGAAATGCGCAAAACGAGAATGAACCTGGCGCAAGAACATGGATAGATACACCTCCACTACTCTCGAAATGTGCAAAACGTGAATGAACCTGCCGCAAGAACATGGATAGATACACAGCCCGCGCTCATGCGCGTGCGCGTGCACATGTTTGGACTTGTGTCACAGCGCTCATGCGTGTTTTAGGACTTGTGTCACAGCGCTCGTGCACGTGTTTGACAATGTGAGGTAGGATAGTAGACATAGGGTCGGGCTACGACTATTCGCAGCCAGGAATGGCTGCGTATAGATGGATGCGTTTTGCCCGGTGGCTACGTATAGAACCTAGCTTTAGGGCCAGGTGGGGACGAGTGCACCGAGGCGGCCACGTCTGTCCAGCTGCATTCACAATGTGGGTCATCGACGGCTGTTGTCGGATGTGTTGTCGTGCAGAGTCGTGCACAACTAGGCCTAAAAAATAGGTGTAAAGTGGGTATAGGACGTCAACCGTTCACGACCGTTCGTTACATTGGGAGATCGATGGAGGCGGACTGACCGAATCCTTTTGGGAGATCGACGGAGGCGGACTGACTGAATCCTTTGCGAGCTTTTTTTGTTGCGAGGCCCGGAAGATAGATGGTCGGGTTTTTTTTGGGGGGGGGTTGTATTGTGTGTATGTTACTTGTGCAGGCGGACAGGTGCGGCCTCGCTGCACTACTCTCGAAATGTGCAAAACGAGAGTGAATCTTCCGCTAAAATATGGAAAGATACACCGCCGTGAGTTTTGTCTGTTGTGCATGTGGAGAGTAGTGCAGCCAGGTCTCTTATTTCAGATCTCTTGGGGCCTCGCTCCACTGCTCACCAAATGTGCAAGATGAGAATGAATCTTTCCCTAGGAGATGTGAAGATGCACCGCCATATTTCTGTTCTTTTGCGCCTGGGGAGCGAGGTTGACCGCCCCGCCGCTGCCCTATAGTTGTTGGTTTTTTTTTTTTGTTGCGCTTATTTCAGATCTCTTGGGGCCTCGCTCCACTGCTCACCAAATGTGCAAGATGAGAATGAATCTTTCCCTAGGAGATGTGAAGATGCACCGCCATATTTCTGTTCTTTTGCGCCTGGGGAGCGAGGTTGACCGCCCCGCCGCTGCCCTATAGTTGTTGGTTTTTTTTTTTTGTTGCGCTTATTTCAGATCTCTTGGGCCTCGCTCCACTACTCACCAAACGCGCAAAATGAGAACGAATCTTGCCCCAGGAGATGGGAAGATGCAGCGCCATATTTTTCGTCTTTTGCTCCTGCCGAGCCAGGCCCTTGGTGTGGGAGATGGGGATTTTTTTTTTATATTATTTTTTTTAATTATTGGGGGCCGCGCGTACGCTTGCCCCCGCTACCACAAATAATGCCGTAATAATACCACTGTGGGTATGACTTAGGCCAGGCGAGTCCCAAAGTGCAATTACAGTCGTAACTCTGCTTCTGACAAGGAAGGCCCTCTGGTAAGTTCTATATTTTGTCATACTCAGGAAGCACGAACCTGGTTATCATTGCTGACAAATTCATCCTTTTCAGGCGCAAACACAGCAGCAATTGGTTCTGGCCGTGAGCCGTCCGCACAGTGCATTGGTTGGGAATTCAGTATGAATAGGGTCAGATAGCGGACGTGGTACAAACCCACATTGGCCCTAAGTCTCTCTCTCTCTCTCTCTCTCTCTCTCTCTCTCTCTCTCTCTCTCTCTCTCTCTCTCT
>BFEA01000826.1:120397-134298 GCA_003427395.1 Chara braunii | reverse complement strand
AGAGAGAGAGAGAGAGAGAGAGAGAGAGAGAGAGAGAGAGAGAGAGAGAGAGAGAGAGAGAGAGAGAAGGCAAAACGGAGAAGGAATACAGGTCAGAGAAACAAGCAGACACTGTCGGCCGAGAACAAGGGCGCAATTTTGACAAGGGCGTAATAATGGGAACAAAAGTTGGGGGATCGACGACTATTACATACCATTCTTGCGTCTTCTCCTGAAAAGGGTGCACCCACATTAGGAATGTATCGGGCGCGAAACATAGCTGTATGCATTCGTGATGGGGGTGTTCGGGAACGGAGAATTAGGAAAGGGGACACGTCGATAGATATGGACAAGTAGAATGGAGAGAAAAAGGAGGGAGAGAAGGCGATGGATAGGGAAAGGTCATACCCTCCCCCCCGCGCGACGAAACCTTTGCATCCATTACTCCCCAACCGGGGAAAAAGGTCCCGCAGGACCAAAAGTGATTTTGGGTCTCCAGCACCTTTTTCCCATTTGGGGGGGAATGGATACAAAGGTATCGTCGCGTGGAGGTGTTATGACTTTTCCCGGATTGATAGGACGTGAACGGAGAGGAGAAGAAGAGAGAGAGAGAAGGAGAGAAGGAGAGAAGGAGAGAAGGAGAGAAGTAGAGACGGGGAGAAGAGACGAGGTAAGGATTTTATGCTCCAATTGTCAATAACGACGTCTCACCACGAGTGACCTTTCTGCCAATACACTCAAGGCAAAGCCTTCAGTTCTCAATATGAGTGACCTTTAATATCGAGGTAAGGATTTTATGACCTTTCTGCCAATACACTCGAGACTCGGGAGCAAAGCCTTCAGTACATGATCATTCTCTTATAATATCCCCTTCACATGATATGTTCTTTCCACCTTGTCGAGTGGTTTAAAATTCCCTCTTTTCATGGTAGTGCCAATTGTAGTAGTGCATGCTACTTGTGGACCTTTGGAATGCTTACTCAGGTAATGTATACTACGCCCATCCAACTCAATGGGTGGACGTGCGATTGCAATACGTGTGATAATATCTACATGTCATTGCCCCTTCATTGTCATCATTGCTGGTCTTTCTGGCATCAGGAGGAACGTCGACTTTCGGGCTAACTAACCAAATAAGGTAACCGTTGTCTCCACAACCTGATTCGTGAAGAACAAAACAACATAAACAATAAGAAATTGTACTATACATACGAGTTTTTTTCCTTGATTTTAGGTGAAGTTCTTGGCGGACGAAAAACAAGCTTGAGAGCAACGACGTAAAAACGAGAAAGAAAGGGCAAGCAAACAATACATGAGGACGGAAAACCATTCCGGTTGAAAAACGAATGGGGGAAGTTGGAGGAAAGCTTGGGGATGATGTTGAAGACTAGGTTAATTAGTAGTACGAATCACTTCTCTATATCAGGATGGAGCTCCTAGGAGAGTAAAGGGTAACCAAGAAATCATAAGGGTAATGTTCGGCCACGAAAAGGAGAGAGATTTTTTGTAGGATAAAAGATGTAGGCGTTGGAAGAAAAAAAGTTTATTAAAAAATAAAAAGAAATAAGGTGATATCAATACATTAGTCAATCGATCAATCAATCGATTTTTCTTTTTCTTCACCCCGAACGCCCCCTCAAAAAAAAATCTTTTTTTGTTTTTTTTTGTTTCATGTCTGGGGGTTTCCCCTTGACACCCCCACCCCCACCCCGGATTCGGCTCCGCAAATCCCCCCCCTGGAAGGCGCCCAAAAAGCGTTGTACGGTCGTACGTTCGGGCCGTATGACTGCCCAGGGGGCCGTTTGTATGGCAGACCTTTACGTACGTACGGGCCATATTCGTACAGCGGCATACACAGTCCACGGCCAATCGCCTCAATTTTTTCCATTCTCATTCGGTTCTTTTGCAGACACATCTGGCTAGAAGGGAATAATCCCAAGGATAATAAATACGATTTAGGGTGAAAAAAAAAAAAACAAAAAAAAAACAGGAGGATGACATTAAGTAATGGAAAGTCATTTTTAATTATCCCCGCAGAGAAAGCAGGAAGATAATTAATTACAGCGAAAATACAGTTGTAGAGTAGTGTAGACGAGAAGGATGAGCATATCTTGGTGCGCGCGCGCGCGCGATATATATATATATATATATATAGAGAGAGAGAGAGAGAGAGAGAGAGAGAGAGAGAGAGAGAGAGAGAGAGAGAGAGGGCAGGAGGATCTCAGAGATGGTGACGTGGCAAAAGAGGAGAACTTTGAGGAATGGCAGGGGAGGAGGAGTTGCAGGTAGCGCCAGAGACTGCGAAGGAGTTAGAAAGTTTGAAACAGGGAGGCAAACTGCCACACATATGCGCCTGGGTATTGCGCAAACTTGGCCACCCCGTATGGAGGGCAAACCCTGTAAAACAGGGTGCATGCCCAGGCCCCAACGGCGAGTTCCAGATTGAAAATTTGGACACTGGCATTCCGCTGTACTCACATCTTTTAGGGGCATTTTGGCATATATCTCAACTTATAGGGGAATTTCGCAAATTATCCCATCAATCTATTCTATATTGTGTGGCTTTGAAGCCCTGGTGGTCCATGGTGGAGTTGCTTTGTTATCTGGCTTCTGGACAGTCAGGACAGCGGCCCTGGGCCAAGTCCCGCTAGCATTGCTCCTGTTCCTGTCTTCAGAACTACGCATTACATTGCGACGGTGGGTGGCGTGAGGCCTTGTTTTTTACCATTTTTTCTTCGTGGGCCAAAAAACTATTCCAGCTGGGTGTGTGTATATATATATATATATATATATATATATATATATTCTGTTTGTGACGATATATATATATATATATATTTGACGATATATATATATATATATATGTATATATATATAGAAATTTCCAATCAAAACCAAGTCCAATTACTCAACCAACATTCAGAGGCCGGGGTCCTCTATAATACTTCCCGGTTCAGAACGGATATCTGGAAGCATCATCCAGCTTAGCTTACAGGCTAAAAGCCTGCAGGTCTTTTCTACAGACCCAGCAGCTCTTGGGCTCCGTCCTTCCTACCGGTACCACCTATCTTCTCTAAGTCCTACAGGGGAAAGAATTCTTCTACTACTAACAAAATCCTACCGGGAGACTACCGATAGACAATGCAAGAAGAGGGTCTAGACTGCTACACTAAAAAGTCCGAACCAAACTGTACTACCGCTATTGTGGACACCACTATATCTAAAGCTCCGACTCTTTACCTGCTACTGTACAGACCCCCTTCTGAACTGGAGCCTACCCGGCCGGGCTTGGGGAGTACCTCCAAGGGCTAGAACTACCATTACTCTACTGTGTTTCTGCATTCTCAGTCTCTATTGTCGGGACTGGGGACCTAACCTGGTCCTTGTTCTTTGTAACACTCCCTCCAGCCCCTCTTATTCTCCTGCTTCTGCCCTTCCTGCCCTTCCTACCGCGGAAAGTGCCGACCCAGCGTTCTGGTCGTGTCCTGCTTTTAACGTACATACCCTATTCTGGTGACTGTGGGCCTACAATGGCCCAGTCTCTTATGACACTCCCTCCAACCCCTCTTACCTTCCAACTTCCGCCTTCCTACTGTGGAATTGAGGACAGAATGTTCAGGTCGTATTCCAGCTGTGTATAGCGCTTACAGTTCCTCCAGATGGAGTACAAAAATAAAACAAAATAATGCAAAGGAGGCTGCCCCTGTAGTCCCTGGGTATGGGGTCTGAATTAATGGGCGCAGGTGCACTGAGCTGGACATTCACAAAAGACAAAACATATGGAAGTGAAGTTTTCTATGTTGTTATGGAACGCTCATTGTCGAATTCCACCTTTGGAGAGCAGTGCACAGAGGCAGGATGGCGAAGGCTTTCCTTTCTCGAACAGACCCTGGCCAATCTGGTGATGCAGGGGTTTTGCCCTCTCGAGCCCGGGGAACGTAAAAGAACAATGTGACCCCACATGCCACACTTTTGGGGGTCTTTTCCTAACCGAGCGGCGCTATCCTGTGGCGCCTCCACGATCCTACGGTCTGCACATTAGGAGAAGAAAAAAAAAACAGAAAGAGAAGGAAAAGAAAAAAAAAACAGAAAGAGACAAACAAGGGTACCGGGCGGCGGGCACCTTCTTTCACGGTGCAGGGTAGCGGGTGGCGTCTTTTGATTTTTGAAAGGTGCAGGGTCCCGTCGGCTAGCTCAGTAGGTTTCATGCCTGAGCAGCACCAGGTAGGTGCTGGTTTCTATTCCCGTTGTCGTCATTTTCAGTGGCCTGAAGGATTGGTGGCCACGGCCAGTCAACACTGGTAACTTGCTGGGGCGAGTTGTGCCGCCCTGTAACCCGTTGCAATACGGGAGCATTGGGCCAAGTGGAAGTGGCTGCTCAGGTCCTGCTGCGGCCAATACACATCCAATAAAAAGAGCTCTCAGGTAGAGCTCTTAGTCAGAATCATCATAGCTGACGTTCATAATTACGATGCTTATCAGGGTTGAGATCTCAATTTCATGATATTTCCAGAGGCAAAAAAACTCTCCACATACCTGTCACAACAAGCTCAATAAGGAAGCTCAATAAGGAAGCTCAATAAGTCATTCCCCAGGGCCGGGGCCATGTCCCACTTCTGGAGGTTTTGTTCTGGTTTCGAGTGTACATGGCTCCTTGCCATCCGATCTGAAAATCTCACGGCCCTAGTGTGGCCACGTTGGAAAATACACGAAACGTAAACTAAACCTCCGCTAGTGGGTCAAGGCCCCTGGAGGGAGATCCCACTAGCATTGTATGTGGAGTAGTGTAGAGGGCGTGTGACCCGCCTCCGCCGTCGATGGGAATGGGGATAGGTGGTTTTGTTTTTCCTGTATTTTAGCCCTCGAAAATATATGTTTTTTTGGAGCATCCCATTGGGTGGTCTTTCTTTTGTTTTGCTTGCCGTGTTCCTCTGGGGGTCCCGAACGTGAGTGAAAATCAGACCCATTTTTTTTGTGTTGCTTTTCACTCACCTTTCACTCATGTTTGGGTCGTGGCCCATGCGTGGAAGAGAGGTCGAAAACAAAATTTTTCGGTGTTTCCCATCATGAGGGAATGTCAGTCCGTGTCAGACCCTCATCCAAGTTGTCTGTAGTCCCCGCAAATGTTTCACATGGGCAATGCTGTTGTCCTCTTCCTTTGACATGCATGTGCCCCCTTATTTTTTGGGAGGTGTCTGGGAGGGTTCGATCCCCTCACCTACAGCAAATGGTGAATGGAGTTGCTCTTGCCCTCGTTTTTTTACGTTTATTTTCCCTATTTCACGCTGCCACCCACCTGTCCCCCACCCGTCCCCGACCCGTCACACTAGTCCACGTACCTGGCTAGTGGGATCCCCCTCCTGGTCACCTGTGGATATATCTCAAGACTGCCGCCCTTTTTTTTATTAAGAAAAAAAAAAAAAAAGGGTAGGGGATGGGGTCTTTTGATTTTTGAAAGAACTACGGGTTCTCCAATCGCGCTCCTTGCACCACGTACAACTTAGGGCCAGATCCCACTGGCAAAGAGGATTGGAAGAAATGTCTGAATCTGGACATGTTGCACGCAGAGGTGCAGAAAAGTAGATCAATCACAATTTTTCGCAAATGTCCACAAACACGTTCAGATTCAGACATTTCTTCCAATCCTCTTTGCCAGTGGGATCTGGACCTTAGTTTCCACATGCCCGACAAAAGAGGGCCGCCCCGAAGTCAACGGGAAAGTAGTGGGATCCCGTTTTTTCCAAAAAAGAAAAAAAGAAAAAAAAGTGGGATCTGACTGTCAGCGTATAGAGGAGACGCTGGCAAGCATAGATGCTACTCATAAGAAGAGGCGGTCAAACTGTGTCGTACGAGGGTTCTGTGACGCGGCCGCCAACAAGGGCGCGATTGGCGGGGAGTCATGTGCTAGGGAGTTTCGGCGGGGGCACATTGGGCGGTGCGGCCATACCACCATCGACAGGACGGCGGCGGAAAGACGGTCGAAAATCCGAATTGTATTCAGCTTGAGCGGGGCGCGCAAGGGCGGGACAGCCAAAGCACCGTTAAGAACTCAGGGGCGGGAGAATAGGATAAGCACGGAGCGAGCTCTTGGTGTTTGCGTCACAACCACGAAAGGATTGCAAGTGGAGAGAAGAGCGTCTCTCGTCACAACCACGAAAGGATTGCAAGCGGAGAGGAGCGCGTCTCTTACGCCGGTGGTGTTCATGCGAAAAGGTGCGTCAATGTCTGTTCTGGTCTCTTCGCCCGAGCCGTCCACATTACGGGCCTGTGTCTGCTTATACGCTTTGGACATCCTCTTCTTTGCGTTTTCTATGTTGATGAACTCCGTTAATCTCGTCTATCCCCGTTCTTCTGTTTCTCCTTCCCTCCTCCTCCTCCTCCTCCTTCTCCTCCTCGCCCTTGTCATCCCAGACGACCAAGTTCTTTCGCCTTTCTCCGCACGGCCCTGTGTTCTGCATCTCATTCTTTCGACATCTGCCTGTAGTCGTACGCTTTGACTTCATTCATCACCCACTGCTCCTCGTCCTCCTGCTCCTCCTCCTATCAAGGCCGTGCGTTCTGCGTCCCATTCGTTCGATATCTACGACTCAGCTGTGTGTGCGTTCATCACTGTCTCAATGTCTCCTCCTCCTCCCTCTCCTCCGTGTTCTGCATCAGCATTTCCTCGTCTGCTCGTTGCTTTTTTGTCGCTTCGTCGTGTTTATCCTTCCATGCGTCGATTTCCTCTGAAGTTCTTTCCCCCGAATACCACGTACGGTCATTACTTCTGTATGTAGACTGAAAGACACCCCAAATTCGGCTCTAATGACAGGTACGTTGTATTCGGGGTAAGACCGTAGGTGCTTCTCCCGCTTCTTTTCTCCGTCCGCTTGCCGTCATGTACTCCCCACTCCTGCTCCTCCTCGTCCTCCTCTCCTGCTCCTTGCTCCTTGCTGTCTCTCATGTCCACCCACACTGCCAATCTTCTGCTTCCTGGTCTGACGTCGCTAATTTCGATACCCCCTCACCCAGTGTCATCCTGCTCTCCAATTTTTCGGCCAAGAGTCCACCTACAGTCTTCCCCCGAATACAACGTACGGTCATTATAGCCGAATTTGTTCTATCTTTCCTTCTAAATTCAGCTATAATGACCGTACGTTGTATTCGGGGGAAGACTGTAGGGCTACAGTCTTTACCCGAATGGAGCGCCCGGGGCAAGATCCCACTTGCGCAAATTAGGAGATTTCGGCCGTCGATCCTTGTTATCTACGGTCAGCATCTCTTAATTCGTGCAAGCGGGACCTAGCCCCCGGTCATTATCGCTGTACTTGCGGCAGCTTTCAGTCCATATGGAGCGATAATTACCGGGCGTTCAAACTCGGGTGAAGATGGGTAGGGGACTTAGATCTGGTGACCTCCGCGTGGAGATGTCGAGGTTCAACGGCATCAGTTTGTGTCTTCTTAATATAAAATGCAAGTTTGCAAAAAGCGCGCTTTTCTTTTTGAGCAAGAATAGTCATCGCTGAGTGGCCATGTCATGTGGCGTACGATTCTTTCATGTATTAGAAAGGAAGAATAGAATACCGTGGGGTGAGCACACAAAAGCAGCTAACGCAAACTTTTGCAGGCCTCTTGTTCTATCGAGAGGCCGTGTATCGTCAACGATGTTTTTTTCTTTTTCTTTTTTTTTGGACCATTTGTCGATTTATGCGTGTCATCCTTCCGTGAACAGAGGCCATGCTAGTCTTCTTTCTCTGTGTATCGTTCCAATTTTAACGGATGTCCCGAAGGCCTCACCGATGGTTTAATATGTCTCCTGGATGTAAACCGCGCCATAGAACGGCGTGATCTCTTCCGGCCCAAAGACCAATGATTACCGTCATCGTGCTCTGCTCATTCTGGATTCCCTTTCATCTGTCGTCCTGCAACCGTCCTCTCCCGAATACAACGCGCCCTGATAATGAATGTATACACATAATAATACAATCCATCTTTCCGGTAGGCGTAAAGGCAATGCAGGCGGTCACTTACGCGCGAAGCGGGGACAATAGCGAGCTTTTTTTTTATTATTATTATTTTTTTTTATATATGCAATAGCGAGCTTTTCTGCACCTTCTTTCTTTCTATTCCTCTTTTTTTATCATGTTCTTTTTTTCAAAATGACCTCTCGATAGAACAAGATGCCCGGGTCAAGGTCCCCCTTGCACGGATTAAGAGATTCTGGCCGTTGATCTTTGTTATCTACGGTCAATATCGCTTAATTCGTGTAAGTGGGACCTAGCCCCCGCAACAATTGCGTAAGCTGCTTTCTGGGCTCACCCCACGGTATTCTACTCTTCGTTAGCGAAAAAATGTGAAAGAAGAACGGATATCCGTTAAAATTGGAACGATACAGCGAAGATTAGGATGGCCCCTGCGCAAGGATGACACGCATAAATCGAGAAATGGTCCAAAAGAAAAAAAGAAAAAAAAAGTGAAAGAATAGTACGCTTTCTGTGCTCACCCCACCGTATTCTATTCTCTTTTTTTTTTTTTTTTTCTTAATCATCCTTCAGGGCCAGGTGATCTACCCCTTGGGTGGTAAGAGCCCTAGAGGGTAGAAGCCGGCGAGGTTCCGATGGCTCCTTTCTATTGGTGGGGAGCTGCACCTGCTGGAAACAGGGTCCAGCGTCCCTTCCAATGGAAACAACATCAGGTAACTTCTCATAGTTCACAAACTCTCTGGGCTATCAGCAACAAAATGGGACCTCTTCACCCCACGGCGCCTGAAATGAGTTGGCATCTAGTCCCGCTACCCACTGTACCCAGACTTGTAACAACCAATTCTGAGGATCATAAAGTTCTGCCTTTGACAACTGAAGACTAGCCCCTAGATAATGAACAACATAACCTGAGCAAGCCTATCCTCTTGGCAACTACCTTGCTTCTGTCAATAACACTTTCATGGAGATCTGAAACCCCTCAGCGAAGGTTCAATGATCCCTCTGTTCAATGATGTTCAATGATTCAAATGATGATTCAATGATCTCTCTCTCTCTCTCTCTCTCTCTCTCTCTCTCTCTCTCTCTCTCTCTCTCTCTCTCTCTCTCTCNTCTCTCTCTCTCTCTCTCTCTCACACACACACACACACACACACACACACACACACACACACACACACACACACGAACGCACACATACAGAGACACTCAGAGCGTTCTCTCTCTGCACCACGGAATTCGCCAATCCCGTCTCCTCCACTGCCAGTCACGAGTTTTTTCAACACTGTTGTCTTCACTCTCCTTCTGCTCACTGCCTTTCGTGTCGTTGGAAGCTTTGAAATCCACTCTCCTGTCTTCACTTCTCTTCGTATCCCAATAGACTGTACCGCCCAGACCTGCGTTATCATCTTCCCTTTCTTCAACCCCAGTCTTCTGATTCAAACGGTTCATATCACCATAATCTCCATCATCATCATCCTCATCATGATGATCATCATCACCATCATCATGATGATCATCATGACCATCATCATCATCATCATCATCATCATCATCACCACCACCACCACCACCACCACCACCATCACCGTTTTGAGGTGATTCCAACGATTCCAACGTTTCATTATCACCATCTTCATTGCCATCCCCAGTCATCTGATTTGAACGATTCATATTATCACCATTATGATCCTCATGATCATTAGCACCTTCATTATTATCATCATCATCATCATCAGTATCGTCATTATCACCCCCTGATCTGTGAATACCATCCTGTCTATTCCTCAGCTCGACATCCTTCGCTCTCAATACTCCATCCTTATCGTTTTGAGGCTGATGGCACTGCCCTATCACACAGACCCATCTAAGTTCACACCCACAGGGGTCCAGCACCGGACGTTCAACTCCATTGGAATCCCGCCGCCGTCTCCTGTTTTTTCCAAAAAAAAAAAAAAACGTTCCTGAAGACTGATCCTCGCTGTCACTGACTCTCAACTCTCGTGTGCTCGGCTGAGGTTCAAACACTTGCCTTCGAGTTCTGCTGGCCCTGGTGTTAACGCGGTTGTCTCTTCCCGCTTTCCTTCTTCCCCCTTGTTCAAGAAACTGCCCTACATACTCTCGCGGCGAGTACCACTCCCTTCCACCTTCTCACTTGCTGCCAAAGATTTCGAACTGTCGACCTTAAGATGAAGCTCCACATTCAGCACAGATCATTGCTCATGAAGTTCTCTTTCCCCTACAGCCGATCAAGCAGTGAAAAAAAAAAAAAAAAAAAAAAAAGAGCCCTATTTGCAGCTCTCCCCCTCCAAGTGTCCCTCGTGGCTACTTTCTTCCACTGACAGTCTCATTGCCTGCCGTGATGCTCGAGCCTTCGCCCTTCAGATTCCACCCGAGTTCAACCGCCGGTAGCCCCGATCATGGCCCTTCTTCCGTATTGAGCAGGGTTAGAAAACTCGCCTGAAACTCACTTGTCTGCACGGTCGAAGATCATCCGCACTTCCCTTGGCCTCAGTGCGTGGGGCTTCTACTGTTCCTTTCCCCTATTTCCGCCGCCTTTCGAAGTGTTTTACTTTTACGCTCTTCCACTTGCACCCCCTTTCGGCTTCGGCTGTGCTCTCCCCCAGAGCTTCACCCAAGCCTACCCGCCTGCTGTACTTCTACTGTCCTTTATCCGCTTGCCCCGAACGTTCATCCACCTTTACTCCTTACCCTATCTCCCCATTCCTCATGTCACGGTCCCACTAGCTGCACAGTTACTCCAAACTCAATCACATGCATCTCTGAGAAGCCCTACTGTCCTGATTGCTTGTCGCCCACATTCAGAGACGTGTATGTCCAAAATCCGGATTTCCCCCGATCCACCCGTCATCCATGAGGCGCATAGTTTAGAGGTGTTCCATCGGAAGGACGCTGCTTCCCAGCGTTCTTCGTTTCAAGCTTGTTCTGGATTGTTCTGTTGGTTCGTGTAAACTAACATCTTTCTTCGACGGTTCAAAGGTCTCTTGTCTACTCGTGCTCAACCCTCGGTAGGATTGACAGCTGAAAGAACACGTCTCTCCCAGTGCTAAGCGCACTGGGCTATGGCACTAAGCCCCACGCCTATGAAACTAGCGCGCGCGTCACGGGAGCAGAGCGCTACGGCGCCGGCATCCCGCTTCGTCCGTCCAGCCCTCCTCCCCTATTCTATGCTTCGTTAGGAAAAAAAAGTGAAAGAATAGTACTCCACATGAGATGGCCACTCAGCGATGACTATTCATTTCTTTTCTTTTTTTTTTGGGAAATTTTGTCTGGCACCCCTGTATTTTCCATTATTTTGCTGGGCACCCTCCGACGGTAGATTCACCCTGTTGCGCCCCTGGTCTAAAAATATTTTCGGCAGGCCCTTGTTGGGTAGTGGGCGCAACTTTCCAGGACGCTATCAACTGGCGGTCCCATTCTGTTGGGGTCTGCGCCATATGTCCTCATAAGGGGCAGCCATCTTCCTGTCATGCCCCTGCAGCAGTGAGACTCTTAAAATTTGAGTTGGTTTCTAACCCATTCTTGACTCCGCACAGAAGCTGCTGGAGTGCAGTAGACACTCGGCTGCTTGCAGCGCGGAGAAGATAGTGAAGGTCATCCTCCTGTTCCGCTGCTTGGAGTTTTGCCGTCTTGCCCTCTTTGTTCTCGCTCTTCGCTGTTCCTCTGCTTTTGGTTCATGTCAATCTCTTCCCTGCGAGTTTGTTTGTGTGTGTGTGGATAGGATGAGCAAAATAGAAAATAGAATGAATCTACCCCTAGACCATGGAAATATACACTGCCACACTTGTTTGTGTGTGTGTGTGCCCGTGTGTGTGCGTGTGTGTGTGTGTGTGTGTGTGTGTGTGTGAGAGAGAGAGAGAGAGAGAGAGAGAGAGAGAGAGAGAGAGAGAGCAGGTAAGTCTCCAACCTGGCCGCATGCTACTTCCATAGATAGGATGAGCAAAATCCAATGAATCTACCGCTAGAACATGGCAACATACACTGCCACACTTGTTTTTTTTTGTTTTTTTTTTTTTGTGTGTGTGTGCGTGTGCGTGTGTGTGTGTGTGTGTGTGTGAGAGAGAGAGAGAGAGAGAGAGAGAGAGAGAGAGAACATGCAAGTCTCCAACCTTGCAGCTGACCTCATGCTACTTCCATTGATAGGATGAGCAAAATCGAATCAATATACCCCCAGAACATGGAAATATACACTACCACACTTGTTTGTGTGTGTGTATGTGAAAGATACGTGTTCTCTCTCTCTCTCTCTCTCTCTCTCTCTCTCTCTCTCTCTCTCACACACACACACACACACACACACACACACACACACACAAGGGTGGCCGTGTATATCTCAATGTTTTAGCAGTAGATTCATTCGATTTTGCTCATCCTATAGATGGAAGTAGCATGAGGTCAGCTGTCTCTCTCTCTCTGTCACACACACACACACAAACAAACAAGTGTGGCAGTGTATATTTCCGTGTTCTAGCGGTAGATTCATTCGATTTTGCTCATCCTATCTGAGGTTGGACACTGACATGTTCTCTCTCTCTCTCTCGCACACACACACACAAAAAAAAAGGAAAAAAAAAAGGTGTGGCAGTGTATATTTCCATGTTCTAGAGGTAGATTCATTCGATTTTGCTCAATCTATCGATGGAAGTAGCATGAGATCAGCCATGAGGTTGGATACTTACCTGTTCGAAAGATCGATGGTACCGGTGCGGTAGGGGCATGTCAGAAAATTTTCCAACGGTTATCCGGTAGGGGCATGCTGCAGATTTGGTGTGGGTACTGGTAGGGGCACTACGAAAACATATGAGGCCCAAACGACACCAAGGTTTTGTGGAAAATTTGCCTTGTGGAGGGGCGCGATGCAAAGAATGGAAAATACAGGGGCGCCAGACAAATTATCCCTTTTTTTTTTTTCCTTAAGAATGTGTGGTCTTTGTGCTTCAAGAGGAAACCTTCCTTTCCTTTTATAGCACGCTTGCAGTTTTTCATATTCAAAACATACCAACTGAGGCCAGGGAACCTCTACATTTCCCCTGTGCGGCCCAGTCCCTCTTCCTCTGATTGATATTTTATGGCTGTTGATCTTCATAATCTATGGTCAGAAATTGAGAATTGGGGTATGTGGGACTTGGGCCCAGAAGTAGCCACCTCTATTCCCTCGAGTCCTTCTCATGGCCTGATGGCTTCTCCCTCCTCCATTCTCAACACCCTTCAAGTGCCACTAGCAGCGCCGAGTTTCCTGAAGGCCTGAATCTGTACGTGTTTGAGGAAATGTGCACAAACGGCGTTGAGTATCCTCAACCGCACATATCTACCAACAAGTCCAGATTCAGGCATTGAACGCTGCTAGTGGGACTTGGCCCCCGGTCTCAGGCAGTCTGTGGGCGTCGTCCTCACTCTAGGAGTTTTTCTTGAAAAGAAAAAAGAAGGGAAAAGTCATAAAACCTCCCCGCAACAAAACCTTTGTATGCATTTCCCCCAAACCGGGAAAAAGGTGCCCCATCCCCAAGATCACTTTTGGGCCTTTTGGCATCATTTTTGCACCCTGCAAAACACTTTCCCCCCATTTTTACACAGCGGCCGTTACCGGCTCAGCCAGGGTGCAAAAGTGACGCCAAAAGTGATTACGGTTTCCCTGTTTTCTGGAAAAAAAAAGGATCCGGGCCTTGAGATTACACCACCAGTACTTGGCCACCAGTACTTGGCCCAGCTATCGATTCTGAGCCTCGGCCAGCCGGTACGCCGAGCGGTGCCCAGGCTCGGACTATTGGGCGTGGAGTTCCCGAACGTCAGTCTGCTGGTACCCCCCCAAAACGAAAAAAAAACATTCAGTAGACAAAACAAAAAAAAAAACGGAAAAAAGAAACGAGATCGGAGAAAAAGAAATAAGACGAGCAACAGAAAAACAAAAAAAAAAATGAAGGAAAAAAAAAAGAAAAAACGAAG
>BFEA01000826.1:101917-120118 GCA_003427395.1 Chara braunii | reverse complement strand
CTCTCTCTTCTCTCTCTCTCTCTCTCTCTCTCTCTCTCTCTCTCTCTCTCTCTCTCTCTCTCTGTGTGTGTGTGTGTGTGTGTGTGTGTGTGTAATGATCTTCCCCCGTTCTTCGAACGGCTTTAGAGCGGGAATGAAGCCAAAGCAGGAATGAATCTTCCCCATTTCGCAGGAAGATTCACTCCGGCTTCGAACTGTAGAATTTCGTACATGCAGCCAGAGAGACAGAGAGAGAGAGAGAGAGAGAGAGAGACGACGAGATCTCGTCGCCTCTCTCTCTCTCTCTCTCTCTCTCTCTCTGTGGCCCCGCGCCGTTTGAAAAAGCAATGTGAAAATTTTCCCACACTTTGCTTTTTTGAACGGCTGGGGGGGCAGATCTCTCTCTCTCTCTCTCTCTCTCTCTCTCTCTCTCTGTGTGCCCCCCGCCGTTCGAAAATGCAAAGTGTGGGAATTTTCCCACACTTTGTCTCTCTCTCTCTCTCTCTCTCTCTCTCTCTCTCTCTCTCTCTCTCTCTCCCCCTTTCTGCCCCCCCGCCGTTCGAAAAAGCAAAGCGTGGGAAAATTCCCACACTGCTTTTAAAAACGGCACGAGGCCACAGCGAGAGAGAGAGAGAGAGAGAGAGAGAGAGAAAGAGAGAGAGAGAGAGAGAGAGAGAGAGAGACGTTGTTTTGTTTCTTTGGTAAGTCTTCTTATTTGTTTGTTTTTTTTTGTTTTTTTTTTTGTTTTTTTTTTGTTTTCTTTTTGCTGTCAGGAGTGTCATCCCGAAAGTGGCTGAGCCCGGCTTTGTTGGCCTACCGGGCGCTGCTATCGGCCGACCTCCTGAGGCTGTGGCGCATGAACGGGCAAGCCCGCGGCCGATAGCTGGGCCAAGTATTGGTGGTTTAAACTGGCTGTTTCTTCTCTCAGCCTCCTGGTTGGCAGCATGGGAAGGAATTGTGCCGGGTTGGGCTATGGAATTTCCAAAAGCGCCCGACCCCCTACCCGTTCCCCTTCCCCTGAAAGTAGGCGGTTTTTATATTTTTTTCTGAGGGAACTGTTCTGGAGTCACACTTTGAATTCGGAATGACCAAAAACATCAGTCCGTTGGCAGGTATGGCGCGGCTGAGTTTGGAAAGACAAACAAAACATGGGGAAAGGCAAAAAAAACATGGGCCCGGGCTATAATGCCCTCCCGGAGGCTGCAATCTTACACGTTCTGTTCTTCTGTTTTTGGCTGCTTTCATGACCATAGGGTTGTTGCTTTTTTTTTCGTTTTTTTTCTTTTTCACACTATAACACCCTCCCAGAGGGCACAGTGTTCTCCTGATTCTGTATCCAGGTGCTTTCACGACCATAGTTTTGATGCTTCTTTTTTTTCTTGTTTTTTTTGGGGGGGGATGGGGGGCTTGTTTTTTTTTCTTTTTTTTTGGGGGGGGTGGGGCTTCTTTTTTTATGTTTTTGTTTTTCATTTTGTGGCCGTGCCAATTAGAGATATCCAGGCCACGCCCGAGATGTCTAGGCCACGCCGTGGCTGGGCCGCAGCTGAGATATCTAGGCCACATCCTTGGCTGGGCCATGTCTAGGCCATGCCCGTGACTGGGCCACAGCCAAGATGCCTAGACCACGCCTGTGGCTGGGCCACAGCCAAGATGTCTAGGCCACGCCTGTGGCTGGGCCACGGTTTAGATGTCCAGGCCACAGCCGAGATGTCTAGGCTGCACATGGGGATGATGGGGGGGGAGGGAAACAAAAAAAAAACGACGAGCTATGGTCGTGAAAGCAGGGGCACACAATCTGGAGAAGGTGTAAGAGTGCACCGTCCTTGAGGGCATTATTGCCCTGCAGTCATCCCGGCAGTGGAAAAAAAAAGCAATGATGAAACCAAAAAAAGCAAGAGCAACAATGCTATGGTCGTGAAAGCAGCTGGATACAGAAGAACAGAATCTGGAGACCGTGTGAGACTGCGCCCTCCGGGAGGGAATTATGGCCCTATGTTTGTTTTGCTGAGGCCCGTCTTTCTTTTGCCTGTTCAAACTCAGCCGCAGCATACCTGCCTACGGAGTGATGTTCTTGCTCATTCCGAACAGCACCTGTGAGTTCAACATACTTTTCCCTTTTTTTTGTTGGCTTTTCGTTAGTCCACCATTGGTTGTTCGGGTGTGGTGCATCCCGTTTCGGCGTATGTGTAGGAAAAGCCCCCAAAATGTCGGGTCTGTGGGTCCGAAATTTTCTTTCATGTGCCGAATGCCACGGACCCATCTTTCAAGAAACTTTTCCAATTTTTTGGTGAAAGTACCGTGTCGGATCAGCCCCTTGCTCATCTTCATAAAGTGGGGAATCGGGCTAGGTGAAACGGTTCCACCTATGTCACGTGATGGATGCAGATCCGAGGGCTCGATCCCTAGATCTACCCTTACCCATTGTACAGTACCTGTTGACCCTTGCATGTTTGAACCCGCGACCTATCCCTTAAAAGTCGTACGTTTTTCTGCTGTACATAGTTGGTCGTGTGGGTTTGACCCGTAAACTTCTGTTTTAGTAGTCGTAGGGTCAGTTTAGGTCTTAGCCGCTACAGTTCCGAAAGGACAAGTCTAGTACCTTCTAGATGTCCCCGAACTGGCTCTTCGTAGAGTCTAGTAGTCAAGTCGTATCTGAGTCAGCAAGGGGCAGTCCTAGTCCAGTCAGCAAAGCGCAGTCCTAGTCTAGTCAGCAAAGGGCAGTCCCATTCCTACTTAGTCTAGTCAGCGGTACCCAGTCTCAGTCTAACCTAGTCTAGTCAGCAAGTACCAAGTGAGACTTCGTACATCCCAGGATGGGAGAGTCTCCATAAGTTAGGAGGGCCCAGTGCTATGTTTATTTTGGATGCCTGGAGGACCAGACAGGTTCCCATAAGTTTGGGTGGTCTTGCTGCTTTGACTTGCAAAGGCTAACTGTGATTGATTTTTCAAGGGCCAAGCATGTTCCATAAGTTTGGGTGGCTTGGTCGCCTTGTTTACTTTGAGGTTCTTTCAGTTTCTTTCCACTTTGCATTTAGGAGAATGAACCAGGTTGAGGACCAGACAGGTTCCCATAAGTTTGGGTGGTCTTGGTCCAATGCCACGCACATGCTGGAACCAAAAGGATATAACTTGGTTATATGTTACTATTATTTTATCTATGAACTGGCTAGTTAGATAGGGTTCCATAAATTTGGGTGGTCTGACTATAGTTTATCACAAAGTGAAGAGAGTATTAATTAAGAATAAACTTGTGGTACGAAGGGGCAGACTGAATCTTGAGCTAAAGATAATCGGTTCAGTTATATGTTACCTCAAAAGACTAATTGCATAAAATTATTTAAAGTGGGGATACTTAAACAGTTCAGGGCGACTAGGGTGGCCTAGCCATATGCCAAAAGAAGAGAAAAATTGTTATGCCCTGTGTTTGTGCATGTTCTATGACCGAGCTAGGCAGGTTCCCATAAGCTTGGGTGGTCTAGCTTTATGCCTTATGTAAGCCGGGTATAAAGGGATAAATCATTGAAATGTTACGAACTATTATCTGACTAGGTTGACTTGGGATGGTGAGAGTACTTACCTTTGTGGTTTAGCTTGCATGTGACTGAGTGAGATTACTACTTGGTCTGAGTTTCAGTTGATAGGTAGTTGCTTTAGTTGCTCGCCACGTGCTGGAGCCATAGAAGTTTGTTTCAATTCCTGCATTTTCTGAGTTAAGTTTATTTTTTACTTAGGTCATTTTCTCTATTTTCTGGGATATTTTACTATACTTGGTCTTGTATAAATCTTGGTAAGCCACTTTCTCTACGGGAAGCATTGCCGAAATTTCTACAAAACCAAGGAGTTAGCCAGATTTTGTTTTTTCAAAGTTCAGTTTGTCTGACTTTATATATGACTTAGTAAAAATCTGGAGATTTTCCTTTTCTAAAGGGAGTGCTGACCAAATTTTTGTTAATTCAGGGAGTTAGATAAAATTGGATCTTGAGAAGTCGTCATTTTAAATTCTGAATTTATCTTTGTGTAAAGTTTGGTAAGCTACTTTCTCTACAAGAACCGCTGCCAGAATTACTGCAAATCCAAGGAGTTAGTCAAAATTTGACTTCTCAAAAGTTCAATTTGTCTTATTTTTATATAAGTCTTAGTAAAAATTTGGAAAGTCTCCTTTTCTAAAGGGAGTGTTGCCCAAAGTTTTGCTTATTCACGGAGTTAGACAAAATTTGACTTTGGAAGGTTGAAAATTATATCTGTTTTCATATTTAGGCTGATAAAAATTTTGAGAAGACACTTTTCCTACGGGAAGCACTGCCGAAATTTTCTTAGATTAGAGGAGATATATTATATTTTGACAGTTGACGACTTTGTCAATCCACTTTGTATGGGGGAGATTCTTCCATAGGTCTTTTTCTTTGGGCACTGACTTAGAAGAAGACCTAGGCTTGACTGTTAGGAGAGTCTTGAGTGAGAACGTGTCATGAGGATTTGATCTCCACACATTGATGATTTAGCTGGGACATTGACCTGTCGAATGATACAGGTCTTCTTTGGACATTCGATCCAGGATTTGGACTTGCTTCAGCTTGATCCTACGAGGATCATTTTTTGTTATCACTGATAACAGGTCGGTTGGTTGATCGCCGGCTTGTCGGCTCACGACACAACTTTGGTTACACTTGTACCTCTACTTGATTGCCTTAGCCCCAATATTTGATATGTTTCTTTTAGGGTTTTAACCGGACTTCTTTTAAATTGCCATTAAAAAAAAATTATGGTATTTATGGAAAGTTGAACTATGACTGGGGCTTGAGTGTGTGAGGCATGTTGTAAGTTACAAGGAACAATAAAGTTGACCATATTGGTGTATGGCAATGTGGCTATTGTGTGTGTCTGTGTTTTATGCAGGTTAGTATTTGAAGCCTCGTATATGAGCCGTACTTTGGAGGCAGTGAGAATGACAACCATGTGCCGCACGATCTGCATACCTGATGGGTTTATATTTCTCATTCTTTTATTTTGTCTCAATACCTGATTTGATATATGAGTGATGGGATATTTATTTATTTATTAGGTGATTTTGCTTGTTAATTTTTATAGTTGGACGTTGTAGTCCGTGACAGCCGTCAAAGTCAAACCCCTTGACTTCTTTCAAGACCCTGGATGATAGAGTTGGTCTCCAGGGCGATAAGACACGATTGCTACCGCAGGTATGAACCTGTGTACCACCCACTCTCTGCAAGATGCAGAAGAGGATGTGGTTTTCAACCGCACTTGGCGGTTGTTCAGCGTCAAGACATCAATCCCTCAAGGCGTGTGTCATCCGACACTTGAGTGTCGAATGCGACCCCCGAGATTAGCGAGGACCGCATGAGTATGGGTACTACACAGTATGCCATCACTGCGACCGCTTGCGTACGCTTGCATTGCGAGCCGATATAAGTTAGCCCTGCGTCCGCGCGGTTTTATACTTTGTCTCGCGCGCAACGCCTATCCGATTTCCGCGAAGGGAACTTATGAGATAGCTACTAAGGGACTAGGAGTGTTGTCGCGTTGTTTGTCCTGTGTTGTGTCATGTATATGTATGTAAGTATATGTGTGTGTGTGTGAGAGTTCTTATGTTATTTATAGTGGTGTGCACGTGGTGTGTGGGACGCGTCCTAGTCGACCGGCGACGAGTCGCGCTTGGAACCTCAGCCGCCTCAAGATGCCGGTTCATGTGCGGGTCCGATAGAGGCGTGCTACCAGTGCACGTGTACCCCCTATGCTACAGCGAACGAGAAACGGTCTCGGCTGGTCCACCTCTGCGATTGCAGCTGCTTAGCTTTCGTACTGTGGACTGGTAGCTTGGCGGGGATACGCTCACCGAAGGGAGGTGACAACTCCCGTAAGGTGGAGGTAAGTCGTGCCTCACGTAGGCCCTATCCTGTCGTAGGGGCTCGCGGGAGATATGGCTAGCGCACTCGGCCGGAGCAGCTTACGAAAGCTCCATGTATATTCCCGACGAGGATTTAGACCAACTCCTGCGTGACCAGTCGTGAGGGTCCCGCACTGCCTTGTGTGGTACCGGACCGATGCGCTCGACAACGACTCTTATTCCCCTTAGCAATGGCTTGCGCGTTCACGCCAACGTCTATAGCTGTCGTCGCCCGCGGGGTTGTTGGTGTTCGTGCGCGAATGGCACCCTCTTGCTCGGTCGGGCCGTCATTCACACGTGGCACGGACGTGCGATTTTGCTGTGCGAGGGCAGTTCCCCCGCCCTGCCGCAGGCTGCCAAGATGCCGTCGCGGCGTCGACGTCGATGACGTCTTCCATTATTACGCAGCCTCCTCCACCACGTCTTTCACTAACGTCCTCGATCCGAAGGCCTCCACTTCCCCGCCTCGAGGACTTCCGCTTCAACGACACTTCCTCCTCTTCCTCGAAGTCGCTTTCCTTCTCCGACGCCACCCACTCTTCATCCTCGACATACCTCGTAAGTGAGGGGCCGCCTTGGACGAGCTTCCTCTTCTTGTTTGCGATGTGGCGGCCTTTTTTCTCCCGGGTAGCCGCTTCAACTGCCAGGTTGGCGACGGACTTGCCTCGTCCAGAACCGTGGGACGTCATGACGCACGACATACCCACTTCAAGCTTGATCACCCGCGAAGTCAAGATCTCCGCGGCGATGGCGAAATGTGTCATCAGATTTGGATCGTCGTCTTGACTGCGATGGTGGGTATGTCGATGATGTCGTTGCTGTCGTCGACGGGCCGAAAGACGTTGTCGATGACGACCCGTAACAGCGACGAAGACGATGGCGGAGACGGCGGGAAAGACAACTAACGTGAAGATGATGGCGATGATGGCGTTGACGATGACGAATCTGAGCTGCACTCCACGATGGAAGAACGATACAATGACATTCAGATGTCCCACGGCGGATGCGGTGACGACAATGGTGGATGGTCCCGTGCACTTAGCAAGGCGACGGCCACGATCGCGACGACGATGGTGACGATAGCGACGAAAGCGAGGATGGTGAGAAAGGCGATGAAGGCGGCTAGGAAGACGACGACGGCGTCGAACACGGGCATATAAAGTGGCATCAAGTGACCTTCGTAGAGCGTGCACGTCACAGTGAACCCGCTGGAAGGCGCGGATCGTCCACGAAGGCGGAGTGCAGCGTGCGACTACCTTCGTGCGGCGGAGAAGAACAAGTGGGGAGAGGAGGCAGGAGCAGGTAAAGGCGACACAGCGAGAAGGTTGGCGTGTGTACCGTGATGCGTGCGTTTGGAGCCCAATCGTGCATTTGGCAAGGACGACCGTGTCCTTATAAACACACACTCAAGCTTGGTGGACGGCGACGAACGAGCAGTACCCAAAACAAGTAAACGACAATTGCATCGCCCTCCCATCGAAACGATGGTGTCGTGGGGCTTATCACCATCACGAAAGGCCAAAGGTCGCGGGGTAGACTGGCGCTGGCCAGTGACCCGCCACCCATTTTCTCGCCACCCTTCGTCAATTTTGGTGGCGAAGGACCCCCCACCCCGAAAGGCAACCCCCATAACAGTCGCCATCCACGTCCCCTGCTGAAAAAACATGCACATCACGAAAGTACCCAAGCACGAAACTCACCTACCCCCCCAAAGCACGCTGCCTCCACCACCACCACCCCCGAACAACCATAACGTACATATCTGGGAGGGGGGGGGGAGGGGTTTGGTTTGGCGGGAAAGGTGTCAACGACCCCCCCCCCCCCCCCTCCCCCCCCCTCCTCTCGCCACCTGGACCTCCAACAACCGCCACCCCACCCAGGGATCGACAGCGACACCACATAAGATAACAGGAAACAACACATTTCGAAATCTCCACTTGTAATGATTGGACTTCCACATTTAGACGACAACTTTCAATGAACACAAACACTACATCTCCATGAACGACTGTGTGAGGGTATTCACGATATGAACAACAACATTTCATAAACGGACGACATTGAAAACAACACCTTCATTACACCTTTGCATTTCATTCCGCTGGTGGAGAGAGAGAGAGAGAGAGAGAGAGAGAGAGAGAGAGAGAGAGAGAGAGAGAGAGAGAGAGAAAAAAAACAGAGAGACAGAGGGAGAGAGACAAGTAGATAGATAAAAGGGAGAGAGAAATAGCAAACTGAAGTCGTCATTTAAAAAAGGGACGTGCATACTGCACTTCATCGGCGCCAATATAAATTAAGAGATGACGGAATTATCGGTCCTGACAAACGCTGTAGCCTACGAAAAACCCCAAAAATAAAACAAAAAAAGAAACAGACGTCAATGTGACAGGACAAGTCATCCACCCAATCGGACCACCACCCAATTCCCTGGCCAGCACGGTCAATCGGGAACCGTCATGTGCACGACGGGCAGGTGACCGCTACATCGATGATGGAAAGACTCTCACTTTCACGTCGTCCAGATGATGGTAGTTGCAATGCGCACAAAAGAGGTGGCACAAACTCTAACGCTCGCGGATGGCCTTCGCTATCTCCAGCAGAGCTTGACACATCAGTTTGCTAACTTCATCAAACTCTAACGCTCGCGGATGGCCTTCGCTATCTCCAGTAGAGCTTGACACATCAGTTTGCTAACTTCATCAGACGCTGCGTAGTGCTTTTTCTGCACTTCGACCTCTGCTTCCAACGCCTCACACTGCCGGATTTGGATGGAGCACTGCAGCTTGCTGTTGCTCTTCATCGCCGATGCCACAAGAGCCCCGTGCTTCTCCATGCATTCTGTCAGCGCTTCGAAAGTTTGCTGCCTCGTGCTCTTCCTCTTGCCGAAACCAGCAGGGCTTCCGTCGTTTGAGAAGAAACTCTCTCTGACCCGTCCTCGTCGTCGTCGTGCCCTGTACCAGTGTCCCCATCGCCCACAAATTCAGGATCCGCAAAAGTGGTGGATGACAGACACATGCCACCCGGAGCACCAGTGTCGGCGTTGTTCTTCGGGTTTATGGTGTGGCTCTTGGCGGTCGACCCCAGTATCTCGTCGTAAACCGCATGATCCATGTTGAAATTGAAGCCCTTCGACAACCTCTCTTTTCAGAGAATTGGAAGAAGTCCCGTTTCCCGGACAAGCCTTGGAAGTGATGCACCTTATTGAACTGTTGCATCAAATTGTCCCATATCTTCCCGCACTGTTCTTCTCCTCTGTCGACGCCCACCTTCTTCAACCTCTACGCCACATCCAACCACCTTCATTCTCATGGCTTCATACGAGCGTATGTGGTACCCATCCCCTGCAGATGTGCGTCCTGGTCACGTTTAGCCCGGATGAGGGTTATCATGTCGTCGACGGACCAGAAGTGACGACCTCTTTCCGCATCAGCGTCACCTTCGGCATCGCTCCCGTTCCCCGCCGCGTTTTTCCCCCGACGACCATTGCGAGCACACACGCTCGTTTTCCCGCCCCTCCCTCCTATGCTGCTTTGCTTGAACGGCAATACGTAGCTTGCGTCATCCTCCCCACCTTCGCCGCTGTCGTCGTTCCACTCCTGATCGTCCGCGCCCACCCCAGGTGCATCCCCCTCGTTTTCCTCCTCCCCCACACACTGTCACTGCACCCCCCGAGTTATGGATTCCTCCCGTCGTGGATGAAGCGTCCGTCACTGTTCTGCCCACACCTCCCTCCCGTCGCGTGCATCACCAACATCGGCGATGCCACAATCCGTCTCCCCACATTCGTCTCGATGGCGGGCAACAGTTGAACTGGCGGGKGGGGGRGACGAAGACTGCATCCACAGGGGGTGAGCTGAGGCACCCCTCGACACAGACGACGACCGGTATTGCTGCCTCAAAGGATCCCTGTTGTTCCTCGACGCCTCTCGGACCGGCACTGGAGACTTCGATGACTGCGCAGCAGCCGTCAATTGTCCACCGCCGTCGTCGGGATGGTTGTTGACGATGACCGTTCGCGAGGTGGCTGGCGACCTCCCGCTACACAGCCTGAATGAAAGATTCACGCCGCCACCGCCTTCGTTGCCACTCAGCCCCTGTTGGAGGAGTTTGTTGCACGACCGCCCATTACCGCCGTCGCGGCTTCCACATAGCTCTGTAGCCGCCCACTCCTGGCTGTACCCGCTTTCCAGCGGCACGGTCCGTGACCATCTATCCTCCGCCTCCTCGTCGGACGTGTCCGGCAGAGGTTGTAAGTGCGGTGGCAGGTGCGCATACCCAGACCGCTCCGATGGCCTTGAACTTCTGGACGGCCTCAGCCCAGCACGCTGGCCACCACCCTGATCCCTTGCAGACCTGCACATCCTCCTGGCGCCCCTCCATACTGACGCCCTTCTTTGAAGACGGTCTTTTGCGGCCACGTCGGGGAAGGATGCCGAGGATACACACGTGGAAGACATTTAAGAGGAGGAGCATGAGGACGACCAGCACCAGCAACGGCAGCCTCCGAAAGACATCGGCCATGAAACGCACGTGGACGACAGCAACAGCTACAAGACAACCGTGGGCGTCCAGGAAATGGTGAGGGTCAATGGTGCAAACGGCCGATCATAGCTATTGACAAAAGCAGGCTAACATATTCTGTTGCGGAAGACACTGCGCAATCAGGAGAGAGGGGGCCGGCTAAAGTATTCGAATCTCCCGACCGTTGGGCGCTGTCGGCGCGAATACCCTTACAAGGGTATTCACCCTGGTTTTTGCAAGTGACAGAAAATAGTCTTGGTTTAAAGTTTAAGTATACCGCGCGAGGCGCGACTGCGTCTGTAATTGCGTTCACTGGGCGGTTGACCACAATAGAGAGTGTGTGGGCACGCAGGTTAAAGGCGCGCGTGATTCTTTTCTGTCGTTGATTATAAAGCCGACTCGGACGTCGATCGCTTTGTTTAATGATATTACTTACTTTATTTATTTCTGATTAAGCAGGATTTAGGGATATTTTCCTTTTGATTGGTACGTTTGACCGAGACTTGCGAGCGTGCGGACAACGACCTCGACGACGGCATTGGCAGCGACGGCGCGACTTGGTGCGGGGAGGGGGGGTGTCGTAGGATGGCGCGCAGGGCAATTATGGCATGGTGTAAGCAAGCCGGCACGGGCACTGGGAGCCGCGCAGCCAGTTTGATGGCCCAAAGCGCCGCGCCACACTGCCTTGTATGGTACCCTGCGGGTGCTGGTTTCAAGCTTGGGCATAGCCCTATAGGTTACGACAGCGGACTGTTACTATGGAGGTTCAGGGATCGAGCCCGGCGGGTGTTGGCGCAGCAGCGGCGGAGTGTTGTGGAGAAAACTGAGGGGGTTGAGGGCCCGACGGGGCTATCCCTTTTTGGTTTTGTTAATGGGGGCGGTGACAGACCCGGTCCACGAGACCGATGGATTTTAGTTGTCCCCGCACCCTGCTTAGGGATTTTTGTTTATGTTATTTTATTTTATTTTTGTTTTCTTTGCTATTATTCGTGGGCCCGTTTTGGTTTGGGGCGCGGGACTGCGGCCGGCGGTGTAAATTTTGAAGAGCCGCGGGTAGGGTACCACCGCGGCTAGGTTCTTCGGGACATCCGTTAAAGTTGGAACGATACAGGGAAGATTTGCATGTCCACGGCGCAAGGAATATGCACAGAGATTTGAAATGGACCCGGAAGCAGGGTTGCACCGGGGTACATGTAGACCGACGGGGAAAGGGGCCCGGCTTACCGAGGCCGCTAGTCTGTACGACAGGGTATGCCGCCGGGGGGGGGGGCTGCTTGTGCGGGAACCGGCCGATGGAGGTTGAGACGACGACATTTCTTGCTTGAGGAAAGAGCGGGAGAGGCCATGGGAGGAGTCGTCGGCCAAGTCACTTGTTGGGCCCGGGTGTAAGAGCGGAGGACTCTCCGAGCTGCCGGTAATCGACTTCAGAGAAGTCCTAGGTGGCGCTGGAGTAGTCGGGCCAGTTTTGCGTTGGACATTGCCGAGCCGGAGGGGAGAACTAGCGCAGACGAGCGGGGCAAGGCAAAGGGGTAAGGGATCGAGTGAACCTGGGCGGGGGTTAGCGCCAGGTACTGTTGAGACGGAAGAAGGAAGGACGAACGGAGCAGGCAGGGGGCAGGACGTCACGGCAGGAGAGGTAAAAGGCAGGGGCGACGAGTTGGCAGTGTAACGGGCTACGAGGAGAGGGCTGAGAAAGTTGAATGAACCCAGGCGCGATACTGCGCCGGGTGCTTTCAACAATGAAGGTAGCGATCAGAAAGGAGGGACGGGACGAACCCTGCTGGGACTCGTGCCGAGGTGCATACGGAGGAAAGGGGGCGACACTAATGGTAGGAGGCGGAGAGCGGAGATAGCAGGTGGCAGGGAGAAGATTGGAACGAACATGGATGTGGGCTGGGCCAGGTGCTTCCGAGGGAGCAACGCGGAGATGGCGAAGTGGGAAGATGTGAGCGTAGCGGAGGAGGCTTAGCCCGCTCATTCCCTGTTAGAATCGATCGGGGAAGGAGGTGACCCTGGGGTTTTGGCCCCGGGCGAGTCGATTGGTGGGGGTAGATTAGTGAGAAAGGTAGTGGAGTGGGAGTTAGTCGAAAAAATAGGCGCGAAGAGATGGCGGAGGTAACTGCGGTAGGAGCGAAAGTAAAGTAGCTCGCCCATTTCTTAACGAAAACGGGCGAGTAAAGATCCGTTTCGGGGGTTGTTGGGCACTGCGAAATGATTGGTAGAGTTAGTTTGGTGGTGGGAGGGGTGTGAGTAGAGTTAGTAAGAAGAAGCACTGCGGGGAGCTATGGAAGACAGGGAGAAGGTGAGGAATGGAGAAGTGAAATCTCGCTGGATTCTTGAAAGAATCGAGTGAAAGGAGGAGTGAGATAGAGGTTTAGAGGGAGGACGAAGTCAATAGCAATATTGGTTAAGCTCTAGGTTAGTGGGAAGAAAGTTACTAAGAGGGGAACGAACTTGGCTTGGTTTCCCGACCAGGTATATTTGGTGATTGAAAGGAGTATGGCTACGGATAGGAAACGGGCCTATCTCGCCCGAATGTCAATGAGTTCGGGCTGGGGAAGATGTCATTTGGGGGTTTTAACGGCGAGCGACCTCAAATCTCAGGTCGTTTTTAGTAGATAGTAAGTAAAATGAGAGTTAGTAAGGGGATGATGTATCTGGCCGGTTTTGCGGTGAAAATTCATCCTGGCTACGAGCTCAAGCAGTCGAGGAAGTGGGAAACAAGGCCGGATTGAAGGCTTACCTGCTGCGGTGGCGGGCACCTCGTCCGTCGCGACGATTGGGCCTTGGATGCTCGCACGGAGGTGATCGTAGCAGCGGGCGTGAGAGAGGGAGGGWGAGAGAGGTACARCGCTTACYTGGGYAGAGAAGGAAGTGGGATCGGGGTGCCAACACCCACCGCCCCAGGCAYGTTGGGATGGGGGCCGCTCGGTTCGGGGTGTCTGCATTGCCTATAGGTGACGACGCGTGAGTGTTGGAGTGACTCCTTGGCTCAGCGGGTGGTAGGAGCCGACGGCCTGCGCGATTCAATCGTGATGTGAGCAGGTGACGAGCTGCTTTGTTTTGAGGTGGGTGTGCGGGCATCTCTGTCTGCACTCCGCTGCTGCCCTGCTACCTGTCCAGTTCGCTTCGCATGTAGATTCCTTGCAGGGTGACGAGTCTCTGCGCGGTATAGCCATGTTGTTGCTGTTGCCTTGCGCCTTGCTGCTTCGTTGTGCTACTTCGCTGTCGCTTGAAGGCTGGTTGCCTTGCTGATGGTGCCCTGTGCCCCGTTATTGCTCCTGCCACGGGTTGTGTTGCTACTGAGTTGTTCGTGGCTCGTCAAGTGGGAAGAGGCAGCGATTGTGCTTGTTACGCACGGCCGCCGAGGCCCGTGCTGTTCGACCTTGTGTATTACTACGGTGCCTTCTTTGTTGCGCACAGATGCGGGGCGCGCCGGGGCTTTGGTGTTCATCGCTATTGTCACTACATTCGGTCTCAGTGCGATTGATGCAAAGGCTGTAGGTCCAGATGCCGACCGGTGTGTTGTCTCCACTGTAGATTGGAGGAGTGATGAATGGGAGGTAAGTAAAGGCCCTTCCCGTGGATCGGTGCATGGTGGCTGAACGGTGTTGCAGCAGGTTAGCGATAGGGAGCGAAAATCAATCTGTTGGCCTGGGAGGTGCTCATCTTATCAAACTGCATGCGTAAGAAGACCAGCCGCGGAGGCTGCAAGCTTACCTGATTGGTCGGGGCGCTGCCCACCGTATCTAGCGGAGTAGCGTAGGCTCAGTTGAGGTCTGCGGTTGCTGCAGAAGAGAGAGTTCACAGGGGTGTGAGCTCAGTGCAGCATCATTTGCTGCTCCGTTATTGTGCACCTTGTTGCTCAACTGCGTTTCTCTACTGTGCGCTGCTGGGTGGCTCACTGGGTGCTTTCAATGTTTGGAATAGAGGGCGGAAGAGGACCCTGTGAACGCAGCCCTATGAGTTGGGAAGCGGCGTTTCGATCGGGGGGGGGAAGAGTTAGTTGCTGCGATTTGGGAGGATCGTCAGAGAGGGGGGGGGTGTTTAGCGATTTGATTACAGTTTTGACTGAGCTGTTACGTATTGGCCGTCATTGCAGGGCCCTCAGGCGGGTCAAGGAACCAAGGCCCTCTCGTGCGAGTCTGAGTGCACCCTTCTAGGATATGAGAGACTGAACCATTCTCCTCCCGCCTTTCTTACTCTAAGTCTGGTCCCTTGGTTCTGAGAGGAAGGCTGAAGGCGGGATTGCAACCCGTAATCCGTGCCAAGGCCTCTGTGGGAGGTTCGCCCCACCGATTGCGGGAGCTCTGCCGGAACTCAGTAGGAGTTCTGGAGGCGGGGAACTTAGAGGTAATCATTGCTTCCCCCTTATATACTCTGGTATAACCCCTACCTGTACGTCTTGCTATGCTTGACTGACTATACTGCATGCACCCCTATTTTGACTTTAGTTTGACTGGCAGGACACCACTCAGATTAAGTAAAGGAATGTGTGCGCAATCTCAATTTCTATTTGTTAATTGCCCGAAGGCAGATTGTGAACACAAAGGGTTACATCTGGGGGAAGGGTGGGTGAAAGGTGGTCTTGCTTGAGCCTGAATGGGTCGTATGGGGTCAGACCAGTTCCAGAAGATTGGACGGTCTGACCGCTGTGTTTATTTTTGAATTGCATGGAGGGTCAAACGAGTTCCATAAGATTGGACGGTCTGAGTGCTCTAAATTGTGGGGGGTTAACTGTGGATGACTTTTCAGGGGCCAAACTTGTACCATAAGATTGGAGGGTTTGGTTGCCATGTTTGATTGGGGGTTGTTCTATTTCTTTTATTTCTGGTCGAGGAGGCCTGAGCAAGTCCATAAGATTGAACGGCTTAGCCCCTTCCTATTTCATTCTGAGGAACTGATCCTCGCTGAGTGCAGGGCATGTCCATAAGATTGGAGGGTCTTGGGCTCATGCTGCACACAATGGATCAGAGAGAAATGAACCTGGCAGCGGACCAGATATGCTCCATAAGATTGGACGGTCTGGCCCAAAGCCTCGCACATGTTGGAACCCAAAAGGCTAAATTTTGACTATATTTTATACTATCTTATTTATGAACAGGCTAGTCAGGCATGGGTTCYATAAGATWGGWCGGCCTGACTATAGYTTATCATAAACGAAGAGAGTATAACTWAAGAGATATWACTGAAGGTAAACTTGGGCMGGGTGARCAACGTTCTAAGATGAGCGGCTYAACCCTATGTCCATTTGGAAGACTAAATGCAGAGAGGTATATATWATTTGGATATTRAACAGTTCARGGYKGYTGAGCCTTGTTCTWAGATGAACGGCTTAGCCATATGCCTAAAGGAAGAGAGAAGTASTTGTGCAACYTGTTCKTGTATATTSAATGGCTGAGTCAGGCARGTTCCATAAGATTGGACGGCTTGRCTTTATGCCTTATGTAATCYGGGTATRAGRKAATAAAGCATCGAGAGATTACGAACTATTGTYTGYCAAGTTGGCTTTGGGATGGTGAGAGTACTTACCTTTGTGRTTTGGCCTGCATGTGAYTGAGTTGAGGCTACTACTYGGTCTGAGTTTCAGTTTGACAGGCAGTTGCTTTAGAGGCTCGYCACGTGCTAGAGCGATAGGAGTTAGGTCGATYCTTGCWTTTTCCGAGCTAAGTTTTTTTTACTTACATCAATTCTCATTTTTCCKGGGAGCTTTTGTTATATTTGGCTTTATATAAATTTTGGTAAGCTACTTTCTCTACGGGAAGCGCTGCCGAAATTTCTGCAAATCCAAGGAGTTAGTCAAATCTTGACTTGTCAAAGTCCAACTTGTCTAAAATTTATATATGACTWAGTAAAAATTTGKAAGGTCACCTTTTCTAAGCGGAGTGCTGCCCAAATTTTTGAYAATTYAGGGAGTTAGACAAAATTGAACTTTGGAAAGTCAAAGACTATGTCTRGTTTAATATTCGGGCTGATATAAATTTTGAAAAGACACTTTTCCTACGGGGAGCGTTGCCGAAATTTTCTTAGCTTAAAGGAGCTAKACTATATTTTGACAGGTGGCGATTCTGGSAATCCACTTTGTAGAGAGGAGATTATGCMAMYGTCTACCTTTGCTTGGRCACCGCTTAGAGGTAGACTTAGGCCTAGTGAGCTAGAATGGTTTGAGTAAGAATGTGTTATGGAGTTGTATTCTCCATACACTTATGAGTTTAGCTAGGGGGTTGGCCTGTGTTGTGTTATAGGTCTTCCTRGTCGCCTGATTMAGGATTTGGACTAGCRTCWGCTTSATCCTATAAGGATCRTYTTCTRTTATCACCGATAACWGGTCGGTTGYCGATTCGTCGGTTTACGATTCAACTCCAATTCACTCCTGCYGCTCAACCTAAARGCTTTAGCCCTGAGATTTGAATMGTTTTGTTGTGTTTTTACCCGGACTTTATTGAATGGTCATCCAACAAAAGTACTGAGTATTTATTTAAGAGTTGCACGAGTGAGGCTTGTATGGCTAAAGCGAGGGGTATGAGTGCGATGAATGGTTGAAGTTAACCCCGTGTAGTACATAGACTTTTGGTTGAATCTTTGATGTGATTGCAGGTATGGCTGTGGTTCGCACTCTGGGAATGATTGCCTGCGAATTCATACATATATGGTTGAGAGGAGCCTCACTGTGACTGTGAGAAGTGATCGTCCTATATAATCAACCCATACGTATTTATAAGTGCCCTGAGTATTTGAGAGGCCTACTGTGAGTGTGAATAAGGGTTAACTTGATTATGTCTCGAGAGGGAAGGGAGGTTCCCTTTTTACCCTTGCTTTTTAGAGTTTGTATGGTTGGACGTTGTAGTCCGTGGCAGCCGTCAAAGTCAAACCCCTTGACTTTCGCCCTGACCCAGAGTGAGACTCATCTCCAGGGCAGTAAAAAGCGACTGCCACCACATGTATGGACCTGTGTACCACCCACTGTGTACAGAGTGCAGAAGAGGGTGTGTGGTCTTCAACCGCGCATGRCGGTTGTCCAGCGTCGAGAGATTAACCCTCAAGGCGCGTGTCAGCCGACACTTTAGTGTCGAATGYGACCCTCKAGATTAACGAGGACCGSATGAGTATGGGTWCTACATAGTACACCATCGTCGCGACTSCTTGCGTATATTTGCATTTGCGAGTCGATATGAGTTAGCCCTGCGTCYGCGSGGTTTTATACTAAGTCTCGCRCGCGAGGCCCATTTGATTGCCGCAGTGAAAGGTTATGGGTTRGCTACCGAGGGGCTAGGAGCGTTGTCGCGTTGTTTGTRTTGTGTCGTTTCGTGTGTATGTGTGTGTGTTGTTGTCTTGTGGTTGTTAGAGTGGTGTGCSCRTGGTGTGTGGGATGCGTCCTAGTCGACCGACRRCGAGTCGCGCTTGGSACCTCAKYCCCCCAAGATGTCGGTTCGCGTGCGGGTMCGATAGGYGTATTACCGCGCGTACCCCCTATGCTACAGCGAACGAGAAACGCCCTCRGCTGGTCCACCTCTGCGATTGCAACCGAGTAGCTTTCGTWYTGTGGACTGGTAGCTYRRCGGGRATACGCCCACCGAAGGRAGGTGACAACTCCCGTAAGGTGGAGGTAAGCTATGCCTCGCGTAGGCCCTATCYTGTCGTAGGGGCTCGMGAGAGGTATGGMTGGCGCACTCGGCCGGAGCGGCCTAAGGAAGCTCCATTGKTGTRTTCGTGACGAGGCTGGTCCAACTCCTGCGTGACGCGRCCGAGAGGRTCCCGCGYTGCCACGTGCGGTGCCGGACCGATGCGCCCGACAG
>BFEA01000826.1:82125-101379 GCA_003427395.1 Chara braunii | reverse complement strand
AWAARARWMAWMTCAGTGATTAGGAAAGCATCGTAGTACGATTGCATCAGAATGGAGCTAAGGATGAATGAGATAGTATCTCTCCGTCAAAAGTTGAAAATGTAGATCCTCTCCTAGGTGTCAGGTTAGAAATTATCTATGCATTTTGAGGAGCAGTAGGTTAAGGAAAGTTGTAGGACATTGCTTGCATGGGCCTAGAATGTTTGAGTCTGGAGTCTAAGTGGTCGTTCTGCTCCTGGACATAGTGGGTCTGGATAATACCTTCCCTACATAAAAGGACATCTAATCCTAGAGGGAGTTGGAGTAGCAAGGGAAGAGCTAACACCTAGACTATTTTACTTACTTTTAATGGAGCGGTGGGTAGTAATCGTTGTTTGACCTTCGCCTGCACCGTTCCATGTTGGACCATCCACTTAGGGAGCTGAAGGCTTGAGGTCTTTGTTTGGGGACGTTACTTTGACTTGGATATTGGACTCACCTATGGGTGCCAGACTTTGTAAGTCTAGTTTATGTCTAATTATGTGAAGTTATGTGTTTAGGTGAATACCCTTCCAGAGTATTTCGTGTGGGTTAAATTGTTGGGGTTATATTTGGGGTCTTAGCAGTCTGTAGAAATTTATATGAATGTCTCCAGTCCAGCATCTTGCTCGGGGTTGATCATTAAGCCTGTGCGTTTGGACCGCTCCTAACGGAAGGCGCATGCTGGACGTTTGTCTGTGATGGGCAGAACCCAGACAAAGCAAAGGCAACTCAGGATGCCCTATGCACGGGAAGACCCGCGTATGCTCGGACCAATTGAGAGAGAGGGAGGGCTCGATGTGTCTTTACCCAGGCGGGTCAGAGCAGGAGAGTACTTCTCTTCATGGTGGGGCATGCTGATGAGCACAGACATCTTTGTGTGGATCGAGTCGGGGTTCGATGATGAACGAGAATGCGCAATTATAAGGTTGATCCTGTACGCCTCAGCCACCTTTTAGGTCGAGCATGGGATAGAGTTCGCGCTTGGCCACGGAAGCCTGCTTGCTAGGCCTCTGAGGGTAGCCGAGGCAGCTACGGCAAAGTGGGCGAGAGAAGTGTCCCGTGATGGGAAAGAGCAAGCACTAACCCGTGTAGAGGTCAAGTGCGCTGGAGAGTTCGCGCTTCCATTTGCTCCACTTCGAGTCACGCTGCCCAAGTTACTCATAGAGAAGAGTTTTGGAGGGCAGGCGAGGGTAGAGGTGGCAGCTGAAGCTGCTCTTAGGGCGCGAGATTGGAAGTATGGACAATACACATGTGAACTGATATACGGTCTATACCTAGACCGGAGATTTCTGTCGTCTAGCCAGTGGCTCAGGAACACGGCCAATACACTGGATGTATACGCCTCGTCTCATGATCCGAATGAGGGAAATGTAGACTGGGAGGAGATTCGGGCAGCAGTGGGCCGATAGGGAATGCCTTCCTTTTCCACTAAATGCCTTTCTTTTGACTTGGCTGTGGTTGTCTCCCTAACCATTGCCAGGGCAATTAAGGGATGAGGCCGGATTGCATGAGTGAAGGGGTAGATAGTGTAATTCAAATGTTAACAGCTTGCTTGCATCTGCTTGACCTCACTTGAATCACTTTTGATGATCTATTGTCCGTTGTGCGTAACAGACTGCTGTCAACATCATGGCGGAAGAGAGCGGCTTCGCTAAGATTCTGCGTTGGAGGAATTCGTGTTAGATGAAGGCGTTGTTGCGCGAGGCACTGCAAGAGTCAATGCCTCCAGACCTCCGTGCCTTGTTGTTCCAAGGAAGAAACTTGTCTAGCTTTTTGCGTGACTTTCAAAAGTTCAGCCTTATGAAGGCGTGGGACAAAAGGCGATGTGGTACATGTTCCCGCTGTTCGTTTGTGAAAGGCTAAGTGAGGAGGTATATACCCTCAAGCAAGAGTCGAAGACGTGGGATGAATTGGAGTGTTCTTTAAGGCTAAGATTCTCAGAAGATGGAATAGGAGGCGAACGTGGGGAATGCTCTGTGCCACCGGCTGCGGGCGCACCATCGCAGGTAGAGTTAAGTGGTTTACAAAGACAAGTAGGGGTATTGGAAGAGAGGTTAGCCCGACTGGAAGAGGCCAGGGATGGCAAGAGGAAGGCCGCTGAAGGAGCACCGAGTGGGCCGACTAAGTGAGGTGAGGCAGAGAGGAGGGGAGTTCATCAAAAGTTACTCCTCCACGAGGGAACCTCGGAGGGACGAACCTGCTCCCCGGAGAGAGGCGAAGGCGAGGGAGTCTCTGAATTAAAGGAGGAGCGGGGAGCTAGTGCGACCCTACCTGTCTTTGTGCCTAATCCGAAGAGAGCGCCCTTTAACGTGGAAGCTTCCCCAGCTACAGGGCGAAGAGAACAAAGAAGCGAGTGGTGGCTAGAGCACTGGGCAAAGGCGGTGTGTGATCATTGGGGAAAGACTGGACGTACCCCTCAGGGAAGTAAAGAAAAGGGGGTGACGGGAGAAAAAGGGGGGCCCGAACCCCCCAGGTTGACAAAGGCTTAGTGGAAGGCGAAAAGTCGGGCCCAGGGAAGCCAAGGTACTAGAAAGGGGCAGGGTATGCAGCAAGGAGGGGCCACCCCGCAAGAATTGGGAGGAAAGTCAGCACAGGCGGGGCCTCCGCCGATTGAGCGGGCATTATACGGATCATGGACACCATACGGCCAAGTGGGACCAAGACCTATATATAATCCGTATCTGCCTGGATGCAAGGCATTTGTTTGGGCCCACAAATAAGTATGATGCCGCCTAGGCCTCCCGCAGTCCAGATCCGACTGTCTCTGCCTATGGGGCTGTTGCAGCCACTGACACAGTGGGTGCCACAGGGCGACATGGCCGAGGCAGAAAGCCAAAGGCGGGAAGCTGGGAGAGGCAGTGGAGAAGGCGGGCGTGGCAATACGGGCCGTGGACGTGGTGGACGCGGTAATGGAGGTCGTGGGAGTGGCAGGCAAGGTACTGGGGGTCGCGATGGGGGCCAGCGAAATCATAAGTGGGGCTCAAGAAAGAAGGGGGCTTGATGGTGCTGGATGAGGTGGTTACTAAGAGAAGTCAGGGGACTAAGAGTATGAGTTGGGTATGCGAAATGATTAGGAGTCGCAAGGGTAGATGAGGTGACTAAAGTAAGGAAAGTATAGTAGGAGATAATGGGGATTTACCCTAACCCCAGGATCGGGAAACTTCTGTTAGCCACCTGCACTGGATCCTAGGATTCAGGTTGGTAAAAGTCTAGTTGTGCATGTATTGATATGGGAACAGGGGTACTAGGCTAACCTAGTTGTACATGTATTGATAAGGTAACCTAGGCAGTAGATAGCTCAGCCTTATAGGTGAAACCTGAAGGGGCAATGAGTGAGTGGGGACCGGTTCGCCTGTACGTCAGTAGGACCAAGGTTTTTGTGTATAGGAACGGAGCTAGATATGGGTATACCTAGGGGTGGTCACGACTAGCTTGTTCCTCTGTACATATACAGATTGTAGTGCTGGACGAATCTTTGTTTTTTCTTTTGGCATAATTTAGGTGATTGTGTCAAGATGTGTGATATGTTGGCGTGTACAGTTGGGATAGATTTGTGTAATTTGGGACTCTGTGTATGTTTAGGTATACTTCGAGGTATTTGTGTGTTAGGGGCGTGGATCACTTGGTAGGATGGGGCGAGGAGCGAACCTGAGGGCATTGTTACAAGGTAGAGATTTGTTCCATTAGGCCTATTGATCGAGAGAAGGAGGTATGGGGCCTATGTCATGCCTAAGCCTACATCAGGCTACATGGACGTATAAGAGTGGAAGGAAGGAGAGGTTTGGGGAGAAACCCCAGCGTGGGGGAGATAGGCCACCTAGCTTAGGGAGGAAGCTGCAGGACTAGTGTATGGGCAACTCTTAGCCTTACCTTTTTTTGGATATCTGGACATGTCCTAGATTACTTGGGTCCCTTGGATTGAGAAGTATGGCCACACCGTGATCAAACTTTTTTAGCCAAAACTTCGGTCAGGGAGACCGCATTTGTTCTTGTGTGATATCAGTGACGATTTGAGTTGAGATTGTTCAACTCCGAGTGTACATATGTAATTTGAGACATTTGACTCGCGTTTAAGTTGGGGTATTGTACCCCTGTGTAAATATTCAGTTAAGGTTCTTATCCGAGACTACTCTTTGTATATGACGATCACAATCACTCTCACATGTATGGACTTTATCCTGATGAATGATGATTTTGTGTGGATTTTGCGAGAATGAATGGATGTGAACTGTCTACTCTCAAGAATACTCGCGCGATCTGCCCACGGGCGGGTGATAAGGCCGAGTATAAGGAGAGGGAGTGCAGTCTGTCATTGTGAAAGCGTGAGAATCCTAAGGGATTTTGCGAGCCCTTGAGACTCAAGTACTTACTATGCCGGATGTTTTATGGTTGAGTTGCGAAAACGGGGCCCATAAGCAGGCCCCTCAGCTGGATTGGTTCGTGGTTGAGCTGTGGAGAGGGCCCATAAGTAGGCCCTCAATTTAAGTTGTTTTAGGAGTGGGACCCCTTCTGATTAAGGAAGGTGGTAATGTTGTTTACTGGAAGACTCATCTTCAAAGAAGGGTGTTTTAAAAAAGGGTCGCGTGATAGTTCATCCTCAAAAGAGAGGGATGGCTGGGAGACCTATTGAGAGAGAGACCCCCTTCGTGTGAGAAGCAGTCAATAGATTTAAGGGCATGGTAAGCAAAAGGCTAAGCTGATAAAGTCTGACGAGAGGGACCAGAATTACAGCTGGGATCATTGGTGGAACCGAGAAGGTCGCAAGTCAGTGCATAGTAGTGGAATGTGTGGTCTGCTGACTCTGATCAAGTCAGGAGGCCACGACCTTGTGTATGAGCCTGACGGTGAATTTGTTTGTGATTGTGAAGAGGGGCCATGCTTTCAATGTCGTCCCATAGGGAGCTGGTAAACACCTTTAAAGTGAGACGGACCCTTGCGTAGTCCCGCAGTGGGCCTGTGGTCTGTTTTGCCACCCACCGTTCTGACACTTGTGCTAATCCTAAGGCATATTGGGGAATACCAAGCTAAATGGTAAAGGTTAGCACCTCTAGGGCGCAACCCCTATTGGATGACTGCAAGCCAGCACAACCTGGCTGCGGGCCCATGCCTACCAACGGGGTAAGAGTTTAAGGGGTTATGCACGCCCCAGGAAAATTACGCCGGTGGGATGACGGAGGATGTGAGTCGAGATTTCGGGGAGTCCTGATTGAATACTTACCAGGAGAAAACCTATCGTTGTGTAACCAACGAAGGAAGTGCTATTAAAATAACAATGCGGTAGGGCGTAGATCTGGCTCTATCAACCATACTATGGTGGGCTAGAATAAAGACCTAGCATTTCTGTACTAGACTGCAGAAAGAGCTGGGAGGAGATTTATGTATGTATATATATATATATATATATATATATATATATATATATATATATATATATATATATATATATATATATATCGTCAAATAGAACTGCCCGGTAAACCGTAGGCAGAGAGGGAGAAGAGGACAACAAACGAATATATACGTTGATTGTGAGGATTTTTGCGAGGGAGGCGAGAGTGCCTTCGGAGGTCTCATTTAAGGCCCGCGCCCCTGGGTATGACTCTGCTTACGAGATAGAGGATGGTTTGAGGTGGCCTGTGAAACTTATGCTGTACTATCGATGCGTAATACACCTGCGTCCTAGTGTCAGGGCAATGGAGACCCAGGTTAGAACCCTGGCGGCATATAGATATGTGGGCACGGCTTGATGGAGGCCTCAAACCTGAGTCTGTCGGCTAATCGGATTGGTTCCTTCTTCGTCAGCATCTTGGGTAATCTGATAGCTTTTCGATTTTGCGAAGCGACGGGGATGTCGCTTAATATGGTCCGGTAAGCTGTCGGCGCGAATACCCTTACAAGGGTATTCGCCCTGGTTTTTGCAAGTGACAGAAAATACTATTGGTTTAAAGTTTAAGTATACCACGCTACGCGCGACTGCGTCTGTAATTGCGTTGACTGGGCGGTTGACCACAATAGAGAGTGCGTGGGCGCGCAGGTTAAAGGCGCGCGTGATTCTTTTCTGTCGTTGATTATAAAGCTGACTCGGACGTCGTTCGCTTTGTTTAATGATATTACTTACTTTATTTATTTCTGATTAAGCAGAATTTAGGGATATTTTCCTTTTGATTGGTACGTTTGACCGAGACTTGCGAGCGTGCGGAGAACGACCTCGACGACGACATCGGCAGCGACAGCGCGACTTCGTGCGGGAAGGGGGGGTGTCGTAGGATGGCGCGCAGGGCAATTATGGCATAGTGTAAGCAAGCCGGCACGGGCACTGGGAGCCGTGCAGCCAGTTTGTTGGCCCAAAGCGCCGCGCCGCACTGCCTTGTATGGTACCCTGCGGGCGCTAGTTTCAGGCTTGGGCATAGCCCTATAGGTTACGGCAGCGAACTGTTACTATGGAGGTTCAGGGATCGAGCCCGGCGGGTGTTGGCACGGCAGTAGCGGAGTGTTGTGGAGAAAATTGAGGGGGTTGAGGGCCCGATGGGGCTATCCCCCCTTGGTTTTGTTAATGGGGGCGGTGACAAACCCGGTCCACGGGACCGATGGGTTTTAGCGGTCCCCGCACCCTGCTTAGGGATTTTCGTTTATGTTATTTTATTTGATTTTTGTTTTCTTTGCTATTATTCGTGGGCCCGTTTTGGTTTGGGGCGCGGGACCGCGGCTGGCGGTGTAAATTTTGAAAAGCCGCGGGTAGGGTACCACCGCGGCTAGGTCCTTCGGGACATCCGTTAAAGTTGGAACGATACAGGGAAGATTTGCATGGCCACGGCGCAAGGAATATGCGCAGAGATCTAAAATGGACCCAGTCGCAGGGTTGCGTCGGGGTACATGTAGACCGACGGGGAAAGGGGCCCGGCTTACCGAGGCCGCTAGTCTGTACGACAGGGTATGCCGCCGGGGGGGGGGGCTGCCTGTGTGGGACCCGACCGATAGAGGTTGAGACGACGGCGTGTCTTGCCTGAGGAAAGAGCGGGATAGGCCGTGGGGGGAGTCCCCGACCAAGTCACTTGTTGAGCCCGAGTGTAAGAGCGGAGGACTATTCGAGCTGTCGGTAATCGACTCCGGAGAAGTCCTAGGTGGCGTTGGAATAGTCGGGCCAATTTTGCGTTGGACGTTGACGAGCCGGAGGGGAGAACTAGCGCAGACGAGTGGGGCAGGGCAAAGGGGTAAGGGATCGAGTGAGCCTGGGCGGGGGTTAGCGCCAGGTACTGTCGAGACGGAAGAAGGAAGGACGAACGGAGCAGGCAGGGGGCACGACGTCACGGCAGGAGAGGTGCAAGGCAGGGCCGACGAGCTGGCAGTGCACGGGCTACGGGGAGGGGCGACGAGCTGGCAGTGCAACCAAGGTGCGATATTGCGCTCGGTGCTTTCAACGATGAAGGTACGGAAGGAGGGACGGGACGAACCCGGTTGGGACTCGTGCTGAGGTGCATACGGAGGAAAGGGGGCTGCACTAATGGTAGGAGGCGGAGAGCGGAGATAGCAGGTGGCAGGGAGAAGATTGGAACACACATGGATGTGGGCTGGGCCAGGTGCTTGCGAGGGAGCAACGCGGAGATGGCGAAGTGGGAAGATGTGAGCGCAGCGGAGGAGGCTTAGCCCGCTCATTCCCTGTCAGAATCGATCGGGGAAGGAGGTGACCCTGGGGTTTTGGCCCTGGGCGAGTCGATTGGTGGGGGTAGATTAGTGAGAAAGGTAGTGGAGTGGGAGTTAGTCGGAAAAATAGGCGCGGAGAGATGGCGGAGGTAACTGCGGTAGGAGCGAAAGTAAAGATCCTTTTCGGGTGTTGTTGGGCACTGTGAAATGATTGGTAGAGTTAGTTTGGTGGTCGGAGGGGTGTGAGTAGAGTAAGTTAGAAGAAGCACTGCGGGGAGCTATGGCAGACGGGGAGAAGGTGAGGAATGGAGAAGTGAAATCTCGCTCGATTCTTGAAAGAATCGAGTGAAAGGAGGAGTAAGATAGAGGTTTAGAGGGAGGACGAAGTCAATAGTAATATTGGTTGAGCTCTAGGTTAGTGGGAAAAAAGTTAGTAAGAGGGGAACGAACCTGGCTTGGTTTCCCGACCAGGTACATTCGGTGATGGAAACAAGTATGGCTATGGATAGGAAACGGGCCTATCTCGCCCGAATGTCAATGATTTTGGGCTGGGGAAGATGTCAGTTGAAGGTTTTAAAGGCGGGGGACCTCGAATCTGAGGTCGTTTTTAGTAGTAAGTTAGTAAAACTAAAGTTAGTAAATGGATGATGTATCTGGTCGGTTTTGCGGTGAAAATTCATCCTGGCTACGAGCTCAAGCAGTCGAGGAAGTGGGAAACAAGCCCGGATTGAAGGCTTACCTGCTGCGGTGGCGGGCACCTCGTCCGTCGCGACGATTGGGCCTTGGATGCTCGCACGGAGGTGATCGTAGCAGCGGGCGTGAGAGAGGGAGGGWGAGAGAGGTACARCGCTTACYTGGGYAGAGAAGGAAGTGGGATCGGGGTGCCAACACCCACCGCCCCAGGCAYGTTGGGATGGGGGCCGCTCGGTTCGGGGTGTCTGCATTGCCTATAGGTGACGACGCGTGAGTGTTGGAGTGACTCCTTGGCTCAGCGGGTGGTAGGAGCCGACGGCCTGCGCGATTCAATCGTGATGTGAGCAGGTGACGAGCTGCTTTGTTTTGAGGTGGGTGTGCGGGCATCTCTGTCTGCACTCCGCTGCTGCCCTGCTACCTGTCCAGTTCGCTTCGCATGTAGATTCCTTGCAGGGTGACGAGTCTCTGCGCGGTATAGCCATGTTGTTGCTGTTGCCTTGCGCCTTGCTGCTTCGTTGTGCTACTTCGCTGTCGCTTGAAGGCTGGTTGCCTTGCTGATGGTGCCCTGTGCCCCGTTATTGCTCCTGCCACGGGTTGTGTTGCTACTGAGTTGTTCGTGGCTCGTCAAGTGGGAAGAGGCAGCGATTGTGCTTGTTACGCACGGCCGCCGAGGCCCGTGCTGTTCGACCTTGTGTATTACTACGGTGCCTTCTTTGTTGCGCACAGATGCGGGGCGCGCCGGGGCTTTGGTGTTCATCGCTATTGTCACTACATTCGGTCTCAGTGCGATTGATGCAAAGGCTGTAGGTCCAGATGCCGACCGGTGTGTTGTCTCCACTGTAGATTGGAGGAGTGATGAATGGGAGGTAAGTAAAGGCCCTTCCCGTGGATCGGTGCATGGTGGCTGAACGGTGTTGCAGCAGGTTAGCGATAGGGAGCGAAAATCAATCTGTTGGCCTGGGAGGTGCTCATCTTATCAAACTGCATGCGTAAGAAGACCAGCCGCGGAGGCTGCAAGCTTACCTGATTGGTCGGGGCGCTGCCCACCGTATCTAGCGGAGTAGCGTAGGCTCAGTTGAGGTCTGCGGTTGCTGCAGAAGAGAGAGTTCACAGGGGTGTGAGCTCAGTGCAGCATCATTTGCTGCTCCGTTATTGTGCACCTTGTTGCTCAACTGCGTTTCTCTACTGTGCGCTGCTGGGTGGCTCACTGGGTGCTTTCAATGTTTGGAATAGAGGGCGGAAGAGGACCCTGTGAACGCAGCCCTATGAGTTGGGAAGCGGCGTTTCGATCGGGGGGGGGAAGAGTTAGTTGCTGCGATTTGGGAGGATCGTCAGAGAGGGGGGGGGTGTTTAGCGATTTGATTACAGTTTTGACTGAGCTGTTACGTATTGGCCGTCATTGCAGGGCCCTCAGGCGGGTCAAGGAACCAAGGCCCTCTCGTGCGAGTCTGAGTGCACCCTTCTAGGATATGAGAGACTGAACCATTCTCCTCCCGCCTTTCTTACTCTAAGTCTGGTCCCTTGGTTCTGAGAGGAAGGCTGAAGGCGGGATTGCAACCCGTAATCCGTGCCAAGGCCTCTGTGGGAGGTTCGCCCCACCGATTGCGGGAGCTCTGCCGGAACTCAGTAGGAGTTCTGGAGGCGGGGAACTTAGAGGTAATCATTGCTTCCCCCTTATATACTCTGGTATAACCCCTACCTGTACGTCTTGCTATGCTTGACTGACTATACTGCATGCACCCCTATTTTGACTTTAGTTTGACTGGCAGGACACCACTCAGATTAAGTAAAGGAATGTGTGCGCAATCTCAATTTCTATTTGTTAATTGCCCGAAGGCAGATTGTGAACACAAAGGGTTACATCGTGGGGAAGGGTGGGTGAAAGGTGGTCTTGCGTGAGCCTGAATGGGTCGTATGGGGTCAGACCAGTTCCATAAGATTGGACCGCCTAACCGCTGTGTTTATGTTCGAATTGCATGGAGGGTCAAATCAGTTCCACAAGATTGGATGGTCTGACTGCTATAAATTGTGGGGGGTTGACTGTGGTTGACTTTTCAGTGGCCAAACCTGTACCATAAGATTGGAGGGTTTGGTTGCCATGTTTGATTGGGGGTTGTTCTGTTTTTTTTGTTTCTTGTCGAGGAGGCCTGAGCAAGTCCATAAGATTGAACGGCTTAGCCCCTTCCTATTTCATTCTGAGGAACTGATCCTCGCTGAGTGCAGGGCATGTCCATAAGATTGGAGGGTCTTGGGCTCATGCTGCACACAATGGATCAGAGAGAAATGAACCTGGCAGCGGACCAGATATGCTCCATAAGATTGGACGGTCTGGCCCAAAGCCTCGCACATGTTGGAACCCAAAAGGCTAAATTTTGACTATATTTTATACTATCTTATTTATGAACAGGCTAGTCAGGCATGGGTTCYATAAGATWGGWCGGCCTGACTATAGYTTATCATAAACGAAGAGAGTATAACTWAAGAGATATWACTGAAGGTAAACTTGGGCMGGGTGARCAACGTTCTAAGATGAGCGGCTYAACCCTATGTCCATTTGGAAGACTAAATGCAGAGAGGTATATATWATTTGGATATTRAACAGTTCARGGYKGYTGAGCCTTGTTCTWAGATGAACGGCTTAGCCATATGCCTAAAGGAAGAGAGAAGTASTTGTGCAACYTGTTCKTGTATATTSAATGGCTGAGTCAGGCARGTTCCATAAGATTGGACGGCTTGRCTTTATGCCTTATGTAATCYGGGTATRAGRKAATAAAGCATCGAGAGATTACGAACTATTGTYTGYCAAGTTGGCTTTGGGATGGTGAGAGTACTTACCTTTGTGRTTTGGCCTGCATGTGAYTGAGTTGAGGCTACTACTYGGTCTGAGTTTCAGTTTGACAGGCAGTTGCTTTAGAGGCTCGYCACGTGCTAGAGCGATAGGAGTTAGGTCGATYCTTGCWTTTTCCGAGCTAAGTTTTTTTTACTTACATCAATTCTCATTTTTCCKGGGAGCTTTTGTTATATTTGGCTTTATATAAATTTTGGTAAGCTACTTTCTCTACGGGAAGCGCTGCCGAAATTTCTGCAAATCCAAGGAGTTAGTCAAATCTTGACTTGTCAAAGTCCAACTTGTCTAAAATTTATATATGACTWAGTAAAAATTTGKAAGGTCACCTTTTCTAAGCGGAGTGCTGCCCAAATTTTTGAYAATTYAGGGAGTTAGACAAAATTGAACTTTGGAAAGTCAAAGACTATGTCTRGTTTAATATTCGGGCTGATATAAATTTTGAAAAGACACTTTTCCTACGGGGAGCGTTGCCGAAATTTTCTTAGCTTAAAGGAGCTAKACTATATTTTGACAGGTGGCGATTCTGGSAATCCACTTTGTAGAGAGGAGATTATGCMAMYGTCTACCTTTGCTTGGRCACCGCTTAGAGGTAGACTTAGGCCTAGTGAGCTAGAATGGTTTGAGTAAGAATGTGTTATGGAGTTGTATTCTCCATACACTTATGAGTTTAGCTAGGGGGTTGGCCTGTGTTGTGTTATAGGTCTTCCTRGTCGCCTGATTMAGGATTTGGACTAGCRTCWGCTTSATCCTATAAGGATCRTYTTCTRTTATCACCGATAACWGGTCGGTTGYCGATTCGTCGGTTTACGATTCAACTCCAATTCACTCCTGCYGCTCAACCTAAARGCTTTAGCCCTGAGATTTGAATMGTTTTGTTGTGTTTTTACCCGGACTTTATTGAATGGTCATCCAACAAAAGTACTGAGTATTTATTTAAGAGTTGCACGAGTGAGGCTTGTATGGCTAAAGCGAGGGGTATGAGTGCGATGAATGGTTGAAGTTAACCCCGTGTAGTACATAGACTTTTGGTTGAATCTTTGATGTGATTGCAGGTATGGCTGTGGTTCGCACTCTGGGAATGATTGCCTGCGAATTCATACATATATGGTTGAGAGGAGCCTCACTGTGACTGTGAGAAGTGATCGTCCTATATAATCAACCCATACGTATTTATAAGTGCCCTGAGTATTTGAGAGGCCTACTGTGAGTGTGAATAAGGGTTAACTTGATTATGTCTCGAGAGGGAAGGGAGGTTCCCTTTTTACCCTTGCTTTTTAGAGTTTGTATGGTTGGACGTTGTAGTCCGTGGCAGCCGTCAAAGTCAAACCCCTTGACTTTCGCCCTGACCCAGAGTGAGACTCATCTCCAGGGCAGTAAAAAGCGACTGCCACCACATGTATGGACCTGTGTACCACCCACTGTGTACAGAGTGCAGAAGAGGGTGTGTGGTCTTCAACCGCGCATGRCGGTTGTCCAGCGTCGAGAGATTAACCCTCAAGGCGCGTGTCAGCCGACACTTTAGTGTCGAATGCGACCCTCKAGATTAACGAGGACCGCATGAGTATGGGTTCTACATAGTACACCATCGTCGCGACTGCTTGCGTATATTTGCATTTGCGAGTCGATATGAGTTAGCCCTGCGTCTGCGCGGTTTTATACTAAGTCTCGCGCGCGAGGCCCATTTGATTGCCGCAGTGAAAGGTTATGGGTTGGCTACCGAGGGGCTAGGAGCGTTGTCGCGTTGTTTGTGTTGTGTCGTTTCGTGTGTATGTGTGTGTGTTGTTGTCTTGTGGTTGTTAGAGTGGTGTGCCCGTGGTGTGTGGGATGCGTCCTAGTCGACCGACGGCGAGTCGCGCTTGGGACCTCAGTCCCCCAAGATGTCGGTTCGCGTGCGGGTCCGATAGGCGTATTACCGCGCGTACCCCCTATGCTACAGCGAACGAGAAACGCCCTCGGCTGGTCCACCTCTGCGATTGCAACCGAGTAGCTTTCGTTTTGTGGACTGGTAGCTCAACGGGGATACGCCCACCGAAGGAAGGTGACAACTCCCGTAAGGTGGAGGTAAGCTATGCCTCGCGTAGGCCCTATCCTGTCGTAGGGGCTCGCGAGAGGTATGGATGGCGCACTCGGCCGGAGCGGCCTAAGGAAGCTCCATTGTTGTGTTCGTGACGAGGCTGGTCCAACTCCTGCGTGACGCGGCCGAGAGGGTCCCGCGCTGCCACGTGCGGTGCCGGACCGATGCGCCCGACAGCGCTTTCCCGCTCGTGCCGAAGGGCAGCGACGCAAGGCAGCCCCTCTTCGATGTCGCAGAGGACGACAGGCCGCCAAAGGGGACCGTTGGCGGAGTATTCCATGACGCTGACCGTTGCCAAGAGAGCTGCCCTCGACGCCCCGATTCTTCCGGATGCTCGACCTCCAAGGGACCTTGGGAGGACCCTTGGGAAACGCGTCCAAATGGATGTAGCCCGAGGAATCCCTGAGGAAATGTTTCCACTTTTTTTTGTCATTTTCTTCCCCGAGGATAAGTGGAACCATGATTTGCTCGGGGATTTTACGCGACCGAGGAGTGTGGAACGAGGCCCTTAGTCCTCCCGCAGGATCCCTATGCAGTCTGTATCTGAGCTACACCCTCCTCTGCTTGTAGTGGGATGCTGGACCCATTTTCCAGCAGGAGCAGCTCCCCACCAATAGAATGGAGTCTTCAACCATGGGCCCCACTTGAGAGGGATGCTCTATCACCCACTCAAGTGGTCACACCACCATGAAGTCAATTTAAAAAAAAAAAAAAAAAAAAAAAAAAANGGCAAGGCTGATGGGCAACACACACCGGCCGGAGGTGGTACAGCACAAGGAAGAAAAACCTACATTAACGGACAGTCGGCTCAGTCATAGGATTCGGAAAGACCCCAACACAGCATGCTCAAGAAGGTGGGCAAGGCTTATGGGCAACACCTGTCTCTTATACACATCTAGATGTGTATAAGAGACAGCTCTATCACCCACTCAAGTGGTCACACCACCATGAAGTCAATTTAAAAAAAAAAAAAAAAAAAAAAAAAAAAAAACCATCTCTTCTGGGCGCCCAAAGTTCGGCCATTTGGTACTTTAGGCCCAAATGTCTTCAGCCTCAGAGTCTGTGAAAGGCGCCGTGGCCACAGCTCCTGTGGTGTGTTTTCATCGGTTCATGAAGTTGGCGCTGTTATTGTGCCAGATTCTATAACCGGTAATTCCTTTCTTTTTCAAAATACCTGGTCCTCACTCTATCCTTCAGCGGTACCACCCTCGGCCTCTTCTACATCAAAATGAATCTGGCACTGTGTGCATCAGATGCATGATCCAGTCGGGCCCTTGGAGCGAAGGATGGGCCTGTAGTACCCCACATGGAAAACATTGGGCCTGTAGTACTTCACATAAAAAACATTGGGCCGTTAGTACCAAACGGCCGAACTTTGGGTGCCCAAAACGGAAAAGGTTTTCAATTGGCGTGGGCACTTTCTGCCAATTATCGCGTCAGGGGATGAGGGTAGCTGGCCGTGACCACTCTGGATGGTCGCATTCAAGATTGGGTGGGGGACATGGTGGGTGCGACGTGCTGACAGTGGAGTCTTCCATATTTGCTGGCGTTCCTGTTTTCTTCACTATGTTACATCAGGACGCAACGTGCTTCTATTTCTGCATCCTCATTCTGGCTTTCTTTTCCTTCTTTTTTTTTTGCGCAAAACAGATATGCCCCTTTTTATTCTCAGTTTCGGTACTCACACTACCGCGTACAATCGCAAATTACATGTGAGCCAATTTGCGATTATAGGGCACTTCACAGACACACAGCACACTCCTACACGTCAAAAAACAGAAAGGACACAGTCTCGACCTCTCGGAATGCGATTATATGGGTAGAGGGGTCACACAGCACGATGCATACAAATCCATCCCTTTCCCCCCCCCTTTTTTTTTTTTTACGTACCAGAGCTGCCCACCAAACGTAGATTTTTTTTTTTTTTTTTGTTTCCAGAAAGAAACAGATCTAAAAGAAATTATACGCAATTGCAGGGACCTCCAGAGTTTCCTGCAAAATACGCAATCCCGCGGCTGTCCAAGCCGCTGACATTCACGTGCCCATTTGCGTGAAAACGCAAAATACGGAGCCCTTGTGACCCAAAAAATCACCCACAATTTACGATTTTATGAAAATGCGTTTTAGTGTGAGTATGCCCTGAGGGGATCTCTATGATCTTTTCCCTCTCAGAATCCCACCCCACCAGGCATGATGCACGTGCCCTCTTTTTGCGTTGGGAAAACTAGGGTGCTGTCACGGTTTCAGTTTGAAAATGCCTTTCAGTCACGATTTTATGACTCCCTTGCATCCTAGCATTTCCTGTGTTGTGCTGGATTGATCTTCGTAACGTGTGGCAGACCTCCGAGGGGCGAGCTTGATGCAGTTGCGTTAGCCCTCTGTAAGTGCACTATTCTGGGCTTTCTGTTTTTTGACAGAGCACGAAAGGTTACATGACGTCTATCTGTTCCTTATCGGTGAGGTTTCTGAAAGCTGCAACACTAATATGGTTCAGTGTGTGGTCTATTGTGGCCACCTCCGCTTCTCGCTTGTCGGGTTCATTGTCCTCCTTCCAGATGGACAGCTATGGATCCTCTCAGGAGAGCCAGAGCTTGCACCCTCCGGTCCAAATTGGACTTGAAAGCCTTGAAATGAATTCTAAGAATGTAAGCCAGGGGAAAGGAATCCTTGGCAGAGGTGACTATGGTTCCCAAGTTCTCCCTGAGTCAATGCCTCGCCGGCTCCAGGCGACGGAGCCCAGGGGTCCTTTCCGTTTCCTGGACACCAAGCTGGTTACATTCCGGCGCGATCTGCGTCAGATGTCAGGCCAAGAAATTCCCAACACGTGGTCCTTTACCGAAATGAGTAAAGTGGAGGTGTCGCCCAAGGACGACTGTGTCTTCTTCCAAGTAGAAGGGATGATCTTCAGGCTGTTCACATAAGAAAACAACTCGGGCACACTGGAATACGCTTCTGCCTACTCATGGCAGGCACATACAAGTTCATTCACGATGGTAGACCTGGAGCATTACAGCGGGGGGGGAAGGTTCCTGGTTTGGATTACTGGTTTGTCGAATCGGATGCTCACTGATGCCGTACTCCCACAAACCCCCTTTCGGAATCCTGGAGCTTAATGGAGAAATAATCCCTCCGGAGGGGTACATCAGCATGGCCGCAGATCCTAGACTCCCTTGCCTGTACGTCAACAGAGCGGCGTCACTTTTCAAGGTGAACATCCCAACTTCCGTGAGTGAAAATGTAACAATAGAACCCTTCCCTGTTCCGCCAAACTCTTCAAACAGTACAGGTGTGAATATTGATCTAGGTCTGAGCCGGCATGCCATCTCTGTTGACAGCAAATATTTCTTCGCAGCTAACTGTCGGAGTGGGATTTTTCAAGTCTGGGTTGCAACGGGAGAGGTGAAGAAGATCAACGGAAATGTGCAATTCGACTGTCCTACAGGGCTGGCTTTAACTGCGGATGGATGTAACATGTTTGTGTCTGAGTTCAACGCAGGACGGATCCAACTGATCAACTTCGCTAGTCCTGGTGGGGAGATGAGCAATATTTATACCATAGTGGGGGTCGGTAGCTCTCCCAGCTTCGGCGTTGCCGAAACCGCTTTTAACGGCCTAGCCATCTCCGAGACTCCCAACGGCACCTTCCTTTACCTCGCCGCAAAACACGCCGTCTTCGAGTTCGAAATAAACAAACTCAATCTGCCTCCGTGCAGTTTTCCGGACGGACCGGCTTCCAACAGTGCACAACCTTCCACCGGTCCCAAGAACGCACAGTCAAGGCCTAATCTTTCTGAAGGCACCGTTGACGAATGGTCTTCCAACAGTCCGAACAACACGAGTTCCAAGCGTAAGCTTTCTAAAGGAGCCATCGTTGCTCTCTCTGTTACACTTCCGCTACTAGGTGTCGTTGTCACTGTAGCTATAGTATGGCAGGTATGTGGGGCTGGATCTGGAGGACAGGAATCATTATCGGCGAAATCTGACCCATGTAATAAATGCACGCTGTGTAGTAAATTTGAACTCTGTCATAAATTCAAACTAACTCTATTTAAAAAGCGTACGATGGTGGTGCAGACCGTACAGCGCAAGGAGGAAAAACCTAACCCACAGACGGATCAGTCACATCATGCGCAAAGACCTCAACGAACTGAAGATGTGAAGCATGCTCCACAAGGCGGGCAAGGCTGATGGGCAACACACACCGGCCGGAGGTGGTACAGCACAAGGAAGAAAAACCTACATTAACGGACAGTCGGCTCAGTCATAGGATTCGGAAAGACCCCAACACAGCATGCTCAAGAAGGTGGGCAAGGCTTATGGGCAACACACACTGGAAAGAATCAGACGGCTGAGAGAGGATGGGCGCCAGAGATGCAAAAGGAAAGGAGGATGACCAATGGGGCCAGCTCAGTGGATACTTGCATGAACTACTGAAGTCCCGACCTGAGATCCAGTCCGTGTGGAAACAGAGAAATGCAAAAAAAAAAWAGAATTGGATGAGTGACACAGGCTACAGGCTATGGTCCCGCGGAACTTGTCATACTGCAGTATTAGGTGAACTTGCTGTAGAACCTAAGGTGCAGACCCATTGGTCTGACTTAACAGCATTAGACTTATTATTTAAATTTTAAATAATTAAGTAATAGATAGGTGGATGGGGTCGAACCCTGTGGAGAGGCAACTTGTCGGATCACNTGGGTAAGAGAAAATACTTTGAAAAAGATCAAGGGACAACAGACAACAACAGGAAAACAAACAAACATCTAACTGATTGTGTGTGTGTGTGTGTGTGTGTGTGCTGTCTCTTATACACATCTAGATGTGTATAAGAGACAGGGCTATGGTCCCGCGGAACTTGTCATACTGCAGTATTAGGTGAACTTGCTGTAGAACCTAAGGTGCAGACCCATTGGTCTGACTTAACAGCATTAGACTTATTATTTAAATTTTAAATAATTAAGTAATAGATAGGTGGATGGGGTCGAACCCTGTGGAGAGGCAACTTGTCGGATCACTCTCCATTCTTTTCTTTTCTTTTTTTAATCACCCTTCATTCTCTTCTTCTGCATTTTTTTTTTGTTTTTGTTTTCAAGGTCCTTTTGTTCTCCCCCATTCCTTGCCGTTTCTCCTTCCTTTGTGCTGAAAGGGGATCTCCCGTGAGGGCATACTTTTTTTTTTCGGGAAGGCTTCGGGCTGGAGATACCATCTAGATAACACCTTTGAGCTGATAGAGCCCAGGTAATTCGGAATGATAATATTCTGTTCATCTGATTGTATCTGGTTTAGAACTGGGGCTTGGACCCACTAGCCAATATTACCATGCGGAGGCCGTGCTGTCGATCATGTGTGGCCGCCGATGACCCTTCTTGCCCGTCGATGGTGTGGGATCTGGACGGCCAACATGATTTTGAGTGGGATCACTTTTGAGGTCGCCTTTCCCTCCAATCCGCAGTAAAGAAAAGAGTAAGTAGTCATTTTCGTCTATGAAACCGTATGAGCGCGCTTAAGCGCACGCGCGCGCTTAAAAACCCCTGTGCCGCGCTCAGATGCGCTCAAAGCGTTTTGAGGCACGCTCGCGTCAAAACATCAGCGCGCGCGCGCCATGGGGTCTGTCTCTTATACACATCTAGATGTGTATAAGAGACAGGTCTGGCCCAAAGCCTCGCACATGTTGGAACCCAAAAGGCTAAATTTTGGCTATATTTTATACTATCTTATTTATGAACAGGCTAGTCAGGCATGGGTTCCATAAGATTGGACGGTCTGGCCCAAAGCCTCGCACATGTTGGAACCCAAAAGGCTAAATTTTGACTATATTTTATACTATCTTATTTATGAACCTGTCTCTTATACACATCTAGATGTGTATAAGAGACAGGTCCTACCCCCTATGCTACAGCGAACGAGAAACGCCCTCAGCTGGTCCACCTCTGCGATTGCAACCGAGTAGCTTTCGTACTGTGGACTGGTAGCTTGG
>BFEA01000826.1:67755-78703 GCA_003427395.1 Chara braunii | reverse complement strand
GGTCTAGGCAGGTACCAGTCCAAGTAGTCTGAGGCCTGTACCGGCGATATCAGAGTCTGCAATCATGATGTTTCCCTCTGAAAGGGAGGAGGTACCTTTCGCTTGGAAGCCGCACGGCCCCGAAGTCGTCGCCCAAGAGGCAACTTAGCCGCTATATCTCTAAGAAGAGCAAAGTGCTCCTCCTTTTGTGGTGTACCAGTTTGGCAACACACTGCTGGTGCGCTGGTTAGAGCAGCGCTGGGCAGATGTGGCGTATGTAGATCCCACATGGGCCAGTAGGACCCGTCTGGTACGCAGGAAGGGTAGGCAATTAGCTTCGGCCTGGTGGATCAGGCTTGGCACCAGAAGTAGGGCATGAGTAGGAGTGTAAATTGACGGGAAAAGTTATAAAACCTCCTGGCGATGAGACCTTTGAATTCATTTCCCCCGAAAGGAGGCAAGAAGTGGCGCAGGGCCGCAGGCCCTAGAATGGGGATAATTTGTGGAAGGCCACAACGCCAAAACCTCTTTGGTTTGGGGCGCCCAAACCAACTCCATGTGGCGGGAAACCAAACTTGGCTCAGATACAGGGTCGGGTTCACGATCCGGTTGGAAGGGGCTCACCTGTCACGAACGGATCTCGGCCGCCAGAATTCTCAATCCAATGGCACCTGTAGCCCGTGGGTGGTTCTTACCAACGGGGGATGGTTTGGACGCCCAAAACCAAAAAGGTTTTGGTATGGGCACCTTCTACCAATCCTCAAACAACTTTTGGCCTTATTTTTGCATCCTGTAAAACACGTTCCCGCCATTTTTGCACAGATGTGTTACAGGCCCAGGCAGGGTGCAAAAATGAAAGGAAAAGTCATTTTTCGGCCTGCTACACTTTTTCCTGCGTGTGGGGGGAAATGAATAGAAAGGTTTCCCTGCAGGGAGGTTTCATAACTTTCCCTAAATTGACATTCAGCGGAAAGGACGGGAAATGAAAGAGACCATAACTGACGTGACATTATAAGATTCATGACAGAGGATGAAGAGAAGTCTGGCATTCTGAACGGGCAAATGCAGTGAAGGAATCAAATAACTAAGGGTAGTGGCACCACAGCGTAGCCACTTGGACCCCTCTGATCTGTCGGTCTCGTCAGTATGTACTCATCTGTGCGGGTGTCATGGTAGAATAGGGTACCATTGGGGGTTTCCCGCTGCTGTAACACCTATGCAAAAGTCTACACAGAGGGTAGTGGCACCACAGCGTAGCCACTTGGACCCCTCTGATCTGTCAGTCTCGTCAGTATGTACTCATCTGTGCAGGTGTCATGGTAGAATAGGGTACCATTGGCCCATTGGGGGTTTCCCGCTGCTGTAACAACCATGCAAAAGTCCACACAGAGCAAGCCTGACTATGGTAGGGCCCATTTCGGGGGGTAATTCTACGCACAAAATAGAGGGGTAGTAGGGGATGGGTACCAGGTACTTCTCATCCCACTGGCATCCTATGATGCCTGCGGGTGGCTCTTAATCCAAGGTTGGGGACCTGAGGGAATACTCGTTGGGGGAATCAGGTAAGATTGTGGAGTCCCAAGGGAGCCTTGGGATAGGAAGGCATCATGCGTAGGATAGGGGGAGGGTGGGATATCGCACCTTAACAGAAGGACAGTTCGCTGCCCATAGAGTCTGCAGGGTTGTGGCGCAGAAAGGGGATGACTGCACAAATGCATGGACCCTGCCTGTGCCCTGGTCGTCCTTAACCTTAGGGTTAGTATCTGCATAGACGTTGGGGTTAGACCAGTAAACGTTGGTGCAGATCACGGCTTGTGATCTGAGCATTAGCGTAGGCCACGATACGGTGGTGCCACCTTGGGATGACAACCCTAGCGTCCCTGCACTCTGTGATAATGTGCTGGAAGGATCCGTGTGGGAAAATGGATGAACTAATGGGCAAGAAACATCAACGGAGGGGACACAGTTTTGATGCACGCAACGAAGAAACGGTACGAGGGAGTGAATGCGTATGAAATTGGGAACTTCAAGACATTGTGCTGTAAGATACGGACACATCCAGCCCCAGAATGAAAATTCACTGGGCAGGAACGAAGTTGGAATCAGGTGATGCAATTGGAGGATAATCAGACCGGAGACTTTGGCTAGTGAGTGAAGGTAGCTGTGTGTCCGAAATTCGATTCAACGTGGGTTCCGCGTTGAATCATTCAACGCATGTTGAATTCACGTCAAATCCCTGTTTAAAAGTTTGTTGGAAGAGAAAAAATGAGGTCCTCGAATTTGATAATCGTGCGGTTGGTTGGGGGAACGGGGGTTCTGAGGGCATGGGTCGGTGCAGAAGGTTGTTTGGTACCACCTCATGCCCTCATAATTTTTTTATTTTTATTTTTAGTTAAGAAAATAAAAAACCCGGCTCCGGTAGGGCTAACGTGTGCAGGGCCTTTTTGGGGGTACCGGGGTTGGGTTGGATGCTGTGGAAAAACGTGAAACAGCTATAAATGTGGCCGTTTCACGTCGCAGCACTTCATTTTCCACGCGGGACCATATGTTCCAACGCAACAAACAAGTGATAGAATGCGCGCGCGCGCTGTTGGAGGACCCGACATTCAGGCTATGAATCCCCAGCGGCCGCGACCGTGAGCCGCGGTCGGGGCCGCGCGGACGCGGTCACCGCGGGCATCACCGCGAACCGCGGTCGGGGCCGCGTGGCCGCGGTCATGACCGATGTCCGCCGCGACCCACAGCGGCCGAGGGGAGAGGGGGTTGGGGGTCGGGGTTGCGGATTGGGGTTCCGGGATCCTGACCCTACCCCCTTGAAAAAAGATCATTTTCGGGGGGGTCTTTTTTGGTGTGTGAAAAAAAAAAAAAAAAAAAAAAAAAAAAAAAAAATCAATATTGATTGCTTGATTGGTTTTTGATTGATTGATTAATTAATTGGTGGGAGATGTCCCCCCAACCCTTCCCCGGGCACACACACACACACACACACACAATCAGTTTTATGTCTGGTGGCCTTTCTTCTGTTGTCTGTCCTCCCCATGACTTTTTTTAAGTATGTTTTGTGTGCCCAACTGATCACCCTTAAGTAGTGCCAAACAGTTGGTGGTTCCTCGTTTGGAGTGCCTACTGCACTCTTATGGGGGCCGCTCGGTTCGGGATGTCTGTGTTGCATGTAGGTGATGACGGATGGTCGTCGGAGTGTCCCCCTGGCACAGCGGGTGGTTGGAATCAACAGTCTGCGGGGTTTTATCGTGGTGTGAGTAGGTCATGTGCTGTTTTTCTCCGTGTTGGATGTGTATACTGTCTTCTCTGTGCTCTGCCGCGGTCTTGCTGCCCGTGCCGCTTGCTTTGCAGGTCGTCCTCGCTGCTCTGCTGCCTTGCTGCCTACCCGCGGGTCGTGCCTCCCGTGTCTTTTGCTCGTGTGCCTTGTGGTTTGGTAGCCTTGTGGCGGTCCCTCGCGCTTCACTGCACGGTTGCTGAGCTGCTTGTCCGTGTGCTCTGTCGGCCTTCAGTGTTCTTTGTGTGCATGCCTTGTAGTTTGGTTCCCTTGTTGGTGGTGCCTTGTGCTTCACTGCACGGTTGCCGAGCTGCTCGTCTGCTTGCCCTGTTGGCCTTCCACGCCCTTTACTTGCTTGTGTGCTTTGTAGTGTGGTCGCCTTGCTGATGTTGCCTTGCGCTTCACCGCATGGTTGTCAAGCTGCTCGTCCACTTGCTCTGTCGTTCCTTGCGGTCATCTTTGGTGATAAGCGGTTGGGCTGCCTTACTGTGTTGCGTGGTGCTCCACAGAGTTGCTGCCCGCTGCTATGTCCTGCTTGGGGACAGTCTGCCTTCAGCATGGGTCAAAGGGTTCATGACACAAACCATCAAATACGGGGATTCCGTAGATTATCGAGGGTTCAGTCTCCTGATGAGTCGGTGCAACTCCAACGAAACAATCTTTCATCTTTTGTTTTTTTTTGTGATGTTTGTTTTTTTATCTGCCTTGTTGCCTTGTTGCCCCCGCCTCATTCTTCTGCCTNATTCCGCAGATTGTCGAGGGTTCAGACTCCTGCTGAGTCGGTGAAACTCCGACGAAACAATCTTTCATCTGTTGTTTTTTTTCGCTGTGTTTTTTTTGTGCTGTTTGGTCTTTTGTCTGCCTTGTTGCCTTGTTGCCGCCGCCTCGTTCTTCTGCCTAGTGCTGTTTGTCTGCCCGCCCGCCTCCCCCTTGTCCTCCACCCTTTGTTCTCTGTTGCGGTGTGTCATCCAAGTACCATGTTGTGTTCTGACCTCAGCCTTGCCATTTTGTTTGTCTTGTTCTACTTGTCTTACCGCTGGTCGGTTCGTTTTTCGTTTTATGACTATTGCAAGTTGGGCTTTATAAGCATTCTTTTCTATGGGCATCCCTGGCTGCGGGCTATTTCCAGGTGTTGTTTATAAGTGCACTCTTCAGCACAACATGTTGTGACGTGGTCGTAGAAGCCACGCAATGCATATATAACACACACACAGAGATTCGTCTCTTTTTGCTTACGAAAGGGTCTGATTCCTGATTAGTCTTGTTGTTGTCCATGTGTGCCCTCCCAACACCTCCTGAGTGACGTGCCTCTTTGCCTTCTAAATGCACTTTCTCATGCGAGTAAAGGTCAAGTCTTCTTAGTGTTTGTGTAAGTTACATGGGTTGTGCATGTGTCTGTCTGTATGCGTGTGCGGAGTCAATGGGGCACCGGGCTGAATGGCCTAGTGCCCCAGGACACTAGTTCATCCGGCCTTCCTCATGGAGGGAATGTGGGTGGGACACACACACAATCAGTTTTATGTCTGTTGGCCTTTCTTCTGTTGTTTGTCCTCCCCCTGACTTTTTCTAAGTATGTTTTGTGTGCCCAACTTAGCACCCTTAAGTAGTGCCAAACAGTCGGTGGCTCCTCGTTTGGAGTGCCTACTGCACTCTTATGGGGGCCGCTCGGTTCGGGATGTCTGTGTTGCCTRTAGGTGATGACGGATGGTCGTTGGAGTGTCCCCCTGGCTCAGCGGGTGGTGGGAACCAACGGTCTGCGGGGTTCTATCGTGATGTGAGTAGGTCATATGTTGTGTTGCTTCGTGTTGGATGTTTAGACTTCTTGTCTGCGCTCTGCCGCGGTCTTGTTGTCCGTGCCTCTTGCTTTGCAGGTCGTCCTCGTTGCTCTGCTACCTTATCGCCTACCCGCGGGTCGTGCCTCCCGTGTCTTTTGCTCGCGTGCCTTCTGGTTTGGTAGCCTTGTGGTGGTGCCTCGCGATTCACTGCACGGTTGCTGAGTTGTTTGTCTGTGTGCTCTGTCGGCCTTCAGTGTCCTTTGCGTGCATGCCTTGTAGTTTGGTTGCCTTGTTGGTGGTGCCTTGTGCTTCACTGCACGGTTGCTGAGCTGCTTGTTTGCTTGCCCTGTTGGCCTTCCGCATCCTTTACTTGCTTGCGTGCTTTGTAGTGTGGTCGCCTTGCTGATGTTGCCTTGCGCCTCACCGCATGGTTGCCAAGCTGCTCGTCCGCTTGCTCTGTCGTTCCTTGCAGTCGTCTTCGGTGATAAGCCGTTGGGCTGCCTCTACTGTGTTGCCTGGTGCTCCACAGGGTTGTTGCCCGCTGCTATGTCCCGCTTGGGGAYAGTCTGCCTTCAACATGGGTCAAAGGGTTCATGACCCAAACCATCAAATACGGGGATTCCGCAGATTGTCGAGGGTGCAGCCTCCTGATGAGTCGGTGCAACTCCGACGAAACAATCTTTCATCTTTTGTTTCTTTTCGCTGTTTTTTTTTTTGTGTTGTTTGTTCTTTTGTCTGCCCTATTGCCTTGTTGCCCCCGCCTCATTCTTCTGCCTAGTGTTGTTTGTCTGCCCGCCCGCCTCCCCCTTGCCCTCCACCCTTTGTTCTCGGTTGCGCTGTGTCATCCAAGTACCGTGTTGTGTTCTGACCTCAGCCTTGCCATTTTGTTGGTCTTGTTGTACTTGTCTTACCGCTGGTCGGTTCGTTTTTCGTTTTATGACTATTCAAAGTTGGGCTTTATAAGCATTCTTTTCTATGGGCATCCTTGGCTGCGGGCTCTTTCTCGGTGTTGTTTATAAGCGCAGTCTTCAGCACAACATGTTGTGACGCGGTCGCAGAAGCCACGCAATGCATAACACACACACACACACACACACACACACACACACACACACACATACACGCGCGCGCGCACAATTACAAACGCGCGCACACACGCACACACACCATACACACACACACACGCGCGCGCACACGCGCACACACGCCTACGCAGAAATGCACACGAGCACACACACATACACACACACACACACACACACACACACACACACACACACACAATCGGTTGTTTGTTTGTATGTTTTCTTGTTGTTGTGTGTCCTCCCCGCGTTTTTTTTTTTTGAGTGTTTTGCTTTCCCAAACAGAGCACCCTTAAGTAGTGCCAAACAGTCGGTGGTTCCTCGGTTGGTGTGCCAACTACACTCTTAGGGGGCCCGCTTGGTTCGGGATGTCTTTGTTTCCTGTAGGTGACGACGGATGCTTGCCGGAGTGTCTCCCTGGCTCAGTGGGTGGTGGGAACCAACGGTCTGTGGGGTTCGCCCGTGATGTGAGTAGGTGATATGTTGCTTCGCTCCATGTTGGATGTGTGGGCGATCCCATCTGCGCTCCACCACTGTCTTGTTGACCGTTTCGCTTGCCTCGCAGGTCGTTCTTGGCATGCTGCTATCTTCGCTATGTGGTGTAGCCGGGTTGTGGTGTTGCCTTGCGCTTCGCTGCCTTGCTGCCCGTGCACTGGTCGTGCCTTCGGGGTCCTTTGCTTGCGCGCCCTGTAGTTTGGTTGCCGTGTTGGGGTTGCCTTTTGCTCCTCGGCATGGTTGCTCTGTTACTTGTCTGCTTGCCCTCTCGTCCGTTGCAGTGTGGTTGTCTTGGTGGTGTTGCTTGGTGCTTCACTGCTTGGGTGCCGTGTTGTTCGTTGCAGTCGTTTTTGGCGTTGTGCAGCCGTGTTCCGCGTTGCCTGGTGCTCCGCAGGTTGCTGCCCGCTGCTATGTTCCACTTGGGGACAATCTGCCCTCAACAAGGGTCAAACGGTGCATGACCCAAACCACCAATACGGACATTCTGCAGATCGTTGAGGGTTCAGCCTCCTGATGAGTCGGTGCAACTCTGATGAAACAATCTTATCGTCATCAACTTATTTTTTTCGGTCTTACGATTTACTTGGGTCTTGTATTTTTTTGGTTTGCCTGCCTTTGTGTGCTTGTGTACTTGTCTCGTGTTCTTGCATGTTGTCTTCCCTCCTGCCTCCCCCCGTGCCCTCCAGCCTATGCCTTGATGTCCTTTTGCTCGCTATGCTCTGGTGTTTTTCGTGATTGCCTGGTCTTGGTATCTTTTTGGGACTTTGCTTGCTGGTATGCTTGCATGTTGTCTGCCCTCCCGCCTCCCCCGTGTTTGGCCATTGTATCTTTAGTATTTATGTTGTGGACACTCAACGTTTTTTGCTTGTGAGTGCACTTAACTGCGAAGCGTTGGAACGCATCTTAGGGAGGTCTTGTTGAGTCTAGTCCCTGGGGAAAACCATGTCTTGGTGTGAAGTTGCCAACTGGGGTTTTTGAAGAGGGTGAGTATGGCTGGAGGAAACATCTTGGGAACTTTACTTTGACCAGTGATGATGGATTGGAGTGCGTATTTGTTACGTGCTGAAGCGTCCACAATATGTGTTCACACACACACACACACACACACACACACACACACACACACACACAATCGATCAATCAATCAAATTGATTGATTGATTGATTGATTGTGTGTGAATGTGTTTGTGTGTGTGGGCCAGTGTTTTTCCACCGGCCCAACAAACTATGCCTATGGTTTACCGGGCAGTTCTGCTTGTGACGATATATATATATATATATGGTGTGGGTGAGTAATAGTCTACTTTGATTTTGGTTAAGGTAGACTATCATTTACAGTGTCATCGGTGAGGGGATTCTGCAGACTGTTGAGGGTTCAGCCTCCTGATAAGTCGGTGAAACTCCGACGAAACAGTTTGTCACCGCCCCTCGTTTGTTGTCCTCTTCTTTCTCTTTGCCTATGGTTTACCGGGCAGTTCTGTTTGTGACGATATATATATATTATACCGGGCAGTTTTGTTTGTGAAGATATATATATGTGTGGCGATATATATATATATATATATATATATATATATATATGTCTGCCTACGGTTTACCGGGCAGTTCTGTTTGTGACGATATATATATATATATATCAACAATTTTTTATTTTTTATTTTAATTTCGATTTTTTTTATGTATTTTTTTTCCTTTCTTACAATATTATAATTATTTTTTTTAAATCATAGGCGTGTAGAGTTTTTTTTTATCTACATGCCCTTTTTTATTTCTTTTTTTTTGCGCATTTTTAGGCCTTGACAACAATATCGGGGGTTCATGGCCGCACTCGGCTGCGGGCGGTCAACCGCCACGAGCGGGATCTTGACCGCGTGCAGTAAAATGGCCCGCGGTCATGACCACGGGTGATATATAGCATTCAGGCTGTCCGCGGTGTGTCAATTTGCCACACCAGTCTCTCACCTATGGGATAAGACGTTCCCCACTAGGCCAACCTGAGTGAGCGATGGTCAAATCCGCTCTGCTTAACGGGAAGAGGTTGCACTATAGGTTATCAAACTAATTAGCCCTGGCCTTTCCGTGGCTAATCTTGTTGAGACCCTACCGCTGATTTTTTTTTTTTTTTTTTTTTTTTTTTGTGAAGGGCTCGATTAGCCACAACAATAAATAAAATAAAATAAAATAATAGTAAAAGAAAATAATGGGCCGTCATAAGTGGCGGCGGTATTAACATTGGCCAGGCCTATATCCAGACCAGAGGGTGCTTATCGGAGCTGTATTTCCGCAACCGGGTATGGAAAACCAGCTGCACCAGCGGAAATACTAGACTTGGAATCAGCTGCAATGATAGGTCTACTTAGTCAGTACCCTCTCCGGTTCCAGCGACGCATGCATGCGTGCTCAGGTGTCACGTGTCAACAGGCTCAGTAGCCAACTATTGGCCCAGGGAATGACCACTTGGCCGTTAGAACAGGGGTCAGGGTTTGACTTTTTAGGCTAGTCCTGACTAAGGCCGCGTCGTGGAAAGAGAGCGACTTGTCGGGCAGCAAAGGAAACATACTCATGTGCCACTTGACGACCCGCTGAACGGCCACTTGGCAGTTACAACAGCTAGGGTTTTGATTTCTCCGCTCTTTGGGTCGTCCGACAAGGGCTGTGTACAGAGCATGATCTCAGTTGAATATCCCACGCTGAAAGAGGTCAGCCTCACGTCTATCAAGGAAAATGAGGGCACATCAAGGAGGCTGTTGCCGACAACAATTAACGAACAGACAAATAACGAACAGGTTGCAAGCCACCAGATAGCAACTCTTCTGGTTGGTGTCTGTCAATCCCCAATAGATGGGTTGCTGCAGCCAGCCTGGCTAATTAGATCACCGATTGTATGAGCAACTAGGCGATGGTGATTAGAAAATTAAGCGCTTATGACCTTCAGATCAAGCGGTAGTAATGGTAAATAGACTTTTGTTGCTTGGGAATCAGGCTTTATGCGCTCTCGTTCCTGCATATCAGTGTCTAATCAGGTAATCATGAGTTATAAGACTGCAAATGAGATGGTAATTTGACGTCAAGCTAACTGTTGGTCACGTTGTATCAGGCGACAAACTAAGAGTCTGTAACTCTTAAATTGGTGACATGGAGCGTGCAAGGGTTACACTGGGTTGGACACTATGAAGGTCAATTGAGAGAAGGGGTATACTTTTAGTTTGCAAGAGAAGGCCAACCAAAGGTCCATATTGTGACATGCAGCACTTCACGAATGGTTAGTGGGGGATTGACAACCCTTCAACAATCAAAGTGAAGAACGGAAATAAACGAGATCGCAGGTGATTGAATGCTACTTGCCCACAGAACAAGTAACGACCAAATACTCGGGTATTTATGACTCCTCGACAGTGTCGTCCCCCGTACTTCGTACGGCCGCCGTACTTCGTACGGGGGGTCCGCGTACGGCCCGTGCATACGCCTGCATGAACGTCTGTACGAGCGTACGGACAATTCTCGTCCGAACGTGCCAGGGGGCGCTGGGGGGGTGTCGGGAGGGGTCTGAGGGCCTGCGGTGGCGGGATGGGTGTGGAGGGTCACTGCCATGTTTCAAAAAAAAAAAAAAAAAAATTCAGCTGAAAAACGAAAAAAAAAAAACGACTGTCTGCGTCCCCACAGGGCTTAGCCTGCTAGCCTGTGGCATGGGCCATGGCAGTTTGGGGGGGCAGACCCTGGCCCATGCCACAGGCTGCCAGGCTGAGCCCCACAAGGATGTAGGCAGTCTTTTTTTTTTCATTTTTCAGCTGAAAAAAAAAATCAAGGCAGGTGGAATCGGGGGCCTTGGGGGAAGGAGTCTGCCCACATCTGCATATATAAGTGAGATTGTGGGCGTCAACACCAGCAGTTTGTGTTGTTGGCGATGCAAGACTGCGGGAGGCTGTCATTGAGGGCAACACGGAGAGAGAGAGAGAGAGAGAGAGAGAGAGAGAGAGAGAGAGAGAGAGAGAGAGAGAGAGAGAGGAAAAAGGAGAGAGAGAAAGAGAACGACGACGACGACAGGGAAGGCAAGCGGGAAGAGCACGGCGTAAGCCGCCGGGGTAGACGAAAAATGTGGCCGTCTAAGAGCACACGCTGCGTATGTACGCAACAACCTCGTACAGACGCCGCGTACGTAAAGGCACTTCCGTACGCATGGGCCAGATGCCTAAAGTACGCGCGACGCGGCGGTTGCTAACGTGCGTCTGCGGAAGGTTGCCAAGCGCGCACACGCGCGCGCGCGCGCGCGCGCGAGAGAGAGAGAGAGAGAGAGAGAGAGAGAGAGAGAGAGAGAGAGAGAGAGAGAGAGAGAGAGAGAG
>BFEA01000826.1:28448-66123 GCA_003427395.1 Chara braunii | reverse complement strand
GGGGCGGTAGGGGGGTGGAGCGGTCCGTACCGCTGCGGGGCACTATTGCCTTTTTCTGGCTTTGTGCTTTGTTTGCAATGGGGCCCAGGAAAGGAAGGGGAGACCAACCGTTTGTCCCTGTTAGTAAGGACAAACAGAGGGCGGCAGAGTTGAAGTTTTGCGGGTTCAAATGAATCACGAAAGGGCAAACGCTGTCGAGCTTTAATGGGAATTTCGGAATTTCCTCATGGAGTGCAAATTGTGTGGCCAAGGTTTTTATTAGAGAGCACGAGGCGGCTCTCAGCCTTTATCGACGGTACTCTGCTGCCGACCCGTCTTCTGCCTCCGCAGTTGCAGCGAGTTCCAGCGCTGCACCACCCTTGACTCAACGACGAGGCAGAGAGTTTGTGTACCCTGCGCAGACGAGGTTTGGCACACACTATTTGATGTTGGAGAGGTTGTTTGATCGTCGTAGAGCGCTTGAGGCGTTGATGATGAGCGACGATTGGTTTCAGACTGCATGGAGGAGGTCCATTTTCTTGCAGGCTAAGTGGGTGCGTCATCAGGTGCGGTACACGCCATTTTGGGAGCACGTGGAGGACATCGTGGAGCTGATGACGCCTGTGATGCAGTTGCTACGCCGTTTGGACTGAGGGGGGGGTGTCATGACTCGCATGTCGTCGTGGGCCCTTACCATGGTTGACAGGGTGGCAAGAGCGAGACTGAACAGGACGTCGAAGGAGGAGCTCCACATCGTCGTTCAGGCTTGTCAGGCGCGGGTGGATCATATGTTGGAGTTGGCACATTGCATGGCCCACCTCCTCAACCCGCGCCACATGAGCATCACCTTTTTCGGAGCGGCGAGGCGGAGCGAGCACGACAAGACACTGGCTGAGGAGACACTGCGATACCTTCGCCAGCAGACTAGCGATGACAAGAATTTGTATCAGACGTTGTGCACGCAGCTGGCGGAGTTCCATAGTCGGGAGGGCGATTGGACGTACGAAGGGGTTGAGGGTGACAAGGACGCGGCCTCCTGCAGAGGGGAGAAGGAGACGTCGCTGGTCGGGCAGTGGTGGGTGCAGCACGGGGACGGGGTCCCTCTCCTTCAGAGTTACGCCATTCGTCGGACGCACACATGGACGTGTGGCTCTCCCGTGGAGAGGAACTCAGTCGTTCATAAGTGTGTTCAGGTGAAGAGGCGTAACAAGCTTGGTTTCATCAAGCTTACTCGATTGGTGGAGATATCCACCAACTTGAGATTTAGTCGTTGTCAACTTGTCAGGGAAGGGATTCGGAGTATGTTCCGCCATGGGAGGACGATGAGGAGACAGAGGATGTTATTCCTCCGCCTCGTGATGAGGGTGTTCGGCCAGCTGACCGAGTCACAGAGGCGCAGCGTGAGCGGCAGGTGCAACTCGGGCAGAGGGATCGCCTCTCGAGGGCACCGCCCAGCGTGGAGACGTATTTCAGTTGTCGCGCCACGGTGCTCATGCCGACTGAGTTCAGTGAGTTGGACTCGGTCTGCGATCCCGAGCCTGATCCTATGGCTCAGGACAGATGGAGGCGGAGCCGTGGTCTGATCCGGATGACCTGGCGGTGGACTCAGAGCCAGGAGGTTCTAATGAGGACCGGGACAACGCTCCTCTCACCGAGATGATGCGTCCTCAGACGTGTGCTTTTAGTACAGGCACTGTGCAGCCTCCCCCTCCACCTCGACGTTCGAGTGCTCGTGACGTTCCACTGCAAGGCCTAGAGGATCGGGTTGAGGGCATGATTCCACACCCTCTGACAGATTGTCGTGGACATGACGAGCAGGGAAGTCGGGGAGATGCTGAGGAGGGAGACGACGACGACGACGGTGTCGGGAGGGGGTACGAGGGGAGCAGTGAGGACGATGATGATCCCAACTATTCCCCGACACGCCGACGTGGTGATGATGACGATGGCGGCGGCGACGGTACATAGCCTGCAGGTGGTTTAGGGAGGTCCAAGAGACATTGTGGTGACCGATGCAGTGGTGCAGGTAGGGGAGGCAGCAGGCCGGGTGTTGGGGGTGCATGGCACACAAGTGGTGCAGGTGGTGCTGCTGGAGGAAAGGAGAGGTGAGAGTCTGCATCGTCCACTCGCACTGTACACTGGGCAAATGAGGGTGCCGCGACAGCACTGGTTGTTGCCGCGTCGGCAGAGGTCGCAGCCTCCCCTGGTCAGTTTGTTGAGGTTGCAGTCGGGTCTGCAAAGGTTGTTGCCGCGTCGGCAGAGGTTGCAGCTGGTTCTGCAGAGGTTGCTGCCTCGTATGCAGAGGCTGTTGCAAAGTCGGCAAAAACTGCAGTCGGGTCTGTAGAGATTGATGGCGTGGCTGCAGAGGTTGGGAGGGCATCTACACAGTTCGGTGCCATATTCAGCGACGACATGTTTGGTGCTTTGTTGGGGCTTCCTCCGACGCCGACAGGCGAGCGTGGTAGTGGTGGTGTGGACGCACAAGCTATGCCCATCAGTCAGATCCTTAGAGGTTTGCCTGCATGCAGCGTGGGTGACATCAGTAGCAGCATGTTGTGGGAGGTAGCGGAGGAGACACAGTGTTCGTTGGGGCAGCATGAGCATGTAGTAGGGGATGTTGGGGGTTGTGGACCTGTGCAGGAACGAGTGACAGAGTCGGAGCAGGAAAGGACCGACCGCGAGAAGAGGGAAAGGGTGCTGGAGTTGGCCAGGCGTTGTGAGATGACACAGAGTATTTCGGCGAGGGCACGTGCAGAGCGGATGCTCGAGACAAGTGATGGTGCAGGCCATTGTATGGCGGAGGATGCAGAGGTTGAGTGTGGCGGTGCAGTCGGTGGGGACGCAGGCGAGAGACCTGCATCACTTGTTCATGGTGTTTGTGTATTGCCATTCGCTGGAGCTTTGTCGGCGGAGGAGTTTGAGCGGCAAGCACGTGAGGACCCATTGTGGGCAGATCGACGGGGACGGATGGATGAGGCGTCCAGGAGGGTCATGGCAGAGGGCCCAGCTTATGTGTCGTGCAGCCCGTCAATACCATCGTCTACCACAGATGTCATTCTGACCACACATCCCGAGGGTCCAGGCCCGACACCGAGTCCCGCATCGGCACCTGCAGGGGAGTCTCCTTCTCCCAAGTCACGGAAGAAGAAGATGAGAGCAGGAAAGGGTCGTCTTAGTACTGTCAGGAGCGTGACCCACCAGATGAGGGTGAGTCAGCCTGGGTTGGCCGGTTTACATCCACGGACCCTGGAGGCATTGGGCAGGAACGTTGTCGCGTATGAAGTAGGTTGGAGGGAGAGGGCCTCTACCCGGGGGACGGAGCAGCCGATGAGCGCACCTGCTGAGGCGGCGGTGCCACGTCCTAGAGGGCGGACTTCCACTACCACTACGAAGGAGCTCGACGAGCACAGTCACGCCCCCGGAAGGAGCATGGCCGGACGTATATTGGGGGTGGATGTGAGGGCACTGACGACGCAGCGATCGTCACAAACACCCGTCGGTTGGGAGTCAGGTTCCGACGATTTGGAGATGCCTATTGGCCAGCGGAAGAGGGTTTCTGTATAGGACATTCTTCGAGCACGGGGCGGGGTCGAGGCGGCAGCACAGGGAGGGACTCGTGCTCCGAACACGGGGAACGGGCCGGTAGGTGGCACAAGTGGCGGGGATGGTACCACTAGTGTGGCGCCGCGGAGGAGGAGGAAGGACATTGTGGATGACGATGATGCTTAATCTCTCCTGTCCTCTATTTCCTAGTAGTGTATAGTACCTTCAATATTTCAGATGAGGTCATATGTTTATAGGTGCAGTATGTGCAGCTCGTCATGTCTGGATGCGTATTCGCATCGATGTTTCATGAGATTGCACATCGTCTTCATAGATAGGTGCAGTAGGTGCAGTAAGTGTAGTAGGTGCAGTTTTTGTTTGTTTTCGTTGTTTTTTTTCTATTGATGTTTCTGACAATTGCACACTTTCTATTCATGTTTCAAACAATTGCACACTTTCTTCAAACATAGGTGCAGTAGGTGCAGTTTTTGTTTTTTTTCCCTTTTATTTTTCTATTGATGTCTTAGACGATTACACACTTTCTTCATACATCGTTTGACTGAGTTCACTCTCCGTGTTTCTTTTATTGTGGTGTGTTTATGGTGCATCTATTTCGCCTTGTTTTCGTTGGCCAGTCATGTTTCAGTTTCGAAATTTCTGCAATGAATGTTACTCGATGCTTTTCAAAATTGTCTTTGTTTGAAATATGAACTTGATGCTGTCTTCAACTTGTTTCGTCGTGTGTTTCATTCGCCTCTCATGCAGTTGTAAGCAACCCCCAGACAACCCTCCCCAACCCCGAAAGACGACTTTTGCATAGCCCAAGACCGGACCCCCCCCCATACCCCCCCCACCCCATCCAAACCTTCCCCTCGCCAAACCCTTCTCAACCCCAAAAAACGACCTTGGCATTGCGATCAACGACACCTCAAAAAAAATTCCGCAAACGAGCCCCTCCCCAGCCCCATTTTTTTTTATTTTTTTTTTACGGCTCAAATACCTCCACTCACGCCCCCTAATGATGAACCCCCCCCTCCACCCCCCCCAAAATAATTATTTAACCCCCACTCCCCCCACCCTAATAAAAAAAAAAATTGGTTAAAAAAAAATAAAATTACAGATCGACTCTCCCCGACACCCGACACCCACCCACCCAAAAAACATTCCCAAACCCCCCCTCCAAGACTGCGTACGAATGGCCGGAAGTCCATACGTACGGCCCGTATTGGGGCCCGGGCCCCGTACGTACGGTTGTACGGGAGTACGTACGGCCCGTATACGTACGGGAGTATACACTGCTCCACGAGCAACGGTATAGTGGGAGAAGGGGAGAGATAGTGGCATGCTAATTGCGTATTTAGTTTGCCTCCATGAGTTCCCTTTGATCGAGTTTTTGAGGACGACGTCAAATACTAATTAGTCGTTAGCTTCCTTGGCAGAGCCTCGAGTACAGATTTGTGTTGCACACAAGCGAGTTATCTGGTCTGAGCAGGAAGGTATTCAAGGAGTGAGTAAAACCAATGAAATTGATTTATCAATTTTGGTCTGTGACCGGACAGTGACAGATTACTAAGTAATCCTTGCACTGGTATCAGCGTTGAAATTAGTTCTTATGGATTAATATTTATTCAGTTCGAATATGGTCATTGTGTTGTAATAGAGCTCTAGGCAGCCATCCATACATACTCCCGCACACTATCTCAGGGAACTTGGAGTAATTGCTTTATTTATTTTCTAGAGTTGTTGCTAGAGGTTGTGATCAAGCGATTACCGCTTGATCACCCAGCAATGAGCAGCGTGTGGGAAGGCCTTAAGTGAAAACTACCGCTTTCTCACATGCAGTTCTAGACGTTTTTGAATTTGATTTATGTTTTTTTTTTTGAAATCACTGTTGGCACCAGTGATCAAGCGATTACCGCTTGACCACGCTATTGTGGACAGCGTGCAAGAACACCGTAGCAGGCAGCGTGTGCAGACGCCCTAAGTGAAGGCCACATGCTGTCTGCGTGTCCCAAAATCGATTCAATGGGGGTTTCCGTTGAAAGGTTCAACGGTCGTTGAAACCCCGTTACAACGTCGTGCTACACCGCGTTAGAATGCGGTACAACGTGCCCGCGAAATTTTTTTTCGCAGGCAAATAATTTAAAAAAATAATAATAAAATGGGGGTGTACATTTTGTTGCGCTCTACATCCCCATATTTTTATTTTGATTTTTTTAGCACTTCAATTATTTTTAAAAAATCAAAAACCTAACCAGACTCAAAACACATCGATTTTTTTTATTTTTTTTTTGATTCATTGATGGACCGATTGATTGGTGGGGGATGGGTCGCCCCCCCCACCCCCACCCAATCACACACACACACACATACACGCACACAACACACACACACACACACACACACACACACACACACACACACACACACACACATAGGGTTGTAGAATAGAATGTTCTCTTTTCTTTTTTTTTAGTTTTTGCCCCTTCTCAAACCCCCTCCTCTTTGGACCCTCCCCCTTTGTCTCGACGTCAGTTGCTCTTCTCCTCTTCCCCAGATGCTGCATAAAATCTCCTGATTTTTTCGTCCACGTCCTGCCCCGCTCTCGCACATCCTCGACCCGTCTTCCTTGCCTGTCCCCAGGTTAGTACGAAGGCCATGGGCCCCAAGATCTCCCTCGAACCCCTCGCTCACATACATGCACACTCCAAAATCATGCAAAACATAAAAAAAACATGTTTGAGAAGTTAATGTTTTTCAAAAAATGGGTATTGGGTTGGTAGGCAGCTGCCCGACACCGGCTTGGGCCCCGGGAATCCCCGCGTGACAACACTGGTAACCGTACCGTGCCGCAGGTTCCACATTCCCTTCGCTCTCTCCTCCACCGCCCCCATGTCGCGAGTCCTCAAAGGACCCTACGTGTAGTTCATAGAACCCAACATCTTCCTCCGTTCGCTCGTCAGACCGTTGGTCGAGGGCATGAAGATTTGTCTGCCGCGAGCATGAAGTGCCAACAATCACATCAGGTATTTCGAGTCGCGACGGAGGTATGGCAAGCAACTTCCTCTTCGCAGCCTTTTCCGAAGAACATCGCCCCGACCGCTGGGAGTATATGATCACCTTTGCAGTAACTTTTGAAGGTTGCTAAGGAGTTGAAACTACTTGGCATCGTTCTACACAAGACATCAAAGCGTCAGAGACACCCTAGACGAGAGTGTCGTACGAGACAACCCGGACAAGTGGTCCTTTGAACTGATGGACGACGTCGACCTTCGGATATTCACCACTTTTTCTATAGTTGTTGGTCTTGTTAAGAAAATGAACAGGATGAACCATCCGAATGTCACTTCCATCCCCTTTCAAATCAAAGGGTTTCATAGCGAACGCCTTCTGACCGTATCCCTTGAATAGGGCGAGGTCAGGTTGACTTTCTTATCAGCACCGACCCAGTCGGTGCCCTCCTCATCGTAAACCGAAGTGAGATAAAATTTCCTTAACTCTCTGTCGTCAACCTTGCCCTTCTCTGTTGTCGCTTTATCGTCCTCGTACTTCTCGATGCCACCAGTTTGGACCTGTTGTTGACCCCTTTCTCCCCATTTCCTGAACTCCTCTGGTTCTTTCCTCGATGGTCATACATACACAATGACTGACCAAAAAAACAGACAATTGTCATCACCATGTCACAAACTTTTTGAAACGACAAACCCTCTCCAACGGTCGCTCCAAGGAGGGTCTAGCTTTCACTGAACAACGAACCATCTCCAGTCATAGAACCACAAAGGGTCTAACGTTTCACAAATTAGCCTATACTGTTTTTGGACCACGGAGGCCCCGATATTGCACAAACACTGGACCCTCTTCGAACACGCGACATGTTAAGTGTCTGGCGTTTCACGAACGCTGGACCCTTTCCGGTGAACGTAGCACAAAGGGTCAACCGTTCGTGGAACATTGGACCCTCTCTTTTGGTCAGGCCGCAAGGGGTCCGACGTTTGTGAAACGTTGGACCCTCTCCCCTATCTCTGCCGAATAGGGTTTCGGTCTAGCTTATGACAAACGCCCGACCCCATTGGTGCACGCACTTTAGGGGGGGTCCGGCGTTCGCGAAACGTTGGATCCTCTCCCCTTTCGTCACAGATAGGGAAAAGGGTCCAGCGTTTCACGAACTCCGGACCCCCGCTCAAGTTCGTGCCCCCATAACGTCCGATGTTTGTGAAACGTTGGACCCTCTGCCTTATCAATGCCAAAGGGGGAGAGGGTCCAGCGTTTCACGAACGCCGGACCCCCACTCAAGTTCGTGCCCCAATGGGGTCTGGCGTTTGTGAAACGCTGGACCCTCTCCCCTGTCTATGCCAAAGGGGGAGAGGGTCCAGCGTTTCATGAACGCCGGACCCCCACTCAAGTTTGTGGCCCCATGGGGTCCGGCGTTTGTGAAACGCTGGAGCCTCTCCCTTATCTGGGGGAGGGGGTCCAAAGTTTCACAAACACTGGACCCCCTACGGGCACGAAGTTGAAGGGGGATCCCGTGTTTGTGAAACGATGGACCCTCCCCCCTACCTCTGTCGAATGGGAGAATAGACGACTCACAAGACTCAACACTATGGATTCTTATGGTGAATGCAGCCGAGAGGATATGTGGAAATTGACAATGATAAGTAGACTAGCTAAAGGAGAGTGACCATTTGCGACAGACAAGTTAAAGTTAATATAATAATCGACGATGGCATTCTAAATTATAAAGGTTTTGGCATATATTTAAATAATTCATAATGTGGCTATCAATTGAATGACCGAAAAAAAGTTGTATGCGAGTGTATCGAAGTGTCTTTTGCATGTTTGAGTACAGAAATTTCAAAAAATAGCAAGATTTTTTTTTTTTTTTTGCATTCTATATGTAATATTACGGACAAAGTGTTGCTCACTTGATAAAACAATTTATAAACTTGGAAGGAATGAAGATAAAAATCGAATTATGGTACTTTTTTTGTTGTCATATGACAGTAATTTTCTCAAAATTATAATAATTAGTTGAAACACATAATAAATCCATAAAATCTTAATAATTGAACTTGACGCAATCCAAAAATAATTAACTCACCATTTTGCATAATCTTGCTTCCATGTTTAGGTAGTTTCATCATGTTATGCGGAAAATGTGAAACGGGTATCGCACCTAATGTGTTAGTTTACTTGCTAAAAAAATAGAAAAGTGCAAAAAAAATGGAGTTTCAATTTTGTTAAAAAAATAAGAAATGTTTGTTTTGAAAAAAACGTAGTTAACACTCCCTGACTCACCATCTCCCCCATTTCCCCCGTGCGCCACATCTTCTCGTAGAAGTTCATGACATCGTGGCTCATATAGTCCCATGTAGCTTCTCAAAACTCCTTGTGGAGCCCATCGATTCCCGATATTTTTTCTTTTTCCATTTGCAGAAGTGCTGCCCAGACTTCCTGTTGGGAGAGAGGCGCCTCCAAGAGTTCTCATTGTCCCCTTGTCAGCTTCTTATGCACTGGCTCCAAAAATTCCTCTATTCTCTTGTGGTGGGCTTCACTCTCCAGATCTGGTACGTGGGATGAGAAAGGTCCTTGAAAAAATCATGTGTAATTTTAGGGCATTTTGCAGTGGCGAGCGTCGGTGCTGCCTCTTTCGAATTAAGGTCGTGTATCGCATCAATCATGGTGTGTGAAGCTTGTGTTTTTGCGGGATCGAGAAAATGTGCATCCATCGTTCCCTCAGTCGAGAATTTTGATAGCTTTCCTTTAATTCGCGCTCCCTGTTAGCGATACTGTACTTACTCCAAGAGTGAGTTTTAAGATGCTGGATTTGTTCCTGATTCAGGTTTTCTTGTGCCTTTGGGTGATGCTAGTTGGAATACAGGGGTGACTCTGGCACAGTCACGAAAACAATTTGAAAATGCACTGGCAATCCCGCGAACACTACACACCCCCATGTGACCCCACCGGATTCGGAACCTAGTTTATAAACATTCATTATTACCAAGCTTTTTGCTTCAAGTGCATTTTCAAACTCAAATCCTGACTGCACCGCCGTTTTCTCTACAATAAAAGGCTAGGGCTATGGGCTTTTTCAAGTGAAGTGAGGATTTACCTTTTTCAGGTTTGTTTGGGTTTTCTACCTCTCAGAGCATATTTTGTTTGGTGGAGCTCTTTTTGGTGTGGCTTTCTTTCCCTTTTTTTGTAAGGAGACTTGATTATATCATTATTACAAGCTGCCAAACGGGCTCAGCGTCCCTCACATTGATAACCACGGCGTGCAAGGACGAGTCAGGCTCTTCGGCCAGGCTTAAAGCACCAATCCATCGTCACCTTGGCCGCGGGTCTGACACCTGAAATTCTGGAGGCACGGAAAAATGAAAACGCGGGTGCCTACTGAATTTTTCAACCGCAGGCATAGCGTTTGACGTTTTGGCCTCGTTCGTTCTCTTTCTTGTGGCGACAAGTTTCGGACTGCAAGGCTAGGGCCGTGTACTTGTGGCTTAACCCTATGGCGGCATAGAACCGAGGGCATTGCTGCCGGAAACTCCCATATGTCACAAAACCTATAACGAACCCAACTAATCTTAAAGAAGCTTTCTTCGTAAACCCCCAAATCTATAATTGATAGCTCAGTGGGTACACCCATGAACTGTTGAAATGCAGACGAGAGTTCGAATCCAGATGATGGAAATCCAACCTGATGAGTGAAACCAAAATTTAATATTTCTGAATTTCGTGGGGCTAGTGAGCTCAATAATGATATCTCAAGGTGATCTCCCTTTCAAAAAAAAAAATTAAAAAAAATTGAGGACTATTCTGTACTATATCAATTTATCCTATATTGAAGCCCTGATGGAGTTGTTTTTGTTTTCAGGTTTGCGGAAAGTCAGGACAATAACCCTTTTTTGGTCATTTTTGTTCGTGGACTTTAATCCCCACACTTGCACCAACTCTGCGTAATGGTCCCAGTACTTTTGTGGGGGCCAAGTACCGCTAGCACCCCAAGGACCGAATTTGGACGTGTTTGCCGAGATGTGTTGTAGAGGAAAGTTCAGGGAACTGAAGGCGATCTTTTGCACATCTCCAGGAACGCCTCCAGAGTCGGTCGGTCAGGACGGTCAAGGCTGCTAGTGGGACTTGACCCCGGGGCCGTGCTCCCCCTAGCAAAGGGGATAGGATAAAAATCATGAATCTGACCATGTTTTATACAGACATACAGAAAAGCAGTTCGATCTCAATCTCCTCCTCCTGTCCTCAAACACGTCCAGATTCAGGCGTTCCATCCGATGCTCTTAGCTAATGGGACCACGACCCGGGTTGTTTGTGAGGGGCCTCAATTTGTTCTTGATATAATAATGGAAGCCCACTGGGCTAGTTAAAAAAAAAAAAAAAAGGAAAAAGAAATGGATGGAGTATGAACTGTTTTTTTTTCCCTTCTTCTTTTTCTTTCAATTTCACCTTTCTACACGTACCGGGGCAAGTGTAATGAACCCAGATCTTGAAGACAATTATCAACAATGCAAGTCCAGATGAATGTCAACAACTGATGATTACCAATAATTAAGATCGTGTCCAGAAAAAATAAGACGAGATAATCATACACAGGCGAAGGAGAGAGGAGGGAGATTAGACAAAGGACAGGAAATAAATACAGTGCCCAGTCCTGCTCCGTGCTCCCTCCTCCAACACCACTTCAATAATCAAAAGTCTGAACGAGTATCTGAAGCAACCTCAATGTGCCACATGGCACATCTAATTAGTCCCTCATCAGCGCTGGAGCAATCTCAAAATGAAGACAACCAGGATGCATTCACGATCTCTCCACATGTCTGATCTTCCTCTTCCTCGCAACCTGTCACCTCATGTAGACAGCGTGGACAATGCCACGTCATAAAGAAGATAGGTGGCAATGCCACATCATCAATGAAGACCAATAGCAGCGCGACATATACCAGAGGTAGCGCCACATCAGCATGCCACGAAAACCAGAAGCAGCACCACATATACCAGAGGCAGCGCCACGTCAGCATGCCACGTAGACCATAGGCAGCACCACATATACCAGAGGCAGCGCCATGTCAGCATGCCATGAAGACTACAAGCAGCACCACATCAGCATGCATGGCGTACAAAGCCAGCGTGTTGCCTTTCCCTCGTGTCGTCGTCTGCAGCTCTGATGCACAGCCAGCGTCTAGCTAGCGTCGCGCTAGCATAGTGCCAACGTCAAGTCAAAGTCACGCCAGCGTTGAACCATCATAACAAGACTGAATGCTGACCACCTCGAGGCCAAACTTTAAGTAGTGTTTGACGAGGCTCTCTGGCCTTGAGTCTCCTCCCCTCAGTCGTCCAGATTGAGTCACAACCGAAGACTTGGATTGTACAGTTGCAGAATTCCCCCTTGGACTTGATGTTGTCTGGGTACCTGCATACAAACAAGTGTGTGTGCTTGACCGGTGACCTGGACTAGGTACCTTTGGACTTTGACTGTTGCGGTCGCGACAGTTGACAAAAGTCAACTTTGGCATGCCCAGGCCTTGAATCCCTGTGTGGGGTCCCTTACCGTGTTTTTTGGCCTGGCTGAGGGCGGCCAGGTCGGCCCTCAAATTTCTAGGAGACATATGGCATGGGTTATTGCATTCCTGGCGTCCCAGTTTTCGAGTTCCATTGCAGAAAATACAACAATTTTTATCCTAACCCATGTTCATATGCAGCAATAATGTCAGGAGCTGTGGTTAAAAGTTCTTTCCTACTACACCATCTAGCTTCAGATGGAGGTTGAGATTTGAACTTTACCTTGCACTGCTTCTGAGGTCATCCTCTGCCACCTGTAGAGAAATAGGCGTGTTCCAATATGTTCTCAACTTCGTAGTTCTCATTCATAGATGGTGGAAACATGAATGGCCTATTAGGACAGTTATCACTTTCTACATAAGGTAGTAGTTTAGACGCATGAAAGAGAGGGTACGTCCTTAGGGGCCAAAGTAGACAGGTGGCAGATTCTGAGACACATTTTCTTCTAAGGAGAACTCTTTAGATTTGACCCAAACAAAATCCCGTTCTTGAAATTGTGAAGGTCGACGATGTTTATTAGCCTGCTCAATCATTTGTAATTGAGTCTTTTGTATGTTTTCCTTTACTTTCTTGATGTCTTCTTCATACAAAACTACAAACTCATGCGTACCTCGGGGTTACCTCTGAATCGGGTCTCTAGTCAATGGGACACCTAAGCTTCCAACCCTTATGTAGTGCGTTAGGAGTTCTACCCGTGACAGTATGGATACTGTTATTGTAAGCACTAACAATTTTGGGCAAGTTCTCATCCCAATCAATTTGATCAGGTCGGACATACATTCGCAAAAGTTGTTAGCATAGACGGTTCATTTGCTCTGTTTGGCTATTCGTTTCGGAATGTCTGCCTGACGACATGGTCAACCTGGTTCCATAGACTTCCATCAACTTATGCCATTGCAGACTAGTGAACCGAACATTCCTATCAGAGATAATGGTTTTGGAAAAACCATACGCTGAAACCCATCGCATCTGATACTTTTGAATAACAAGTTCGGTTCTAGCTTCAACAATCAAAGGAATGAACATAGCATACTTTGAGAATCTATCCACAATGACCATCATCCGACATTTGTCATTCCGACTCTTCGTGAGACTCATAAAGTCAATGGAGATAAACTCGTCTGGCTCACTTGGAATATGCGGCGGTCTCAGTAGTCCCATTGGATTCTCATGTGAAGGTCAACGAATTTTTTTTTCATAATTTAATAATCATTCTATAGTAAAATTACAGTCTAAATTTCAAATTTTCATTCCATCTTTAAAAATGTCATGCCAATTTTAAAGTTTTTCATCTTATTTGCAAACTTTCATTCCAAGAATAGGGTATCCCTTCTTATTTGGACTGCATGCTAGAGATGGAATGAAAGTGTGGACGAGTTCATGAAATGTTTTAATTGGAATGCCATTCTAAGTAAGGATTTTCAGTCATAAATAGGTTAATCCAATCTAAATTAGAACATATTTGTCGAAGTATAACGAAAATTTAATTAAAAAATTTCATAAACTCGTTCAGACTTTCATTCCATCTTGAGCAAATAGATGTAGTTGGAAGGGAAAGCTCATATTTAGACGGGAACTTATCAAATAAAACTGGAAATTTTAGAATTGGACGAATATAAGAATGATAATTATAAATATGAAGGATTTTTTTTTTATGGAATATTTTTTCAACTTTCATTTCTCGTGGAAATTTTTCTGTTGGGGTTTGTTCCTTTGACAGACAAGATAAGTCCGCACATACGTTAGTACGTCTTCCTTCATTCCTTTCCATTCAAAACGTCATCTTACATCGACATACATCTTCTTGAAACCAAAGTGACATTCCGCATCATGGCATTCTCCAATAATCAAACTCTTAATTGGTTCAAGGTGAGAAATACACAATCGTTGTTCGGTTTTGTCTAGCAAGAAGGGTAAGTCATCAATCATTCGATATTCTGAAAATAATTTAGGGTTATTTTTTAGAGTTCCAATGATAGGACTCCAAATAGGATCATTTTCATAAACCTGGCGGATCTGTTCTTTCAAGTCATTTCGAATATCGAGAGAAGAAACAATAGTTCCAAACAAATCTGCACGTCTGGATAAAGCGTCTGCAACCATGTTAGACTTACCTTTGATGGTTTTCACCTCAAAGTCAAATATATCTAGGAATGAGGACCACCTTACAAACTTGTCAGAGAGTCTAGGGTGAGTTTTGATCCACTTCAATGTAGAGTGGTCAGAGTAGACAGTGAAATGCCTTCCTAACAAGTAGTATTTCCAGGTATCTACTGCAGCTACTAAGGCATACAATTCTCTTTCATACGCCGAGTTCGCTACTTTTTCTGACGAAAGTCTTCTTGACATAAATTCAATAGGTCTATATCCTTTACCGTTATCTTCTTGTAGTACAGCCCCAATCCCATACTAACTGACGTTAGTCGTGACAATGAAAGGAAGAGAAGCGTCAGCAATCTTTAGGATAGGGTAGTGAGTCAAAGAATGTTTTAGCTTCCTAAATGACGACTCACAATCTTTGTCCCACAACCAATACTTTTTTTTTTTCAATAATATTCTCGTAGGAGCAGCTATCAGGAAAAAGTTTCTGACGAACTTCTTGTAATAGCTAGCAAATCCTAAGAAAAAATTTAGTTTAGTTATAGTATTAGGTTGTGGTCAATCTCTGATTGATGTAATTTTTTTTTCTTGAGGTCTTAGTCCTTCTTCGCTTACTATATGCCCTAGGTACAAAACTTCAAGCTTAGCAAACTCAAACTTTTTCGGATTCAATTTGAATTGCCCTCTTTCAACTTCTGCAAGACCATTCGCAAATGTTTTTCATGATCTTCTAGTGTTTTGCTATACACTATAATGTCGTGGAGATAGACTATTACGAATTGGTCAAGCCACTGACAAAATAACTCGTTCATTGACCTTTGGAAGGTCGCAGGTGCATTGGTCAGACCGAAAGGCCTAACCACGAACTCGTAGTGTTCATACCTGGTTCGGAAAACCATCTTGTGTTGATCCTCAAGTGCCACCTCTATCTGGTGATACCCTGACTTGAGATCAATCTTACTGAAATATCTACATCCCTGCAACTGATCCACTATATCGTCAATGTGCGGAAAAGGTTCTGCGTTTTTAACAGTGACGGAATTCAGCCCGCGATAATCAATACATAAGTGAAGTTCACCTTTCTTTTTAGGCACGAATAAGACAGGCGCACCATAAGGAGATGAGCTAGGGTGAATCCATCCTCTATCAGTAAGTTCCTGCAGCTGCTTTCGCAGTTTCTCAAGTTCCCTAGCAGACATTCGGTAGATGGGACCCTTGGGAATCTTGCTTCCGGGAATGATCTCAATCGTGTGTTTGATAGCACACTCAGTGATTCCCGTCGGCTCAGTCTGCAAGTCCTTATACTCGTCAAAAAGTTTTTCAATAGAAGGTGGGTAGGATGAAAAATACTCATCTACTTGTTTAACAAGCACTATCATCACCTTCTGATCTAACTTCTTCTTAGCAACCATCGATCGAAAAGTTGATTTATGGTATAAGTTTATCGCACGTAATTCGGATTTCTCGTCCTTGAGTTTGATAATTTTATCTTTGAACTTAACTTCTGGGTCTCCTCATGCCAATCCATACCCCGAATTAAGTCAAAGGGTAAATTCTTCTCGATAAGGAAAGATACCTCGTGTAAAATCTTTTTACTTTCCTTGGTCGTGAAGTAACATTTAACACGATCGACATATTGAGAGACAGTGATCGTGCTCTTGTCAGCCAGTATAGACGTGATGATAAGTCGAGGTAAATCTTTTACCTTCATTCTCATATGCAATTTCCGAATTCCCTTCTCTGAGATATAAGACCGCGTCGATCCCGGATCTAACAGGACAGCTACTCGTGTGTGCGCAATCTCAACATCCTCGATCATTAATTCACCCTTAAACTTTGCTTTCACGAACTCCTAAGTGCTATTAGTTCATTGTCGAGTTCGTCAAGGGAATCGTCCAATGAGACAGAACAAAGGACTATGTTAGCGTGGTTTGGACGACGGGCGGAAGAAGAGTCATTCTCTGCCTTGAGAGTCGAAGGAGTAGAAGGGATTGTAGGCGCCTTACCTCTTTCTTCGTCTATACCCTTTGACTCAGTAAGAGCAGATGCTACTCCTGCTGGCTGCTCGCTTTTGGGTTACGAATAAGCGGGCACTAGGCTATCACGTGCCCCACGGTGCCATACTTGAGGCACTGGCGGTTGTCCATCTTGGACTGCCATTCCTCACGGGTCATATTCATTTTCTCCCAAGGCCTCCCGAACGCTATTCCGGAATGCTCAGGGAACGAGCGTGACCTCTTCTTCTTCCACTGGGTTTGGCCTCCTTTGTTGGCCATTACGGCGGTGACATTACCCTTCCGAGATTCACTGCCGCTGTTATCTCCTCCTCCTTCAGACTCACCAAGAGGTAACATTTATACTGTCTCATCATCGAATACGACAAGCATATGGTCCAGGCGCTTTTGCCGCCAAAGGACCCGTTTTCCATACCCACCAACCAGTCCTGATTTGACTACTGAAGTGTAAGACTCTTTTACCTGTGTGGTCATCTGCTCTCGTTGAAGAGCGAGATCGCGGAACTGTCGATAGTTGTTATACCTACTAGACTTAGCTTCTGCAACAAGTTGTACGCGAATAGGTTCGGGCAAAGCACGTGAGTAGATGTACAAAACCTGGTTGTCTTGAAGGCTCAATCTAGGTACCTGCAACAGACGATCCACTTCACGAGACAAGGCATCGACAGAAGTCCAACGTTTTTGGCCTATAGTGGTGAGCTCGTCAAAGGCTTTGTCAGCCGTCGTTTTGTCGAGAAATCTCTCCTTTATCTTTTGGAGAAATTGTTTCAACGTTAGATTCTTAGACCACTCACCTGTATCTTCGAAACCTGCAGCGTTGGCCTCGGACAGTACCCACTCCTTGGCAACTCCTCCCAGACACGACATGGAGAAAGTTACCTGGCTCTCAGGCTCGACAAGAGTTGTGCTACAATAAGTCTGAATCTCTGCGATCCACAACAACAAGTTCACGTCCTTCTTATTGTTGTACGTGAACGACAATTTCATTTTGACATTTTCTTTCTTTTTCGGCTTTTTCGCTTATTTCGCCCATTCTTCCTTCTTTCCGGTGGGTTTTTCTTTCTTTCCGGTGGGTTCTTCTTTCTTCTCACCTGATCTCTCAGGTTCTTTCTTAGAACTTTCATGTTTCTCTGGCGTGACCCGTTTTATTGCATCCTTCATTAATTTTTCTTGGGATTTTTTATCTTCTCCCCCCTTGGCCACCTCCTCTTACACCACTTTGTCTTTCCCTTTCATAATTCTGGTCATGGACTCAATCGCGGCAGTGTTATTGTTAATCTTCTTTTCGAGATGCACGAGGTATTCCATGATAGACTGAAGAGTAAATGCAACTTCACTTTCTGCTTCCTCATAATGAAACTTTTGTCTCAACTCTTTTATTACTCTCCCTTTTTCTTCTTGCTGTTCTTTTAATCTTCGGTATTCTTCAACCTTCCTTCTCTCTTTTCTCAATGTGTTCTCTAACTATCTGATCTTTTCCTCCATCATATCCACAGACAGTTGCGGTTCTCTCTTTTCAATTCTTTTTTCTTTCTAATCTTCTCTTTTCTGGTCCAGTTCGTCTAAGTGCTCAACGATATAATGATCAAGAGCAATATGCCCTTGCCTTATGAGGTCTTCGACCCTTCTCTGGTTTTCATCATCTGAACAGCAGTTTTAGCAGCATCAAGTTCACCCTCTACAACTTGCAGGTTGAATTGTCCGTTAACATGCTATTCGGCGTCCCAGCCAGCACCATGTATTGCACAAAGCAACTGACGAAGAAGGCCTTTCATAAATTCCCTTCTTGCGTCAATCTAACCACGCGTCTTCAATTCCCCCCCTTCGGCATAGACCATGAGAGGAATCGGGAAGAAGAGAAGTGGAATGAACCGCGTCAGGATAAAGGCACGCAGACATTTCCAGAGAGAGTTCATTTTGCCCGCGTGTATTTACTGCACAATAAATAAAATTAGAAGATAGAAATAAATTCTACATTACACACGTTTTCTACAACAACTTACATCAAGAAATTAAAGAAACAAATTTCCAAGTCTTTTCTGAGTTCTAACTTTTGTTGTCTATTCTTTGTGATGACATTCTAAATCTACAGGTACCGCAACCACGACCAGTGTGATCAAGACAACGACACAAGAGTAAGTATACACATCATCCACAGACAACCAACAGGTGAATAGAACCAACACATAATACGATCAATGGTAAGTTCTCTTCTCAATCATCTGCAGTAGCAGTACAACTCAAGTGCACTTTCACACTTTGAACAGTCCTTACATATGTCACGTGTCACCCCTGGCCCGCCAACACAGCAACTCAAAGAGTCTGCCACGTCAGCAACTCAAGGACCTGATAGGTCTACGAGTAGGGATGCCATCTCACAATGCAGGTGTACCTTCCATCAATATACCAAGTCAGCACATCAATAACAAGCAGCAACAGATACATGCCACGTCAGACCATGCTCTGCTTCCTACATAACAATGTGCCACAACAGCGGTACCAGCGCCTAGTCAGCCTGTTGCCAACGTAAGTCTTCAATCTTCAGCGTAGCCTTGTCATCATCTTCAAAGGGCCGGCTGCTCGAAAATTCACTATTATCATGTCTAGACTTGCGGTAAGACCACACGCATTAATAAACGCGTTTCATATTGCACATGCGGCACCTCCCACTTACCTGGGTGCCACGTCAGCACCTGATAACTGACAACAAATCGCGGTGAAGAGTTGCTCCGATACCAAATTGTAATGAACCCAGATCGTGAAGACAGTTATCAACAATGCAAGTCCAGATGAATGTCAACAACTGATGATTACCAATAATTAAGATCGTGTCCAAACAGAATAAGACGAGATAATCATACACAGACGAAGGAGAGAGGAGGGAGATTAGACAAAGGAGAGGAAATAAATACAATGCCCACTCCTGTTTCGGGCTCCCTCCTCCAACACCACTTTAATAATCAGCAGTCTGAACAAGTATCTGAAATAACCTCAATGTGCCACGTGGCACGTCTAAGTAGTCCCTCATCAGCATTGGAGCTATGTCAACATGAAGACAACCAGGTACGTATTCACGATCTCTCCACAGTCCTGATCTTCCTCTTCCTCGTAACCAGTCACCTCATGTAGACAGCGTGGACAATGCCACGTCATAAACAAGACAGGTGGCAATGCCACATCATCAATGAAGACCAATAGCAGCGCGACATATACCAGAGGTAGCGCCACATCAGCATGCCACGAAGACCAGAGGCAGCGCCACGTCAGCATGCCACGTAGACCATAGGCAGCGCCACATATACCAAAGGCAGCGCCACGTCAGCATGCCATGAAGCCTACAGGCAGCGCCACATCAACATGCCTAACGTACAAAGCCAGTGTGTTGCCTCTCCCTCGTGTCGTCGTCCGCAGCTCTGATGCACATCCAGCGTCTAGCCAGCGTCGCGCTAACATAGTGTCAGGGTCAAGTCAAAGTCAAGCCAGCGTTGAACCAGCATAGCAATACTGAATGCTGACCACCTCGAGGCCAAACTTTAAGTGGTGTTTGACGAGGTTCTCTGGCCTCGAGTCTCCTCCCCTCGGTCGTTCAGATTGAGTCATAGCCGAAGGCCTGGATTGTACAGTTGCAGAATTCCCCCTTGGACTTGATGTTGTTTGGGTACCTGCAAACAAACAAGTGTGTGTGCTTGACCGGTGGCCTGGACTGGGTACCTTTGGACTTTGACTGTTGGGGTCGCAACAGTTGACAAAAGTCAACTGTGGCACGCCCAGGCCCTGAATCCCTGTGTGGGGTCCCTTACCTCATTTTTTGGCCTGCCTGAGGGCGGCCAGGTCGTCCCTCAAATTTCTACAAGACATATGGCATGGGTTATTGCACAAGGTCCCACTTGCACAAATTAGGAGATTTCGCCCGTTGATCTTTGCTATCTACGGTTCGTGCAAGTGGGACCTAGCCCCTGGACACTACAGCAACTCCTAAGCGTTACTAGCAAAGAGGATTGGATTGAACACCTGAATCTGGACTTGTTTGAGGAAAGGTGCAAAATGTCGAAATTGAACTGTTTTTCAGCATCTCTGCTTAAAACACGTCCAGATTCAGGATATTTATCCAACCTCCTTTGCTAGTGGGACCTCCCCCCAGTAGACGCCTGCACGCATAGCTACGACTTATAATCAAGCGAATGTAATAGGTTGTCAGAAATAGGGCCTCGCCACACCACTCTCGAACTGTGAAAAAGACAAAACAAAAATGTGGCGGGTGCATTTGGGCATGTTCTCGCGGGAAGTTCATTCTCATTTTGCACATTTCAAGAGTGGTGTGGGGATGCTCATACTTGCGAACTGAAAAGTAAGATTTGGTTAGTAGGGGATATTGTGTCCGGCTTTATTCTATGTCCGAATTCATTTCATTTTGCTAGTTAAGACTAAGCTAAATCGGTTGACGCTGTCGGGATAACTCCGGGTTGAAATGTGAGGTCCCCGGCCTCGTCAATTGAATTTTGCAACATATGAAAAGAATATTAAAAAAAAAATAAAAAAATTGCCAAGTGAAAACAAGAGCCGACTTACATTGCACAGGTTTGTCGAGGAATCATTATGAACCCTATATGGCAATCAAGAAACAGACTGCTCTTCAAAGAGGACCCCACTCATGTTGAGAAGCTAAAGGCTCAAATTGTATCTCTGATCCCGCTTACCATAATTGCGGATTGGCAGAGGAAAAACTCTCTATGGTTACTCAAGCCTTGGGCCAACAAGGGTCAGCTGGCTTCTATCCCGCAGGAAGGAAAACTGAAAATATGCCCGTGGCTGAGTCCATCCCCTCTTTTGTGAAGACTTGAAGCGAAACCGGGTAAAGCTCCCGGATATCCAGATAGGAATAGTCGGTCCAATTTTTCCATGACTGGTCTGTTCTCTTCTTATCTAGGCCTCCGGCCTTCCAGTTGATGATTGTTAAAGAATAGCATACAGTTCGAAGAGGAGTAAGGGACACTGGACCCGGTTTCCAGTATTAGCTGAAACTAGGTAATGGCCCCAGTCGTCTGGGTTGAGATCTGGAGGGATTCCCGGCCTCCTTTGGAAAAGGGAGCAACATTTTTTGTTCAAAAAAAAAAAAGAAAAAAAAAAGAGGCGGTCAATTTTTTATTTTTTTTTTTGAAAAAGGAGCAACATTTATAAAGTTGTGCCAAAGTATGGGAAGCAAATGGATTGAAAGAGGGATTTTAAGGATAAAAGATATATGGGATACCTTCTCAGAAGATTGGCGGACGATGGAAGACATGAGAGAAAACCTGGGACAAATGCGGCAAGTAGAAGAGAAACTAGCGACAATCATCAAGGCCATTCCAAAGGAATGGAAACAAAGATTGACCCCAAACGCAGTCGACCCGCCAGGGACCTGGTACGTACAAGGGACACAGGAGGAACAGAGCGTGTGGGAATTGGTGGCAACCCAGCCAGATGGAAGGCGAATATTCCAAGGCTGGGAGATCTGCAAGGGCAATCAATGCATCACAGATAGGAAAGAGGGCAGCCCAATGCTGGGTGCAGTACGATCTCAAGTAAGGATAATCACGGAAGGAACAAGTCCAAAAGTTCTGGTAGCAAGAGGGAAACCGATTGCTGAGTTGAGAGTAGATCCAGGAATGTGGAAATGGAGAGCACAGGGCAGGGGAGGAGAGAACACATGCCTGCTGAACTACACGCAACAACTGAGATATAGATTGCTCATTCCACAGAAACAACCAGAGGCGGTAGCCAGAACAAGGTGGATGCAACTTCTAGATTTGGACGCAACCCGAATTGGAAAGGCTCTGAGGAGCTGTTGGGAACAGCTGAAGCTGATTCCTTGTCAGAGGCAGGCCTCTACACTATGGTTGCTATCAATGGTCGCAACACCATGAACGGTTTGGCTAATGGAGCACGGAGTGAAGGTGGATATGACCTGCTCCAGATGTAACCGGGCCTTTGAGTCAACTGTCCATCTGTGGTGGGACTGTCCTGCGTCGTCTATAATATGGAAGTGGTGGGAGAATTATTGGGAAGAGTGCACCGGAGGTCGGTTCCCATGGTCAAAAGAGTGAACTTTGTTACGAGGGGCGCATGAAAGCCTGACTATCTCAAAAGGGTGGGGCTACGTGGCCCAAGTGGCACGGGCAGTGGGATGCGCAGTGTTCAGGGGGGGGGGGGAGTGGACAAATAAACAGATGAGAAAAACCTTCACCCAGCTACTGAGAATATCAGTGTTGACGGATTGGAGGAGAAAGGTCAGCAAGGGAGGAAACTGGGAAACAGGGATCAAATGGTTTGAGGACACATGGGGGATAGATGGAAAAGTGACGAAGATAGAAATGGGGAGAGTGGTGTAAGGTGATTGGTTTGAAAGAGGGTCGAGGTAGATGGTATAGGTAATAAGGACCTGAGCACTCGGTCATCAGAAAATCGGGGCAGTCGCAGGAGACAGGCAGAGGAAAAGATAGAGGAGGGAGTGCATAAGAACAGACCATCGAGGATGGATGGCAAAAAAGCAACGAAAGTGTAGAGGGATAGGGGAATAGATATAGAGGGGGATATAGGATAGGAAGGGGGAGGTTTAGATACCCTTGGATTGATTATCTTCCTGTTATTTCTTCTTCGTTTTATTTTAAGTTGGTCTTTGGGTCCGTGAACCTTTCTTGGATTGTTGGGCTTTGAAGGCCTTGGTGGCAATTGTTATTTATTTTGCTCAGAGTGGGTATATCAGGACAGAGGTCCCTGGGACCGGAACTGTTCCTAGTTTTAAATACCCGTCTGAAGCCTAAGCTAAGCTGGCTGATGCTGTCAGTACTTTATCCGGGTTGAATTGTGAGGTCCCCAGCCTCGTCGAAACAAGTTTAATAAAGTGATTGGTTAAAAAAAAAAAAAAAAAAAAAAAAAAGTTGTGCCGAAACCGGGCCTGGCCCCACGTTGTGGCAAGATTCTACTCCGCGGTCAAATTTGTGTCGTAAGAGGCGAAAGACGCCGGGCCGGTTGCCTGGCGTGTATAACAAAAAAACAGGAGTTTCTGCAAAAAAAAAAAAAATAATAATAAAAAAAAAAAATTACGCCAGTAACGCTGGACCGGGCCCTTTTAAAAAAAAAWAAAAAAATAAAAAAATATGTGCTGTAAGTTTTTTTTTTTTTTTTTTTTTTTTATGATAACTTTCGTTGACTTTTCAGTTGTTGGGGCTGTGTGGAGTTGGCTTTGGGGTGAAATCTAGCGGTGCCCTCTATATGCTTGGTCGGTGATGCCTTGCCCACTTAGGGCCCCACCTAATTTTGTAAGGGACACGGGGCTTTGCACAGATAGTGTTCAATACCAAAGAAACGATCATGCGAAAGCAAGATTGACGACAACAGAAATGGGGGGAAAATAGACGAAGACGAAGAAGTATAGGCAATATCCGAGCGCAGGTGCGCGTCATCAATAATAGAAAGAATTAAGCGATATGACGCAAAGTGGCGTGACCCGACGCCTCGTTTCGACCAGTCGCCAGCTGGTCGTCATCAGGGGTCAAGTCCTGGACTTAGATAGAAAACACTACAGCAGTCAATCCTTAAGTACTAACTCCCTTCTACCTATCCATCGATAATACACAAAACCTGGTCTCGGATTTGAAAATGCCTAGAAAACACCGATACGCCAATTGGGTTTAAAAAGTTACCCCACTACCGGGCTGAAAAATGGCCTCCAGACCTGAAACACGAAAAGGATCCCTCAAAGACTTCGAGAAAAAATAAAATTAGGCCTAAGCCTTGTCTGCACATACCAATCGTCACCAGTGCCAATCCGTGAGGCACATGACTCACTGGTTCCAAAAACCATTGAACCTTCATGAAAAATTAAGCAACGCTGTGTCAAAGTATCTGTCAGGGAACGATTTCATCCTAAGCTCAATTTTCAAGGTTAGCAAGAAACAGACCTCGGCTCCAGACATACTATTCATGGACTTGGCTCGGTGTAGAAAAGAGGCAACTACTGCCATCTTCTGCTGCTTGGAAGAGTAAGAATACAAATCTTGGAGACCCTGAAAGACGATACCTTCTTCAAAAATATGCCTCTCATTCTTATGTGTGACGGCACACAGAACCCTTGCTGGATCATAAAACACTTTCAGAACACATCCTAGATAATCTCATGCATCATCGTTATTGGTCTTAACGAAGGTAAGTTTCGAGTTGTAGCATTGGCTAAAAAGTTCAATATACTTAAAAGCATTACATCTGGAAATCATGGATCTTCGGTCGTACTTAGCAAACACAGAAACCTCATCAATCAGTCTCACTCTGAAAAACATCACTCGCTTGTTACCCAGAGATCTAACCAAACAGGACTCATTATATACACATAGCAGACAGGCGAGAACCGGGCTGGCAGGCTTGCCCATCGGAATGCCCACTGTTTGCTGCAAAACTTTGTCCATACACATGGTGAATGTGTACCATGGAAAACAACTTCGAGAACTTAACTGACATCCATCCTTCAGGTGAATTCTATGCTTTGGATAAGTTGGCACCCTTGCCACGTCGTTTGACCAACACCCGTTCGTGGCCATGCGCTTCGTATACTGAAACCAACCATTCTAGAGCGCAGATGATGGATTTGTGCGGTAAGTTCGAAAACATCTCTTTAACATCGAAGTTAACTGCAACTACATCCTCAAAAGAATCAATTGATGAATTGAAGAGAGACAATTGTCGAACTAAGTCTCTAGTAGATTTGAGATTGAAATTGTTGCCTTCAGGAAGAAGCCAAAGAAGGTGGTTGATACATTTAGATACTACTCTACTTAATCTAGCTAAAGGATCAAACCAAGAGGGGCAGATTGACCTCCATCGTTCAACATATTTGTGCTTGGGCATAGCGTATGACTTACCCAACACATACTTGTAGTTCCATGGAACAAGCTTACGAAGTTTTTCCTGAAAGTAGCTCGTTTTAATGTTACCAATGACCAACTTTTCGGCTGCACAGACATGCGTGAACTCGGTGTTCTCCAAAAACAAAGTATTCAATCCTCGGAGGTAAATCTCAGGGCAGCATACATAAGAATCCCCAAGATTGTGATCTACAGCACATACTACCAAACCCTAAGTCTTCTCTTTCCATTCCTGGACCAACTTACAATCGAATTGTGTATACCGATAGCCACCCTTCGTGTCCGGAAAATATTTTCTCAACTCGGCCTTATCAACAAGGAAGTGGGAGGTATCATTCTGGACAACACAGAAGGACTCGAGAAGTAAACGAGAGAGGGTGGAGAGATTGGATAGAAGATTGGGGTAGGGGATATTACGTGAATTCTTGAGAATGGGGTGCACGTTAATGGACGAAAGTCTGCATGCCACATGGTCATCCGCACCAAAGGTTAAAGAAGATATGGACGTTGTAGATGAAGAAACAATAGAAGCCGACGGGGAGATGTGGGACGAAAACAGGTTATGTAAGGAAGGAGAGATAGAACAAGACGAGTTGGCTGCAAGAAAGCTGGAGCAACCACAAGTGAGTGACGGGGATCTAGCCAGTTGCCTAAAATTATGAATGTAATCTGCAACAGTCTTCTTACGTGGATAAACTATTCTAAATCTCCGACACTGACCGTTAGATGATATCACGCAATGGTTCCCTAACTGCCGAATTAGGTATCGTCCTGACAAACATTTTCCTTAGCTTAGCTTTAGACAAATTAGCATCATATGGAATTCGAATCATAGGTTTGACTCTAATATTGAAATTATATCGACCTCGAGGGCCCGCGCGATAGCTCCTCGAAAGTTACTCCTACTATCCTTCTTGGAAAAGGATCGTACTACCGAGTAATCTGCGACCAACTCGTAAAAACTGGGTTTATACAATTACTTCCTTGATGCAGGGCGAGATAATAATGGGATCAACGACTGTTTCCTTTCCAAAAATTTTGAGCAGTACTGCGTTAGCCCCTCGATAGCAACATTCTCCCCCGATGCGAACCATTCCCTTGCATTCTTCAAAATCTTAGTCTCTCCTCGTTACTTCACCACGGTAGACTCATACTTCCATCGTAGAACCTTCCATTTGTCACAAAGAAAGGTCCCCCCAGGACAATCAATGGAGAAGGACAAACAACTCTTATCAAACGCCTCATCCAAGATCTTGGTAAGCGAAACAGAAGATGCTCCGAAGGACGCGGAAAAACTCAACAAAGTGCGAGTCCTACATTGATCATTGTTTACAACAGAATGCATATTATTGCGATGTCGCTCCTTCTTACTTGATCTATTCTTACAATTCGTCTGACTGCTACGACCGAGACAATTCAAAAAAGGTGAAAAAGATCGGATATAAAACTGCTCAACATCCAGCAAATCAGTAGCCGTAGGATTCGCAATTGGTATCGCCACATAGTTTTCGATCCCATACCTGCGTAGCCATCTATATAGCTTGTGATTACGTAGATTATTGTCCTGCCCTTGATATCTGGCACGGTACACGTGCTCTTTCCAACGCTCATCAACCAATCGAGAAGTGCATCCTATGTAAGTGTGTTTGCACGAAGGCGAAAACAGAATGTAGACAACGGGACGTGGACAACTTTCGAAATCATAACCGGATTGGGCGAGAGCACAGATGAGAGGAAGAAACCTGAATCCCCAGCTGAGGGCCGAAGAGAGAATCAACTGGATGGTAAGACAACGGAAAAGGGAAGTAAAGGTAGGATTCGATATACCTTGCTTTGATCTTCTCAAGTTCCGAACATCAGAGAGAAGAGAATAAATACGACCCACGCTCAGTAGCGATTTTATGAAGATTCTGAAACCAATTGGTCATCTGTGGAGGTGGCCGCCACATAGGCCGACGATTCGTTCTGATCAGGTTCACTCCGTTCCTCGTCCTCTTTATGATCACTCATCAGTTTTCTATTCGTTGGTCTGTCGAATGCACGAGTCGTATAAATATGGGCCAAATCGCCCGCAATTTTCTTCACCCCACCATAATCGATCTCTTCGTCTGCGCACAACATCTCCAGCTGCGCCTTCCGTAACTTGCCGAGATCGTTAATCACCCTTTTGAAGAACACCTCTCTTTCTTCCCCAATCCTTCGTACGAAGGTCACTTTCACTTGATCGCCTGTTTTTTGTTCGGGGCTGGCTCCCCCTTTGCCGCTCCTCCTTCGCATAATGGGCCTGTTCTTGGAGCTAGATGGTACTGAAATGCGGATACGATTGATCCGCTCCTTCAAGGCCGAAACTTCCCTTTCGGCCATATCCTTCTCGTCATGGAGTTGCCGATAAGCTTCAGTGAGTTTGGCCCACTCAACCGGTGTTTGGCAGTCTTCTTCCTGGCGTGACCTTCCACGTGCTGGTTCAGTTGCCGGGCTCTTCTCAGTCACCGCCTCAGCTCACCGCTTGTTACTCCACTTGAGAATGTCCACTTCATCGCGCAAGGCGATGAAATCATGCACCAAAGCCTGGTTATCCGCCTTGATAGCATCCAACTCCCTGCTAGCCTTGCCAGATGCTACGCGCAAGAGATCCTGGTTCTCCCGTCGTAAGCGTTCCATCTCATCAGCCTTCTGTTTGTCGAGCTGAGCCCTAGCTTCAGCATCCTCCCTTCACCATTGGTTCTCTTGGTCCTTTCTTCTTTCGTCTTCACAGGTATCGCTCGTTGATGCTCAACCCGCACTAGTCTTCTTGCCTTGCACCTCCTGACATACCTCCTGCATATTGTCTTTGACCATCATGCTGATGGATTTCTGGAAGTCTTCGCGCTCCTTCTTAGCCTTTGCTCGCTCTTCCTCGGCTTCCTGAACTTTCTTCTTCTTAGCTTCTTCCTTCAACTTCTCTTCCTTGGCCTGTTTCTCATCTTCCTTTTGTTTCATCTCCTCCGAGTACCAACCCCACACTTTGTCAAATCTCTCATCCTTTCCTCCCTCACGGTAGTCGGACCCCCAGTTGTTCTTGGGTCGCTGTTGGTACCCCGTCCGTCCGTAACCGTGGTTGTAGTAGTTGTATCCTCAATTGTTGTAGTTACCGTATCCTTGATTCAGACCTTGATCAGTGCCATTCCTTTGTCCCTCCTGCTGACCTCCATTCGCGGGAGCTCGATATGGCACAATCACATTGGCATTTGGAGCTGGCAGCAAACCATCATTATCTTGAGCGTGCTGCTGTTCTGCTCCGTTAGCGCCTAATAGAGTGGCGGCATTCGGGACCTGCTGAAGCTGGCAGTCCGTAACAAAGTGTCCCGGTTGACCGCAGTGGTGGCAGACCCTGCGGCCTTTGTAACTCATGATGATCGATTACAGCGAAAAAAACACTAGAGAAAGAAAATAGGAGAAGAGGGAAATCTCTCGCAACCTGGAGAAGAACAATTGATCAGTACTACGTCTCTAAATCAGACGACGCCCGAATAGAGACCACGTTGCCGACCGACGTAACCACACTGCACGTAGTTTTCTGCTACTGCGGTTATTACGCATATTGAAGCACAGATAGTGTTCAATACCAAAGAAACAATCATGCGAAAGTAAGATTGACGATAACAGAAAAGGGGGGGAAATAGACAAAGACGAAGAAGTATAGGCAACATCCGAGCGCAGGTGCACGTCATCAATAATAGAAAGAATTAACCGACATGACGCAAAGCGGCGTGGCCCGACACTGCGTTTCGACCAGTTGCCAGCTGGTCGTCATCAGTGGTCAAGTCCTGGACTCAGATAGAAAACACTACAGCAGTCAATCCTTAAGTACTAACTCCCTTCTACCTATCCATCGAAAATACACAGAACCTGGTCTTGGACTTAAAAATGCCTAGAAAACACCGATACGCCAATTGGGTTTGAAAAGTTACCGCACTACCTGGGGCTTTGGCTTTTTCTTTTTTTTTTTGCAAAAAAGCAAGGAGATGTGAGGAGTTGAAGAAGAAAGGTAAGCAATGGCCAGATTGCTCTCCACACGCATTCCAAAATAAACCCTTTCCTTCCAGCGTGTATACTGCTCATACGCGCAGGCATTCCTCTACATGTTTCAACCGGGTGCGCCCCTGTCTCATCAGGGGCATGGTCCCACTAGCAGCCAGATAGGATAGAAAAGAGTTTGTGTGGCAGTTGAGTGACCCAAATCCTGCCGTGCAGTACTGGTGATCCCACGGTTACATGTATTACCCGAAAAAGTAAGGAGATCTTCGCTCCCATCCTCCTCTCCTTAACACTGGGCATGCCGGTGCAAAGGAAGCTTCCCGCCAAAATCTTTTCAATCCGTTGGGGGTATGGCCAACCCCAAAAGAGAGTGGGGTCGGCCATAGGCCCACTGGATAGAAGATTTTCAGTATTTTGCTTGCTGTTGTGCAATTATCTCATTGGGTGGGGCCCTCCTTCAATCAAGGAGTATATGGAGGGCGTCAGGATCACTGCTGACAGAAGAGTTTATTCCAGAAAATGTGGCAGTTACGTTCTGCACTGTTGTTGCAACCACCACCATCAGATCATTTGTGATGTGATGGCTGGGAAGCGCTCTGCCGTGATTTTAGGTGGGAGGTCTCTGTTTCCTTTTTTTTTTTTTGCCTTTCTCCTGTTTTCTCACCCAGAAATTCGTAATGAACCTGTCCCGCAGCTGCCACTCAGTGTCACACTGGATCGGCCACACTCCTATTCGACCGCTAATGGGACCACACCCCAGGAGGCTTCTCCGCAAACCCTCTCGCCTTTCGGCCCACCTCGGTTTCTTTTTTTTGTTTTTTTTGTTTTGTCGTACGAGGACATCGAGTAGACAGCTTGGTCCGGGATTGGCGGCCTGTGCACAAGGGGGACATCGAGTGGACAGCTTGGTCCGGGATTGGCGGCCTGTGCACAAGGGCGGGAAGGGGGAATCGAGTAGACAGCTTGGTCCAGGATTGGCGGCCTGTGCACAAGGGGGGGATTGGCGGGGAATCTGAGTGCTAGGCAGTTTTGGCGGGACACAGGTTGGGCGGGGTTGATAAGGGCGGGGGGCACATCTTGGGCGGGGCGATCATAGCTCTATCGACAGGAAGACGGCGGAAAAACGGCGGAAAATCTGAGTGTTATACAGATTGACGGGGACGCGAAATGTCCGGACTGCGCAAGCCGCCATCGCCAAGAAGAGGCCGGAGAATCTGAGTGCAAGCAAGCTTGGGCGTGCGCACAAGGGCGGGATTGGCGTGGAATCTGAATGCTAGCCAGCTGTGGCCTGGGCGCACAACGGCGGGGCGGTGCGCAGCTATTGCGCGACAGTGAACCATCGTAGAGAAGACAGTCAAACCATCGTGATACATACCTTCCTCGGCCTTTTGGCTAAGGAAGATCAAGTGCACTCTATCTGTCCTGATCAGTTTAATTAAAAAAAAACAAAAAAAAACCCCATCGTGATAGCGAGCTTGGGGCCCTGGGAGGGGGGGACAAGGTCGGGCTGGCGGAGTCTCACCATCGACAAGAAGAAGGCGGAGAGTGTAAGTGCCAGCTAGCTTAAGCGGGGCGCGCAAGCGCGCGAGAGCCAAGGCACAGTCAAAAGTCAGGGCGCGGGAGAATCGGATAAGCACGGAGAGAGCTTGGAATTTGCGTCGCAAGCACGAAAGGGGATTGCAAGCGGAGAGAGGAGCGCGTCTCTTACGCCGGTGGCGTTCATGTGAAAAGGTGCGTCGATGTCTGTTCCGGTCTCTTCGCCCGTGCCGTCCACACTACGGGCCTGCGTCTGCTTCAGACGCTTTGGACGTCTTCTATGCGTTTGGTGTGCTGATGAACTCCGTTAATCTCGTCTATTATCCCCGTTCTTCTGTTCCTCCTCTCCTCCTCCTCCTCCTCCTCCTCCTCCTCCACCTTCACCTCCACCTCCTCCTCCTCCTCGCCGTTGTCATCCCAGACAACCGAGTTCCGATCGCCTGTCTGCGCACGGCCCTGAGTTCTGCATCTCATTCTTTCGACATCTACCTGGAGTCGTACGCTCTGACTTCCATCATCACCCACTCCTCCTCCTCCTCCTCTCAAGGCCCTGAGTTCTGCCTCCCATTCATTCGATATCTACCACTCAGCTGTGTGTGCGTTCATCACTGTCTCCTCCTCCTCCTCCTCGTTGTTCTGGATGAGCATTTCCTCGTCTGGTCCTTGCTTTTTCGTCGTTTCATCGTGTTTAGCCTTCCATGCGTCGATTTCCTCTGAAGTTGTTCTCCCGAATACAGCGTGTGGTCATTACTTCTGTATTTAGACTGAAAGATACCCCAAATTCGGCTTTAATGACAGATACGTCGTATTCGTGGGAAGACTGTAGAGGTTCTTCTTCCGCTTCTTCTCTCCGTCCGCTTGCCGCCATGTACTCCCCACCCCTGCTCCTCCTCGTCCTCCTCTCCTTGCCCCTTGCTCCTTGCTGTCTCTCATGTCAACCCGCTGCCAATCTTCTGCGTCCGGATCTGAGGTCCTTAATTTCGCTACCCCCTCACCCTGTGTCATCCTGCTCTCCAATTTTTCGGCCAAGAGTCCACCTTGGGCTACCGTCTATACCCGATTAGAGCGCCCGCTTCATCGTGTGGTCCGATGGACCACGGATCAGATGTTAAACCGATCAGATAACAGATACAGTGCACTTGATCTTACTTAGCCAAAAGGGCCGAGAAAGGTATTCGCCTCAAGTCATTATCGCTGTACTTGCGGTAGCTGTCAGTCTATATGCAGCGATAATGACGAGTTCCACTTGGTTGAAGATGGGTAGGGGAATGAGGGGCCATATCCCACTGGCAAAGAGGATTGGAATGAGTGACTGAATCTGGACGTGTTTGTGGCGAGGAGCAGAAAACTGTGATAGATCTTATTTTCTGCATCTCTGCGTGGAACACGTCCAGATTCAGACACTTTGTCTGATAGTCCTTCCCAGTGGGATCTGGCCCATAGAGCTGGGGACCTCCCCGTGGAGATGTCGAGTTTTTTTTCTTTTTCTTTTTTTTTGGAGAGATGTGGAGTTTCCTTGGCATCAGTTTGTCTTCTTAATATAAAATGCAAGCCTGCAAAAAGCGCCGCTTTTCTTTTTGAGCAAGAATAGTTATCGCTGAGTGGCCATCTCATGTGGCGTACTATTCTTTCACTTTTTTTGCTAACGAAGAATAGAATACGGTGGGGTGAGCACACAAAGCAGCTTACGCAAATTTTTGCGCAGGCCTCTTGTTCCTGTCTCTTATACACATCTAGATGTGTATAAGAGACAGTGATTACCGTCATCGTGCTCTTGCTCATTCTGGATTCCGTTTTTCATCTGTCGTCCTGCAACCGGTTTCCCCCGAACGCAACGCGCCCTGATAATGAAAGTATACAATCGATCTTTCCGGTCCGATGCAGCCATTAGGGGGTTGCGTTATGTTACGGGGAAGGCGGTAGCATTGCATCAGGGACAACGGGGTAGGCGTAAAGGGCACGCGGCTGGTGAATTAGGCGCGCAGCAGTGACAATAGCGACCCTTTTTTTTTTACTTTCTTTTCTTTTGCAATCAGACTCGCTTCCATTCACACCTCACATGCATGCAAACAGGTTGCGCAGCAAACTGGCGTCAAGCGCCCACTCAAAACTCAGAGATATGGTAATTAAGAACGCAGTTCAGATACAATCTCACTTCAGATGGCTATGGCCGCACATCGCCTGTACATCTCTCTGTTCGTCACTTACTCAACACTGCTGTTCGCACACAGGATCACCCTGGATATCCCACCCGCACACACCTACAGCTGTGGCGGCTATGGCCGCTGCTACTCTATCGCTATGGCTAACTTCCTTCTCGCCCACTTCGTCCTCGGCCTTACTGCAGACCACCTCGCACAAGCTGCCATCCGCATGGCTTCCGCAGGAATGAATGAATCGCTGGGCGCTGCCTCTTTATTTATACTTCTGTAACTCGTTGGTCTGCCCCTTTCCCATGCCCGTGGTGCACACAGTCCCTCATGGTACCTGCTGGACTGGACTACCGTCTTCCCCCGAACACAGCGCACCCTCATTTTGGCTATATCTGGCCGGAAATATATCTTGTATACATTCATTTTTAGGGTGCGTTATGTTCGGGGGAAGACGATAGGACTGACTGGGACTGGGACCGCTGACTCAGCGCGGGTACACTCCACCGCTTGCCCACTTGCCTCAGCCTAAACGTGAGCAACATCGAAAGGCCACACTAGGACCTTCCGGAAGGCCGTGGACTTGGCCTTTCGACGATACTGTAGCGGCTACGACCTTGACCCTTCAGGACTGTAGCAGCTACGACCTTGACCTATCGGAGGAGCCGCAGCTACGACTTCTGGATCTTGCTAAGACTCCTACCCGACATGCCTACGGATCGAACCCCTATTACCTACGGACCCTATGACAGCCTACCAACTGTTACAATACACAGGTCACGGGTTCAACTACCGGGGTCGGCACAGATACTGTACACAGGTAAGGGGAGAACTAGGGATTTGAGCCCTGGGATCTGCGTTCGATACTGCTAACAGATGAAAACCGTTTCACTTTTTTTTAATTTATAATAATCTAGACCTCTCGATCGATAGAACAAGAGGCCTGCTGAATAGGTTTGTGTTTGATGTTACGGATAGATGTGTTGCATTCTTTAGTTAGCGTTTGCGGATCCGTTGTGCTCTTTATTTAGTGTTTGTAGGGAGTATTAGGGTTGGGTTTGTAGATGGGAGTAGTGGGTTGGGTTTGTAGATGAGAGTAGTATGGTTTTGTGGCAGGGCTGGTGTCGCGATTGACTAGTGAGTGTGACGACTGCGTACGCAGGGACGGGGCTCTGAGCTCCTGAAGGGGCAGGACAACCCTGAGTCCTTGATGTTGACCGTCTCGATGATGTAATTTGCCTTGGGCACTGGGCCCTGAAAGTGCAATTTCGGGTAAAAAAAAAAAAAAAAAAAGAAAGTTTGCGTAAGCTACTTTTGTGTGCTCACCCCACGGTTTTCTATTCTTTTGAAGTTAAAAATGTGAATGAATAGTACGTACGCCACATGAAATGGCCACTCAGCGATGACTATTCTTTTTTTTTTTTTTTTTTTAAATACAGAAATTCTTTTTCTTTTTCAGCGTGCTTGCTTCAAGAGAAAACCTTCCTTCCCTTTTTCTTTTTCAGCGTGCAAGCTTCGATTTTTCTTGTTTATAAAAGATACCAACTGAGGCCGGGGAACCTCGACATTTCCCCCCCCACCCCAACTCACACTCACTTACTCGGATTCATAATGTTTACCGTTGATCTTCATCGTAATCTACGGTCAGAAATTGAGAATTTGGGTAAGTGGGACTTGGGCCCGTAAGTCGCCAACTCTATTCCCTCGAGAGTCCTCCTTCTCATGGCCTGATGGCTTCTCCCCTCCTCCTTTCTGAGCGCCCTTCCTGTCCTGCAGCTCTCTCTGCCGGGCCCAAGTCCCACCAGCAGCGTTGACTTTGTCCTCAACGCCTGAATCTGGACGTGTTTGTGGAGATGTGCGGTTGAGGATAATTCTTCTTGTTTTTTTTGTTTTTTTTTTTTACACTGTTCAGCGTTTGATTCGGCTTCTTTTCTTAAGTGGATTTTTTTTTTTTTTTTTTAATCTTATTCATTTTCGATTTATGTGTGTCATCCTTGCGCAGGGGCCATGCTAATCTACCCTTCTCTGTATCGTTCCAATTTTTAACGGATGTCCCCGAAGGACCTTCATTGGACCTTCCTTTGCACGGTTTGTGCTTTTTTTCCTGCTTTTTCGTCAGTGTTTTTTTTTCTTTTTCTTTTAATTGATTTATTATTATTAATTTATTTTTTTTTCGTCAGTGGTTCCGAGGTTCCGCTTTTCCTGACCGTAGATTACGGAGTTGAATGAATTTCTTTTCTTTTCTTTTCTTTCCTTTTTTTTTAAACGGCTAGTCTTGAGATATCATCATCATCATCATCATCCCGAAAAAAAAAAAAAAAAAAAAAAAAAAAAAGATATCATCATCGTCCTTCGGGACATCCGTTAAAATTGGAACGATACAGAGAAGATTAGCATGGCCCCTGCGCAAGGATGACACGCATAAATCGAGAAATGGTCCAAATTAAAAAAAAAAAAAAGGAAAGAAAAAAAGATATCATCACCGAGTTGACCGTCCCCATGTCATTCAGAATTATTTGATTGCATTCAACAACGTCCATCAGGGCCGTGGTCCCATTAGCAAAGAGCATAGGATTGCATGCCCGAATCTGGACGTGTTTGAGGACAGGAGCAGGAATCGAGATCGAACTGCTTTTCTGTATCTCTGCATAAAACATAGCCACATTCAGGATTTCTATCCTATCCCCTTTGCTAGTGGAACCACGGCCCAGGATTCAATTTGGAGCTTGGGTCTGTAATTTAACAGTTAAGGGGTGGTGATGAACGGGTTTCGTCCCCCGGGGCAAGGTCCCAGTAGCACGGATGAGGAGATTTCAGGCCGTTGATCTCGCCTATCTACGGTCTCTCTCTCTTAATTCGTGCAAGTGGGACTTAGACCCCGAATGGTGATTTGACAGCTTTCCTGTTCTCTGGTGGGGGCCCAGGCTCTTTCCCGGGGCCAAGTCCCACCAGCAGCGTTGAGTTTACTTAACGCCTGAATCTGGACGTGATTATGGACAGGTGCGGTTGAGGATATACTCAACGGACGATTTTCTTCTGCAGAACTCCGGAAAAACTTCAGATTCGCTGCGACATAGTCGGGCTCTGTCCCCGTCCCTCTACAAGTAAGGAAGGGATAATTGGTAGAGAAGGCCCACCGCAAAATACCAGGACACATCCCCCCGTAAGGAACGCCCGGCCTGTTTCAGGGTTTAAGAAAACACGATGATTTAGAAAAAAAAAAAAAAAAACACGATGATTTCAGGGGAAAAAAAAAAAACAAAAAAAAACAAGGGGTTATCAGACGCAGTCACGATTTCAGTTTTTTTTCTTCTTTTTTCTCTTTTTTTTTTATTTTTCCAGCCTAGATTCCTGTATTTCATCCTTAAAACTCAGAGTAATCTCTCACCCGGCTTGATTGGACCTCCACTACTCTCTAAGTATAGGTACCAGAACACTACTGACTACTCCTCACGGAGGTCTTGGCCCCGTCAACGAAGTTTTTTTTTTTTTTTTTTTTTAACTTTGCATTTCAATTTCTCAACCAAGTTTCCAACACGATGCCCGTGGTCTTTAATTTAAGAATGTAAAAACTTTCTGACCCCAGCTCCGAAAGAAACGTTCCCAAAGAGGGAACTGGTGAGTTTGCAGCAAATGGTTAACGACTCTGAGTGGGCTTAGTCATTAGGTAGAAGGGAACTTTGGATGTTGATTACCTGTGAGGAGTAGTAGTTCATAGGAGAAGTAAGGTTTTCTTTGGTAGTTGGATAAGCTAAACCGGCTGATGCTGCCGGGATAACTCCGGGTTGAATTGTGAGGTCCCCGGCCTCCCTTGAATTGGCTGTAATATATGAATGCGAATTTGGTTTAAAAAAAAAAAAAAAAAAAGAAACGTTCCCTGGCTCTTCTAGGTTCAATGAACTTTTCACAGCACGGCCAGCGGCAAACCGCCGAGATCACCGTAATCCTGACACTTTGCCGGACCATTCAATCGGTAGGATCGACGGGTGGGGATGATGTGTTGTATTCGAGAGCGGCGTGAACTGGATGTGTTGTATTCGAGGGCGAGGACGTGGTCAGCGCCAGCTGATGACGCACGCTTACTACCGTCTTCACCCGAATAGAACGCCCGGTAATTAATTATGGCTGTATCTGGGCCGAAAGTTGTGCCCAATACAGCTATAATGACCGGGCGTTGTATTCGGGAGAAGACGGTAGTCATTACGATTTCAGTTTTAAATCCAGTTCCGGCAGACCTCGAATACAATACATCCCCACCCGACCCTAAAGCCGGGTTGTATACATTCACGATTTTCCCCTCTAGGTTTGACACAACAACGTTCGCAAAACCGGCGGCCCTCGAATACAACGCATCCCCACCCGACGGAAACGCTTTTTTTTTTTTTTTTTTTTTTTTTTTTTTTTTTTTGTTTTGTTTTGTTTTGTTTTGTTGGAAACGCATTTTCAAACTGAAACCGTGACAGCGCCCTATTTTTCCAAAAAAATAAAGAAAAAAGAGATATCACCACCACCTTCACCCGAATAGATCGCCCGGTCATTATCGCTGCATCCAGACTGGAATTTGCCGCGAATACGGACATCATGACCGGGCGTTGTATTCGAGTGAAGCCCGGTAGGACTCGAATCGAACTTTGCTCTCTTGTCTATCAACAATCTACGGGTATCCAAAAAAAAAAAAAAAAAAAAAAAAAAAAAAAAAAAAACTATCTACGGGTGTACCATTCAGCCACGTCAGCTAGGTTCCCGGTAAGTGCGATTATAATTAATGCCTCGACTCTTCGCCCTTCGGGGGGGGTGGGGAGAACTCAAAGAAACGAAAAAGGGTATTCAGTGTTCAGAGAGAAGCAGCCGATTGAACAATGATGGATTT
>BFEA01000825.1:499812-510936 GCA_003427395.1 Chara braunii | reverse complement strand
AGAGAGAAAGAGAGAGAGAGCAGGCACACGCAGAAGGGGAGAAGGACAGGGACTGAGAGAGAGAGAGAAAGAGAGAGAGAGCAGTCACACGCAGAGGGAGAAGGACAGGGACTGAGAGAGAGAGAGCAGGCACAAGCAGAGAAAGAAGGACAAGGACTGATAGAGGGATAGAGAGAGAGACACAGTTTTGCTAGTTTTTTTTTATTTATTTATTTATTATTCTTATTTATTTCTTTAATCTTATTTAAATATTTAGTACTCTATCGTACTCTCCCTGATTGCTGGAGAGCGCTGTGCGACGACGGGGCCAGACAGATCCCTTTCACCCTGCTGGTCGCCGAGGACCTCGGAGCGGGCGCGGTGAAGTGACAGGCGCCGTAGCCCATGGCTTCAGCGAACGGTAGGTAGCCCCCCCCGGGTTTCCTTACAACGGGTCGAAGAGACCAAGCAAGAACGGGGCAAATCTACAAGTCGGAAATGGAAGACAACCGGGTCATATGGGGCAAGCGGTGCAGGGCGGGTTGGTAGCTGTGTTATTCAGAAGAAACAGGGCGTAGCAGCTAGGGCAACGAGAGAGATTTGGCGGTCTGACACAGGCCGAAGTGGTGGCCTCATGCCCCAAAGTTTGTTGTAGTTTAACACAATTATCATTAACGCACACAGCTACTTACCAGACATGGGACACTGAACCTGTTTTCCAGCTGCGTTTCCTACATGATGTACCTATGGGACGCTGGACCTGGTTTCCGACAGGTGCAGCTCCCCACCCATAGATGGAGCAGCCGGCCACCCAAGCCTCCAATCTCGATGGTTCTTTCACCACCATTGGGATAATTGGCTTGTCCGAGGGCTTTTCAAAAACAAAAAATAAAAAATGCTGGTTTTGTGATAGGTGATTTCCTTGTATTCTGTCCTACTTCCCGTCAACGAGTTGATCGTCATCCCGTGGCCGACTTTTGCACCTTACTGGCCTCGTACTCTGTGCAGTGACTGTCGCTGTACAGAGCGCTTTCAGGCCAAGAGATTCCACTATCGGGCACGTGGCGAGGAGGCATACAAGCGACTGCGACCCTCCGACTCGGATTCAGAGCTCTGTGACGAGCTTCGTCGGACACTTGTCCGAAACCAAGATCCGACGTACGTTCCCCCTCCCTTCCGACCCAAAAAGAGGCGTCGCCCCGTGCGCATTGACGTTAAAAGGTACTTTTTGGACTAAGTGGCCACTTCCCTAACCTCTCCGCCTATTGTTCGCTGCTCCATATGTGGGGACCACACGGGAGATTTCAGTTCCATCTGTGTCTCCACACTCAATTTTCCTTGGCACACCCCATTTTGCCACCTTCTAGAGCCTTTTTTTTTTGTGCTTAAGTCACTCCGACGGGTAAAGCAGAGCAGGGTGTGAGGTTGAGCGTCACACGGGTGAAGACGGGAGTGACTGACTGTTTCCCTTCCATTTTCATGTACTATGGAAACTGTGATGCCACATTTGATGCTGGCACACGGAAAAAAAAACAAGGGGGTAACTACAGCGCAGTCACGCTTTCAGTTCTAAATCCACTCCTGGCAGCCCTCGACTACAACACATCCCCACCCAACCCTAAAGCTGGGGTGGATACATTCACAATTTTCCTCGCTTTGGAGAAAAATTCGCAAAACCGTGACTGTATTTAAAACTGAAAACCTTGACTGCACCCTGTTTTTGCGGACCTTGATTTTCACTGCGCACCCAGTTTTGCCGAGCCTGGGGTCTGCTGTGTTTCTTTTCTGGTCCTCTTCTGAAAAAGAAAAGAAAGACCACAGCCAGACTTTCAAAAAATGATGTACTCACAACCACAAAAAAGAAAAGGAAAAAAACAAACACCCCTCTGCACGTGATACAAGGAAGATACCTGCCCCAAAGTTGTAGTGCCAGTATGCCCTCAGTGAGGGCCTTACGGTAGGGGTGTCAGGTCCACGGAAAAAGAAAAGGAAACAAAAAAATCAAAACTTGCGGCGGGGAACTGGGTTCATACATTCTGCAAACTTGTAGTGTGGGCATGCCCTCCCAGGCAGGGCATAAAAGCCAAAAAACGTTAAAAAACAGAAACAAAACAAAAACAGCAGCAACGACAACCTGAAACTGGCTGCAATCGTAGTTAGATACTTTCTTGCGAGTATTGGTGTGAGCACAACTTCCTGCCCGGTCATCCTCGACTTTGTCTTTCGTTTTTCCTTTTGCTTTTCGAAGAGGCCCACAAGGCCCAACTGCAAACTCTCCGCCGACCCCCGAAAAGTTCGGAAAAAGTGGGAAAACTTCAAAACGGCCACTTTTCCCATTTTCCCCGACACTGGTAGAGAGGTAGTCACTGTGGTGGTTTACGCAAAAAATTGAAGGCACTCTCTGATTCTCTTGGTGGAGGCAACTTCCTTGCACTTAGGACCGCCCTCACCCAAGAAAGTTGCGGCGCGTATACTGGCCAGCCGCACCTAGATGAACGGGCCTGAACTGAACACCCAAATTCAACCGAGCAAAAACGATCCTGCTTTATCTTTTCCCCGACCAATATATGGCCTGGGTACTGGCGGGTTAAGGGTCTTTTTGTTTTACATGAATCACCTCAACGCCACCGCCCTTCAGATTAGGACTGAAAGATCGGAGGGGATCAAGGGCTTGCAGTTTCTGCAGATCTTTTTTGCGACCCGGCCCCAGGGTACGATCTTTTCGCGACCGGGCCCCAGGGTACGCGACCGGGCCCCAGGGTACGGATCCATTCCTTTTCATCTTTAACTGATAGCACTTACTCATCATGAGTTGATAGAAGCTATATCTTCTATCACGCCCATCATGATAAGGGTGCGTTGTGTTCCAAGGGGATGACGGTATAGCGCTACCGGTAAACGCAGGATAGGTCCCGATCCCAGCCAAAGCAAAATGTTAGGTCCAAGTGGAATCCCATATAGATCGTCAACTTTTCGATTGTGGAGCTTTGCAGGCCTGAGGCACTTTTCCTTTTCTCAGGGGCTGGTACCATCAGGACAGGGGTCTGGTTTTGGCCATTTCTATCTCTCGATTTGTCACCCCTCACCTGCGTCCAAGCTGAGTAACGGTCCCAGGAACAAATTTCTTTCTTCTCCAGGTCATTTGTTTGTTTGTTTGTTTGTTTGTTTGTTTGTTTGTTTGTTTGTTTGTTTTGTTTTAGAAGAACACAACTCATATTCATATATCCGGGAAACGGGCCCGGTGTCCCTTACATCATTTGCTGCGGTCAAACGGGCTAAGTAAGGCACTCCCGGCCAAACCTATCCCCACCACAGCCTCACAAGGTTACGAAAACCAATGATCCCAATCCCAACCCTAAAACAAAATTCACGTTCACTAATTTAACAAAAGTCAAATCCTAATCTACCCCATCTCCAAACCACCATTATCAAACAACCCTAATCTCCACCAACCAAGGTTACAACCTATGATCCCAATCCCAACCCTAAAACAAAATTCACGTTCCCTAATCTAACAGGACTCAATCCTAATCTACCCCTTTCTCCAAATCACCATTATGAAACAACCCTAATCTAGCGAAATCCAAGCTAGATAATAGACCACGAACCAACACATAAACAAAATATTCAATGGTTTCATCCTACTTACCCGCTACCAACTAAGAACACAAAAAATCAATAGCCTGAGTGTCTTACCCACAGATAGTCAATGATGTCATGGAATTACCCAACCCATGGGCAAAACCGACAGGGAACGTAATCCAACGAAGTAACACTTCTTAAATCATCTTGAAAACACTAACAAAATGGACACCTAATTAGAATTATGAAAGCCCTTGTCGAATTGCCAGTTCACAAAATACCAATCACAAATACTAACAAGACTTGTCCTAACGATTAGAATCTAGGAAAACACAATCATCTATACTCGCAGCACTTGCAATTTAGGGAAACACAGTCAATAACCGTCAGAGCACCAGAAATCAGGAAGTAAGCAACACCCCGCCTGAAGTAGGAGTAAAGGTAACAGTGGACAACCCCGCTCACAGCTTGAAGTCCGTTGTCAGCGACGGTGGACGATACCCATCACGGCATGAAGTCCATCATCCATCTCCCGGAAGTCGACGTTTGTCATCGATGTACTCACGTCTTTCATCTCGAGCTCTCCATCCAGATAAAACTGTATCCACTCCAACAACGCATTCGTTCTCCGTATCTATAATCAGCGGGCAAAGCCCCTGATCAGGTAGTAATACTGATATGTACGATGCGCAGATCCTGCCCATTGACCGACCCCACATCTCTCTCCTTCCTTCTACGGCCCATCTAGGATTACCAACTTTTGTCGGCCAAGATTAGGTTATGGCAGGTGCACGGTTGTGCCCCTTCGAAGCAGCCTCCACGCCAGCGCCCACACGCTCTATCACCCCTCCGCCTCCTCCATACCCAACAACAAGTTCTGGCTAAGTGCAGCTTATCCACAGTTGGCCCCGTGCGATCCCCCATTGCCCGTGCATTGTAATAGTGATGTGCTAGCGCAGCGTTACCGTAACGTTAACGCGATCCGCGCTTACCTGTTGGACAAGCATTTCCAGGTTGTTTGTTTCCCAGGAACAATTTTCTTTCTTTTCCAGGTTGTTTGTTGAGGATTTCCCGCCTCTTCCTTTGGTGTGCATAATCACTTTGCCTTTTTAAAACAAGTATGCTATATTTTTCTCTCAAATTTTTCAACCCAGAGTTATTCTGGGAGCCTCAGCCAGTTTCGCTTACGAGCGGAGCCAAAGACCCACCCACTGCTCAAGGTCACAATAATTCTACAGCTGGAAACCGGGTCCACAGTCCCATGTTAAATCCAGAAGTTTCCAAAATTGAACTTTGAAGCACATATAAAAGGACTGCATTTGCAGACAACAGTTGCTATTACAATGAAAACTCTTTCCTCTCATAATCGTGAAAACTCAAAAAAACATACCTTTGGATCCCCTCCCACCCTGATGAAATACTCAACAAGCTCATTGGAAGGAGATTCAAAAGTGTAGTAAACTGAGTCGTGTTGAATACAAACTTTACTACATTCAGCCTAGCATGACAAACTTGAAGCTCACTCGAGCTAGTCCTCTCCCCATCCTACTGATGGGTGGTCTAACTCGACCCTCTAACCGTCGGCTCCTCATGTGGGTTTCAGGCAACTTGCATACACAAGTTGTCCCTCCCCAGATATATCCACAAATTTCTTCCCTTTTGCCGAGGTTCTCTCAAACCAGGTTCGCCCTTTGCAGGGCCGTCCTGAGTCTGGCTTCCAGCCTGCTATGATCATCAACCGGATATTCCTGCAGATTACACTCTTTTCCAGTGTTCATGAATGTTAACCTCCTCTTTTTTTAAGGCTGCTGCGTTCCGAGCTCTCCAAATTTCTTGCATAATAGATCCTTTGCATACCGTTGCTACATAGCCCCATCCGTCCCCCCGCCTAATGTTTGTGACGTACCAGCTTCCGGGCTTGCGCCATCTTCCGGACTCCTTCCCTCCCCTTATCTCTTTGAATCAAGATGTGTCTTGTTCGGCCCCAGAAAGCCCTTCTCTTTTTTTTTTTATTAAAGGTGCCTCGCTGAAACCGGTATTTTTGACAGCACTAGTGATTCTTGAAATTCCGTTTTTTTTGTAATTTGGAAATGCATGGGAATTACATGCGTCTTAGCGAGCGCGCTCGGAATTTGGCTCGACGGTAAGAAATTCCAGAATTAACGGAACTCGACTTGTCCTTTCCCGCATGAATGTTCCCGGCCTCGACATGGAAAACTCTGGGAATTTTGCAGGAATATGGATAGACGTAGGACTTTTTCCACGCCTACTTTGCGCGCGGATATGGTGATTTCAAATTTTGAATTAACATAGGGCTTGGAAAACTGCAACCATTTCGATGCCCATTTTCTTTTGTTGTTTGGCGCCATGCATACGAGCTCCCTCCTCCCTCCTTCTCGCGCTCCTCTCAGCGCCTTTCCCTCGCGCGCACATGCTTTCTCGCTCCCTCCCCCTGTAACTGTTTTTCTCTCTCCTTCCCCGCGCGCGCCCTTTTTCTCTTTCTTGATCATCTGAATTTTTGACCCGTTTCGCGCTATCCTTCACACCCTTCTTCCTCCCGCTCTAAATCCTGCGCCCGAAAACCTGGTCGATCCTCTCTTCACCTCATCTAGCCAAGGAGAAGCGTCGTGCAAGGGGAAATCCCTACTACACGACGATTCTGATTGCCTGAGATCAGACTTGGAGGGATCAAGATGGCTTCCGACGGGCGATTACCCTCAAGCCCTCCCTCGCCCTCTTCTGCCCCATTCTTCATCTTTCCCCGCATCTATCCCCCTTCTCGCAACTATAAATTTTGCAGGCGCGTCCACAAATCTCTTTCTCAACTCGTCAGCCAACTTCCGGGAAGCAGTGGCTAGATGGTGTGTGTGGTGCGAGTCGAAAAGTCCTGACGGGTTGACTGTAGACTGGATGGCTGTGCGCCTGATCGCCACGACGGACTGTGGGATCGAGGCAAGCCCGTGTAGAAATTGAGTCGGCAGGGTGACGATCGCGATGGTGGAAGGTGGCACGCGACGGTCGGGATCGTCGGTGCATGTATGAGGATAGTGACCTGAGTTGGATGGATGAATGGCCCGGGCCCATGACGGATCTTTACGGCGGATGCGCCTCCTTGTTTGGAATCCATTCTTTGGTGCGAGTGTAGCTCTACGGCAGTTAAGCCATAAATTCTTTTCATCTTCGGATTTCTGTATGTTTGTCATCTATTGTATATATTTCGCACTTCTTCTTCCCACCCACCTTATGATATGAATGACTATGTATGCATGTTATGAAGTGATTGCCTGATGGGCCGGCATTTTGATTAGCCATGGAATGACGGTGCAGAGGTGCAAAGCGCATGGCGAACTGAATGATGTATGGTTGCTATTTTCGCACCTTCCGCGGAGTAACCATGAATGTAGATTGTCGTTGATGGACTGACCTTTGATTAGGCTGAAGAATTGTTGCGAGTGGACTGCATGAGAATGGTTGAGTTATTGGCAAGAGCCATGGTGTTGGGATTTTATTCGAGAATGCAAGAGTGTTTAGATCTGTCGATGATGTGATTGCGGAAGAATACCTTGGGATCTTCAATCCGGAATACACTCCGCATACCATCTGCGGCCTGCCCTCGATGCGCAAAACCCGAAAGGCTATCTATCTCCTCAGAAAGAAGGAGGGCATCACGTGCGACCTGCATGCGTGGATCACTGACTGTACTGTAAAATTCTCGACGAGACCATCATATCATTACGAACTCTCTCTCTCTCTCTCTCTCTCTCTCTCTCTCTCTCTTTGAACTACCTTTGAGGAAATAAAAGAGTGTTTTCACTTTGCTTCGCACGCCTAAGGCGAATAAAGGCGACGGACGGAGAAACCCGATCGATAGGTTGTGCATTTCCGATTATTACGATTGTCGGATTAACGATGAATGATTGAAACCGACTCTTGCGATTGATTGGATTGCCATGTGGACTGAAGGCCTCAACCCGACTGGGCGGCGGCCTCCCGTACCCCCTCCACGTCCCTTCTCGTACAACAAGAAAAGGACTCGTGTATGTGAGTGGGACGTACGAGAAGCCGTCGCCAAAATCGGCGGTCGATACTATTTCCCTCCTGAAACTCGATGCTCAGGGTTTGATGGTGCTAGCTTTTTCATTATCGATACACATTTTCCGCCTTATTCGCTGTTCTTGCCGTTTAAGGAATTGATCGTCATTCTGTGGATGACAGTGGCGCCCCATTGGCCTAACACTCTGTGCAGCAATTGTTGTCGCTTCGAGTGTTACCAATCAAAAGGCTTCCACTACCAAGTACGGAGTGAGGACGAGCATAAGGAACAAGCTACACGCTGAGACCCTCCACGTCAGATTTTGAGTTGTGCAATGAGCGGTGTCGGGACTTGATCCGAAAACGAGACACCAAGTGCGTCCCCGCTCCATTTCACACGAAGCGGAAAGCAACGGCCCGATGGGAAGTTTCAACGATACTTTTTGGATTGAACTTCCCCGCGCCGAGCGTCCCACGCGCGCCTTTTTCTCCCTTGAAACCCGCACAGTGACGGACCCTCCCTTCTTACTAAGTCAAGTCGGCACAGGGGGTTTCGGTTCTGTCCGTGTCCCCACACTCGATTTTCCAAAAATCCTTGGCACACCCCATCTCGCTGTCTTTCTGGGGCCCCTTCCGCAATTTAAACACTCCGAACGGAAGACAGCGCAGGGCGTGAGGTTGCGCGTCAACCGGCTAGGGGAAGGGGACAGCCGGTAGCATCAGGGACCATGCCAACAGGACCAATCCCTGTGCCTCCCCTCAGGTCGTGGTCCCTCCCCCACTACGGACATCCACAGACTCTGCTCGATGCCGATCGGGGGATCCAGTGGGTGGCGCCTGTCTCTTATACACATCTAGATGTGTATAAGAGACAGATCCAGTGGGTGGCGGGCGCCAAGCATGCCCAGGAAGGTACATGAGGTCAATGGGGATTGAACCCACAACCTCCTGAATCCCACTTGCGAGCCTTACCAACTGAGCTCTACCTCCTTTTTTTTTTCTTTTTTTTTTTTGGAAACATCGCCCTGTTGTGGATCTTGCTAATGGAGGTGATACGAGCATCCCCCATTAGCGGACCCCTTTTTTGGATGGCTCCATCTATTAGTGGAGAGCAGCACTTGCTGGAAAGCGGGTCCAGCTTCCCATCATACATTTTATAGAGCATGAATCCCAGCCATCAGAGGGGATGCATGTTGCCCCCCGCCCCAAGAGCCGTAGTCAGAGAAAGGGTGGGGCCGCCTGTGGGGGTCCGGCTAAGAGAAAAGGGTGGGGCCGCCTGTGGGGGTCCGGCTAAAGCAACGACCGAGCATTTTGCCAGTAGTAGCTGCACCTCCCTTTTTTCATTGTCCCGAATAACATCAGTGTCTAAGGATAATCAACTCAGCGGAGTCTTTGTTAAAAATAAATAAAAAATAAAAATAAAATTGATTCTCAGCGTCCAGGACGTGGCTGAACTCTCTCTCTCTCTCTCTCTCTCTCTCTCTCTCTCTCTCTCTCTCTCTCTCACACACACACACACACACACACACACACACACACAAGTCACACACAAGTCCACAAGTCACACACACACACAGGTGGCGGAACGAGACACGCACGCACACACAAGTGGATCAACGAAACACAAGCAAACACACACAAAAGCCGCTGAAAGTCCGACGAGACAGGTTGCGAACATGACCTCACACACACGTACACGTAGACAAACACACACACACACACACATATTACACACAGAGGGAAGATCATGCCCCCTTAAAAAATAAAAATAAAAATAAAGAGCAGGTTCACACCGGATACATTTACGATGATGTGAGGTGGACCATTGCCCATGGACTCTGCAGCTGCCAGCTGCAAGATGTGCAACCCTCGATCGTACACAGGTTCCACGTAAAACAGATAACTCTGAGAGTGCTACCCTCTTCACCCGAATAGAACCCCCGTATCTGGACGGAAAGTTGCGCCGAGTACAGATATCACGACCGGGCGTTCTATTCGGGTGAAGACGGTAGAGTGCCATAGAAAGCCTATCCTGCCACCCGCAAGCCCTTTACATTCAGAAAAAAAAAAAAGAAACATAAAACAGAGAAAGCGAGAGAGCGCAAGAGTGTGCGACTGTGTGCGACTGACGAATCTCACGATAGCTCAATACGTGTGACATCACCCTGAGCTCCCGTGGTGATTTTCTGAGCTAAAAAAAGCTACTTTGGCAGAGGCTTGTCGCTGAGGGCATACTCATACTAGCACTTTCTTCAATGTATGTGACCGCAATCTTGGCTACAGCAAGCTACATCTGGCCGCAATCTCGTCCAGAGCTTAGGTCGAAAAAGTCCTTGAGTATTTCCCTCACTCGAATATTAGAAAGCTTGGAAAGTTGTCGTACCTCTCTCTTTTTTTTTTTTTGGCCCTTCTTTTTGCCCTTTATTTGAAAAAGTGCGATGGCCTTGACGTGGCATCATCGATCTGAGCTGGCCAATGCACAAGTCACACAGCTACTTTACTCGTCTTTTTGAATATCGCGAATCAGGATTCTCTGCTTATCAACAGATCGCGCATTAAAAAAAAAAAACCGTTCGTACGTGTGTTCCTTCGAGACATGCGCTAGAATTGGAAACAACACAGAGAACGAACATTAGGACGGCCCCCTTAATTGATCGAGATTTTTTTTTTTTTTTTTTTTTTTTTTTTGGAACATGGGTCCAACGTCCCCATCTCTCAAATAACAATTCTCAATAATAAGGATCCATGACAACAGAACAGACTCGATAGACCTCTTCACCACTCCTGGAAATTCAATGTGGAACTTGAAAAGGGAGGATGTATCTAGAGCAAAAGCATTAAAAGATGCACTGGGTCCCTACATAGGTCTTTGTCCTTTTCACATTGAATTTCGAAGAGTGGTGTGGCGATGGCCCGTTATAAGATCTCATGTTCAGCGGATCTACATTTAATTTTTATGATAGTAGAAATTTTACGTAGTAACGTGAAGAATCTCATAAATATATATAAATAAATCATTTCGCAGGACAAAAAAAAAAACAAGAATTTACATAGAAATACGGGTTAAGTTCACAGTGTGGCAACTGGACGACACGTGGAGAGAGAGGCCCCTAGCCTGCAAAGTGAACACACGCCATCCAACTGGCTGCCAAAGCCACAACACACACACACACACGTACACACACAGAAACACACACACACACAGACACACAGACACACACACACACACACACACACACACACACACACACACACACACACACGGCAATGGTCTTTCAACGGCGACACGTAGAGTTGCTCAAACACGAAGAAACTGGGACACGGGTGTACAGAAACAATCCGGTTTTCCAAAAAAAAACAAAAAAGAAAAAGAAAAAAAAACAAGCCGCTTTTCTGTGAGGGGGCATAACAGTTTTGTACAATAGATACTCGTTTTCGCAGCGAAGAGGGTCAGTCAGATCCCGCAGACAAAACAAACAAACAAACAAACAAAAAAAAAAAAAAAAAAAAAAAAAAAAAAAAAAAAAAAAA